>CM055116.1:420748591-421158591 GCA_029206835.1 Rana muscosa | reverse complement strand
AGAAATAGGGATTCTAGCCATCCCATACTCTTCTGAAAAAAGCACACTTGAATTTTTGCTCTGTCTATTTCTAATTTTCTCTCACTTCTTCCCTGTATCACTGTGACAGCTAGTCTGGCAGGGACGTAGTACGGCAGGGTGGGGAACCTGCTGTGCCTGACAGGAGAGGGTATAAAAGGGGGCGGACATCTTCCATTGGGGTTCGTCCACGCCCAGGCACCTTCAGCCTGGGTGTGTGTGGTTTGTCCGCGCCCAGGCGCCTTCGGCCTGGGCGTGTGGGTGTCATCTCCGGGTCCCCTAGGCCCAGAGGCCTGGTTCCTGTTCCATCCCAGACACCT
Source organism: Rana muscosa (assembly GCA_029206835.1). Taxonomy (NCBI): domain Eukaryota; kingdom Metazoa; phylum Chordata; class Amphibia; order Anura; family Ranidae; genus Rana; species Rana muscosa. Next base: position 421,158,253 of record CM055116.1, on the reverse strand, counting down.
TCAGTCTGGGGTGAGGTACTATTTTGAAGGCCCGGGGCCCAGCAACCTTCGGCTGGGGCCCGCAAGGGATCGAGAGCTCCCAGGGTGCCGCCTTGCGAGGGGACCCGTATCTAAGATGAGCAGGCCAGGGAGGTAACCCTTTCCGAAGACCCAGCGCAGAGTCGTGGTGACAGTGAGGGCCTCTGGTAACTCTCCGGAGGGATGGTTTTCTCCTTTACATGGGCCAAATACTTCAAGAAGGTAGTTTACCAGGTCAGTGGCAGTGACCCATTCACCAAGTCAGTGGCAGTGACTTCATAGGGCAAGGCCCTATTCACCAGGTCAGTGGCAGTGACCAGTTCACTAAGTAAGTGGCAGTGACTTCTATTCACCAGGTCTGTGGCAGAGACCGTGCGCCAAAATTGTTCGTGAAACCCGAACAGTCCGAGGAAATCATTAGAGTTTGTGCCTGTACCTCCTCCCACCTAAGCTGTCCTGTGTCTTGTTCCAACCTGTCTGCTGTTAAAGAGACTATTTGTTATCCAGTGTGAAATAAATTTAGAAGTTGGACTTTCAGTTGGTGTGGACAGTTACATTACTGGGGAAAAATAAGGACTGTGCGGTAAAGGACTTGTGCAGTAAAGGCTTCTTTCTGGCAACTTGACCATGCTGCTCTTTTTGGTTCAAGTATCATCGTATTGTGCTCCAGAGGCGTAACTAGAATATTCAGGTTCCCGGTGCAAGAAACCATAAAGGGCCCCCACCAGGGTGGGTGCTGGGTCTACAAAATATCTCGGGCTAGAGCCCATAGCAGCGAAGTAAACACATGTATATAATATACGTGTGTGTGTAAATATGTATGTGTATGTATATATATATATATATATATATATATATATATATATATATATAGTTACACATCTGAGTGGGGATCCCCCCTTACATCAGGGTCCCCAGAGAGCCCCCCTTACATCAGAGCCCCCAGAGAACCCCTCCTTAAATTAGGCTTCCCATAGAGCCCCTCCATACATCAGGGTCCCCAGAGAGCCCCTCCATACATCAGGGTCCCCCAGAGAGCCCCTCCTTACATCAGGGTCCCCCAGAGAGCCCCCCCTTTACATCAGGGTCCCCAGAGAGCCCCCCTTTACATCAGGGTCCCCAGAGAGCCCCCCTTACATAAGTGTCCCCAGCGAGTCCCCCTTACATCAGTGTCCCCAGAGAGCGCCTCCTTACATTAAGGTCCCCAGAGAGTCCCTCCTTATATCAGGGCCCCCAGAGAGCCCCCTATTACACCAGAGTCCCCAGAGAGCCCCCCCCCTTACATCAGGGTCCCCAGATAGCCTCCCCTTTACATCAGGGTCCCCAGAGAGCCCCTTCCTTACATCAGGGTCCCCAGAGAGCCCCCCTTACATCAATGTCCCCAGAGAGTCCCCTTACATTATGCCCCCAGAGAGCCCCCCTTACATTAGTGTCCCCAGAGAGCCCCCCTCTTACATTAGGGTCCTCAGAGGGCCCCCTCTTACATCAGTGTCCCCAAAAGGCCCCTTCTTTACCTTTGTGTCCCCAGACAGCTGACTCCCCCCCCCCCTTCCAGAGGTTCCCTGTGTACCTGGCTGTTGGAGGTAGGAGGCGGAGATCCACAGCTCTATGGTGTCCACAGGCAAGGTGATCCCCCTGGGGCTAGTAGTTCTTCTCCTGAGTGTATACAGTGGAGAGGGGAGGGGCCTCTGACCCGGGCATGTATCAGCAACAGTGTACAAGCAGAGCAACACACTGAAAGTAACACTGATACCTGCCCAGGTCAGAGACCCCTCCCCTCTCCACTGTATACACTGACACTCGGGAAGAGAGAACTACAAGCCCCAGAGAGTTACCGCCACCCACAGGCACCATAGAGCTGCCGATCGCCGCCTCCCACCTCCCCCCGCTGCTTTCTAAACAGCCAGCCAGAGGTGCAGGGCGACATGCCGGGTCTTGGCCCCCCCGGCATCTTGGGCCCCCCCCCCACAGCGGCAGAACTGCATGGCCTAGTCACAAGTGTGACTGCAGCAACCCCTATAGTTCCGCAACTGTTGTGCTCCTTTAAAACAACCACACCATCTTTTTCCAGAGTAGCCTGTATTTCTCCTGAGGTTACCAGTGGGTTTTTCTTTGTATCCCCAACAATTCCTGTGGCAGTTGTGGCTGAAATCTTTCTTGATCTACCTAACTTTGGCTTGGTATCAAGAGATCCCCAAATTTTCCACTTTTTATATCCTTTTCCATCTTTGTAAAGTTTCATTACCTTGTTACGCAGGTCTTTTTATTGTTCTTTTCTGCTCCCCATGGCCTGCTTAGTGCATCCATGTGAGAGCTAACAAACTCATCGACTATTTATACACAGACGCTAATTGCGATTTAAAAAGCCACAAATGTGGGAAATTAAACTTTAATAGCCATTTTAACCTGTGTGTGCCACCCCCTGTGTCTGTACCAAGGCCAAACATTCCAGGGTATGTAAACTTTTCATCAGGGCCATTTGGGTGATTTCTGTTATCATTATGATTTTAAAAGGAGCCCAAAAACGATGTTATATTAAATGGCTTCATGCGATCACTATCCTTGAATAAAAATTTTCTTTGGCATGATTAGTCATATTTTCAATATAAATATAAGGCAGAAATGGCTGAGCACGTGATCTGCAGCCAGGTGAATGGTTCTTCACTATTAGTCCCAGCACACAGACAGTCTGGTGGTAGTCCAATAGCACGGAGCTTCTAGAGAAAGCACTGCTCCAATTATTACCAGAGTACTCTGCTTCAAGTGGGGTGGCCCTGAGTCTCCAACTGCCAACTTGGGGTACCAGCCCTGAGACTCCTCCAGCAGCTCACCTGTGGTGCCAGTTATGAGATCTCTCCAGCTGTTTGCCTGTGTATACAGACCTACTCCACACTTTACTATGAGAGATGCTGTTGCAGACACAAGTAGTTGTTTATATAATGAACTGTTTATTGAAATAATTGCTTTAAGAAACTCCGGTTTGCACAGCTTCATAATCTGTTAAGGGCTCATGGCATAATTAAATACTCAAATAAATGCTGGATCTTGATTGCAGAAGCTGGCAGAAAGTTCCAGCGAAAAAAAAAACCTGCGTAATAGTGCGTAAAGTATGTGTGTTTATGCACATACTCACGTAAATTAATTCTAGTGGCTAGCATTCATTTATTCTAGCCACTGAATGAAGTTACACATGTACATGGGAAGCTTGTATACATGTTTATATACTCTTTCCTGAATGCAGGACTCGGACTGCTCTAGTAAATTAATCTAGGACAGCTCTAGTAAATTAAACTACAGTACCTTCAAAGGGTATTCATACCCCTTGAAATTGTCCACATTTTGGCATATTATAACCAAAAACGTAAATGTATTTTATTAGGATTTTATATGATAGACCAACACAAAATGGCACGTACCATATATACTCGAGTATAAGCCGACCCGAATATAAGCCGAGGCACCTAATTTTACCACAAGAAACTGGGAAAACGTATTGACTCGAGTATAAGCCTAGGGTGTCCATCTGCATGCCTCACTGTGCCTCACTTTGCCTCATTGTGTCCATGTGCATGCCTCACTGTGCCCACGCCTCACTGTGTCCATGACTAGACTGACGTTTAACATGGGAGTCTATGGAAGAGATGCCCGGCTTTGAAAAATTTGGTGCTCCCCAGCTGTAGATCCCCCAGACAAAAAACTTTGCACACCTGTAGATGAGAAAGGGGGCTACATGTGTACCAAGTTTCGGGTCCAGGGGACCTACAACCGGCCAGTATCGGGTCCCCAAAATCACCGGAGAAATTACCATTTAACATGGGAGTCTATGGAAGGGGTGCCCAGCTTTGAAAAATCGGTTCTCCCCGGCCGTAGGTCCCCCGGACAACAACCTTTGCACACTTGTAGAGGAAGAGTGGGGCTAAATGTGTTCCAAGTTTGGGAACCAGGGAGCTCACGGGCGGCCGGTACCGGATCCCCAAAGTCCGGGAGATCAGGCACAAAAAGGTGACTCGAGTATAAGCCGAGGGGGGCATTTTCAGCACAAAAAAATGTGCTGAAAAACTCGACTTATACTCGAGTATATACGGTAATTGTGAAGTGGAAGGAAAATGATAAATGGTTAATTTTTTTTTACAAATAAATATCTAAAAAGTGTGGTGTGCATTTGTATTCTGCCCCCTTTACTCTGATACCCCTAACTAAAATCTAGTGGAACCAATTTCCTTCAGAAGTCAACTAATTAGTAAATAGAGTCCACTTGTGTGTAATTTAATCGCAGTATAAATGCAGCTGTTCTGTGAAGCCCTCATGGGTTTGTTAGAGAACCTTAGTGAACAACTAGCATCATGAAGGCCAAGGAACACACCAGACAGGTCAGGGATAAAGTTGTGGAGAAGTTTAAAGCAGAGTTAGGTTATAAAATAAATATCCCGAAGCTTTGAACATCTCACAGAACACTATTCAATCCATCATCCAAAAATGGAAAGAGTATGGCACAGCTGCAAAAACATGGCCGTCCACTTAAACTGACAGGCCGGGCAAAGAGAGCAATAATCAGAGAAGCAGCCAAGAGGCCCATGGTAACTCTGGAGAAGCTGCAGAGATCCACAGCTCAGGTAGGAGAATCTATTCGTCATGCACTCCACAAATCTGGCCTTTATGGAAGAGAAGAAGAAAGCCATTGTCGAAAGGAAGCCATAAGAAGTCCCATTTGCAGTTTGCGAGAAGCCTTGTGGGGGACACCGCAATCATGTGGAAGAAGGTGCTCTGGTCAGATGAGACTAAAAATGTATTTTTTGGTCTAAAAGCAAAACGTTATGTGTGGCAGAAAACTAACACTGCACATCACCCTGAACACACTATTCCAACCATGAAACATGGTGGTGGCAGCATCATGTTGGGGGGATGCTTTTTTTCAGCAGGGACAGGGAAGCTGGTCAGTCGATGGGAAGATGGATGGAGCTAAATACAGGCCAATCTTAGAAGAAAACGTGTTAGAATCTGCAAAAGACTTGAGACTGGGACGGAGGGTTTCCTTCCAGCAGGACAATGACCCTAAACATACAGCCAAAGCTACAATAGAATGGTTCCGATCAAAGCATATACATGTGTTAGAATGGCCCAGTCAAAGGCCAGATCTAAATCCAATTGAGAATCTGTGGCAAGACTTGAAAATTGCTGTTCACAGACACTCTCCGTCCAATCTGATGGAGCTTGACCTATTTTGCACAGAAGAAGGGGCAAAAATGTCACTCTCTAGATGTGCAAAGTTGATAGAGACATCCCCAAAAAGACTTGCATCTGTAATTGCAGCAAAATGTGGTTCTACTCAGGGGGACTGAATACAAATGGACGCCACACTTTTCACATATTTATTTGTAAAAACATTGGAAAACCATTAATCATTTTCCTTCCACTTCACAATTATGTGCTACTTTGTGTTGGTCTATCACATAAAATCCCAATAAAATAAATTTAAGATTTTGGTTGTAACATGATAAAATGTGGAAAATTTCACGGGATATGAATACTTTTTTCAAGGTACTGTAAATGCCCTATGTGCTTGAATGTATTGACACACTTGATTTAATAAAGATGAATTCCGGCCATTGTTGGTATCTGTGTGCATGAAGCTTATTGTTCTCTACCGTATGTATATTCCTTGTCCTTCTGACCTTGCATTGTTATTCCTACTTTATTAAAGTTACAGTCACCCTCTGTCTGATCATTTTGCCAATTCCTCTCACCTTGTCAGGAAGCTGAGGCCGGCCGTGCACAGTTTTATACATGTGTTCATACTTGTGAGCACAGATGTTTAACTGGACATGCAAGAATGAGAACATGCACACCACGGGGCACACGTGGACATATGGGCATGCCCACAGATCCTGACGCCCTATTTAAACCTGAGACCTGCCTAGCTACCTTGTTCCTGATAGCCTGCTTGATCCTGTTACTGAACCGGGTGAATCTGACTTTCTTGAGATTCACCTTACCTGCTTATGTCTGCTAACAACGTAAAATCCAGAAAATGTCAGTTCACTAGCACAGCCCTCTCCCTCTTTTCATCTCACAGCCCTCCTCTTCTGGGAGTGTCTAATTACTGTGCTGGCTTAGCTACTTTGCACCTCCCCTCAACGCTCTACTTGATCCTAAATAAACAGTGAAGGGAGGAGCAAAGGGGAATATTATATAGTGTGTTAGTTCAGTGCCAACTCTAAAACTGCTGGGGCTGCTGATATCACATCCAAGATAGTGGTTCCCAGCAGCCTTCTCAGGCCTTTTGATTTCTACACAAGGGAGGCTTTTACAGGTAAATAACATGCATAAAATATGTTAAAAGCGCTTACAATGTTACGGTAAGATTTTGGGTTAAATGAATGGTCAGATGACAGGGTCTCCTTAATTGAGCTCCTATGCCAGCCCAAAATTCATGTCAGACTACAGAATTCTGCAGCAGTCTGTAATTTTTGCTAAAATAATGCTCGGGCAGGGATGGGCTGACCATCGGGACTACCGGGAGTTCCCCGGCGGGCCGATGGCTCAGTGGGCCAGTTGCAGTGTTGCCAACCGCCCGTAGATTTGCTCCTATTTTCGGGGCGCCCGCAAATGTCCGTTACGGGCAGCGGTGCCCGTAAAAAAGATGGCCGCGAGCAGACCATGTAACTGCGCATGCGCCATTCCGAAGCCGGCTGGGCTAAGGGAAAGCTCGTACTCGCTCGGCCGGGCGGTGCATGCGCATTAACGTAATGGCGCCGTCTGGCGCCATTTTTGAATAGATGCCAGAATACACTTGTTCTTGGGTAAGACACGGCGGCCGCGTCTCGTGCACTCGACCGTAGGCGGAGGAGCCGAGGAGGGGCAAGTGAGGAGGAGAGTGACACTGGGGCAGAGGATGACATTACTGGAGACAGCGGCTGACACTACTGGGTCTGGGGACAGACGAGAGAGGATGACATGGCATTACGGGGGGGGTGAAGTCATGGCATGCAGGGGGACAGTGAAGGACACTGGTGTTCTGCCCTGTGGAGAGGTGAAAGGGGCACAGCACAGGAGCAGGACACACTGGTGTGGAGACTGTTATATGATGGTGGACTGAGGAGGAGGCTACTGTGATGAGGGGGTGAGGAGGACACTATCATCATGTCTAAGTGCAGCCTCTGTCCCCCTCCTGTAGTATATCTGCAGCCTCTGTCCCCCTCCTGTAGTATATCTGCAGCCTCTGTCCTCCTCCTGTAGTATGTACCATATCTGCAGTCTCTGACCCTCGACTTTAGTACGTTTTGCAGTCTCTGACCCTCTCCTCTACTATGTCTGCAGTCTCTGACCCTTGCCTGTAGTACGTTTTGCAGTCTCTGACCCTCTCCTGTAGTACGTTTTGCAGTCTCTGACCCTCTCCTGTACTATGTCTGCAGTCTCTGACCCTCACCTGTAGTACGTTTTGCAGTCTCTGACCCTCTCCTGTAGTATTTCTGCAATAAAGGAGGGCTATAGGCATGAATGAATTAATGTACTGCCACTGCTGGTCATGGTCACTGATGAATTAATGTTTTTGTGCGTGTTTGCAAAATTAAAGTGGGCCAGTCTGGATGAAGTCCAGGGCCAAATTTTTGTCCCAGTCCAACCCTGTCTGCTACTGATTCATGTTACTGACCCTGGCCTGGAGGGTGAATATGATTCTGCCTGCTGATTCTATACCTCGCTGCCAGCATGTTCCCAACTCGTCTGTCTCTAACCTGGACCCTGATTGTGATTGTGTACCTATCTGCCTGGCTGTTACTTAACTCCGCTTGTGACCTGACTCCTTGCATCTGTTCATCCAACCTCAGGATCTCCAATTCCAAGTTTTCTGAGCCAACTTTCTGGTACCTGTGTGTTATTGAGTGTTTCCGCTGCCCTAGCAGTCGCTGTCTCCATCATCAGGGGTGCTTGGACAGGAATTGTGCAAGAAGCCACCCTTGTCATCTCTAGCTCCACTGAAATGTACATGACACACCTGTTCCACTACCAGAACATCAGGGAGCTTAGACCAGTGTTTCTCAACTCCAGTCCTCAAGGCGCCCCAACAGGTCATGTTTTCAGGATTTCCCTCAGATGAAACGGCTGTGGTAATTCTAAGGCAGTGAAACTGATCAAATCACCTGTGCAAAATAATGGAAAGCCTGAAAACATGACCTGTTGGGGCACCTTGAGGACTGGAGTTGAGAAACGCTGGCTTAGACAACCAGTTAGGCAGCAATGCCTCGCTCCAATGTGCAGAGCATATACATACTAGCTTTTTTGTATTTCACAGTTACCTTACAGACAGTCTAACTGCCGCTGTTGACTAGGTTTTGCGCCTCATATAAGTCAATGGAAATGCCAAGGCTACTTGAAGCAGGTCAATGGGAACTTAAAGGGTTTCTAGCAGCAGGTTTCCAGATCATAAGCAGGTCAACTGCAGATCTAATACATCTGTGAATGATCTCAGAAGTGTCTAAATTTCAAATGTGTCTGATTTCAAATGCAGGCTAAATGCACCTGAAAGTAAGCTGCATTTGTCCTTCAACATAATTCCTCACTTAAATGAGCTTGGATGCCTACATTCATAAGCACAATACAAGCAAGCCAAACATGGCTAATCAAGCAGTTAACTGAATTTAGTGTTGTTTAATGTCCTTTCTCTTGGTTAGAAGCTGGAAAAAAGAACACTTTGATTACAAGGCTGGCAGATCATCTGTGTGCTTGGATGCCTTCTGTTTCAAAATACCAGACCTGAGCACTTCAGCCCAATACGCCACATCTCACTGACAAATATTTGTTTCCATCGCTGTTACTTTTTAGGATAAAAACCCACTGAAATCTCTGTATAAAGGGAAATGTATGCATTGCGTATTAGTCATTAGTCAAATGTATGCATTGCGTATTTTTTCATTCACAGCATATAACCGATAACACTTGCCTATTCATATGAGTTATTGTCCTAGAAAAACTTACAAGTTACAGTAATATAACTACTGTAGACAGAAAAGCCATATACATGCTAACAAATGCAAAATCAAAAATGCCTGAATGTAGGAGAGAGCCTACACAAGAAGAGGTTAAACACAGAAATGCCATGACCATATTACCTTGGTCATTACCCCTGGCAACATGCAGGCAGCCCTGAAAGCAGTATCCTTGCATATGACATCACATCAGTATGTTCTGCCTTAAGGCAGAACATGGAGCACACTAGATGCTCAAAACCGCAAAAAAAAACACTGGATAAAAACCGCGAATATTTTGCGTTTTTGTAGTGTTTAGGAGCTGTAGCATTTTTGTTAAGGAGCGGACAGCCAGGGCCAGCTCTACCACTAGACACACTAGGCAGCCGCCTAGGGCACATCCATGGTCGCCCGGCAGGGGCTGACTGGGCCGGCTGCCACAGACATGCCTTAAAGCAGGGCCGGCGCCAGCATAGTAGGAGGTGCAGACAAAAGGTGATAGAGATGGCTCCAGTGACACAAAGGAAGTGCTGCCTGCTGGGGGACACACACCTCCCGGGCTGGGTGCTGGAGACACAGCCATACTGAAGGAACATGGTGGGCTCCCTTCTTCATAACACCATCCGTCACACACTGGGAGGAAAGTGAGCACACTGAACCTTACACTGATCGAGTCTTTTTGCTGGATTGGGCTGTCTTTGCTGGATGGGGATGTCTCTTTGATGGATTTGGCTGTTTCTTTGCTGGATGTGGCTGTCTCTTTGCTGGATTGGGATGTCTCTTTGTTGAACTTGGCTGTCTCTTTGCTGTATTTTGATGTCTATTTGCTGGATTTGGCTGTCTTTTTACTATATGGGGATATCTCTTTGCTGGATTGGGCTGTATCTTTGCTATATAGGGATGTGTATTTGCTAGATTGTGCTGTCTCAATGCTGGATTGGGATGTCTCTTTGCTAAATGGGGATGTCTCTTTGCTGGATTGGGATGTCTCTTTGCTAAATGGGGATGTCTCTTTGCTGGATTGGGATGTCTCTTTGCTGGATTGGGATGTCTCTTTGCTGGATTGGGATATCTCTTTGCTGGATTGGGATATCTCTTTGCTGGATTGGGATGTCTTTTTGCTGGATTGGGATGTCTTTTTGCTGGATTGGGATGTCTTTTTGCTGGATTGTGCTGTCTCTATGCTGGATTGGGATGTCTCTTTGCTAAATGGGGATGTCTCTTTGCTGGATTGAGCTGCCTCTTTGCTAGATTAGCAAAATTAGCAGTTTCATGTTTTGTTGTTTCAATGTTTTCTACTATTTATAAAAAGAGGGCCCCCTGATCCCAGCCCCCCATGTGAATGAGTACATTGTACCCCTACTCATTCACCTAGAAAGTGTCAAAAAATAAGTAAAAACATGCCGGGCTGCATGCTTGGATGGATGGGGGGAAATTTGTGCCATGGGGTTCCCCTTAAAATCTGTACCAGACCCAAAAGGGCCTGGTATAGATTGGGGGAGGGGGCCCACGTTTTTTTTTTTGTCAATTTTAATTGCGAGAAATTGTTTTGTATACATTCAGCTATCATTGGGGAACCCCGCTGACAGCTGATGAGTCATCTGTTGTCAAGGATGCGGCAGTCGGCTTGCCCACTCCTTAACAACCAGCTATTCAATGGTTGTCAAGAATGCTGGTGGGCCGCTGGATAAGAAAAAAACACTGGCAACCTGTGCTTAGCAGTGGTTATTAGCATTTAGGAGTTTCTAAGAGATGTCAACTTTTTTGCTGGCAAATAGCTCCCAAAAACGTCAAAAAAAAGAAGCATTTTTTATGCTCCTAGAAGACGAAGCTTGAAAAATGCTTCTAGCCTACAATAGTGTGCAATAGTGTGCATAGGATAACACTATTTGGTTCTAGGGAAGGATAAAAATAAAAAACGCTCAATGTAGCTGCTAGGAGCTTAAAAATAAGCTAGTGTGCATGGAGGCTACAGGGGTCACTCTGGGTTGGAGCTCTCGGCCAATATGCTTGTACAATGTTGCTTGCCTTAAAGTGACACTAAAAAATATGCTTTATTCTTGAAGCTCTTTTCCTTCTCACTTCCATTTGTTTGGAACGAGCAGTGCACATTAGTTGTGTTCGTGTACACTGCTCTATGCAAACTACAAATCCCATAGCCTAGGCCCCAGGGTGACCAGACATCTGTCCCCGGTTTTGTCCCCGGATTGGATTTTGGCAATTTCAAAGACAGTCAGTGCAGAATAAAAAAAAACATAATTCAGAATTATACCCCCCTGCTCTGCCGCTCCTACTAGCTTAGAGGGTTGTATTTGTATCCATTATCTGTGCCCCTCACTGATAATCATGTGCTGGTCAGAGTGGAGGAACTATTTCTTCAGTTTTGGGTGCATGCCCATTCGTTGTTCTTCTGCCTTGGCTCAAGTCCCAGCCAGCCGCCTGCCTGACTTCCCCGGCGGAGTGATCTTCCTCCGCTCCCCACCCAGTAGTAGCGGGGGGCCAAGAGTGAGACTTGAGAGGCTGTGAGGTGGCTCAGGCGGGCGGCGGTGGCAACAGGCAGAGGCAGCTCAGCTCACAGTGTCCAGCAGCAGGAACAGAGGGGAACTGGATCCAATCGTGGGGCTGCCAGTGCCTTCAAGGTTTCAACACAGGTGTGCTTTGGGAGTGTCTGTGATTGTGAATAGACTACATTGCACTGTGTCTCTCTGGCATCATGGATGCAATCATAACTCACAGGCAGCAGGCACTCTATCATGACTGTCTGGCAATGCTCTGTCACAGTGTGTCACATGACATGTCTGCTGGGTGCTGATTTTGTTAACTTATTGGTAATAAGTATCAGCACCCAGCAGCCATGTTATGTGACACACTGTGACAGAGCCAGCCAGAGTCATGATAGAGTGCCTGCTACCTGTGTGTTATTATAATGTCAATCTTAACCAGTTCCCGACCACCCCAGATTTACTGATGTACCGATGTAAACTTGGCAGATCACCGTTCTTTCAGTATGAAAGACCCTGATCCTGACAGGGATCTATGCCTTCCCTTAGTAAAAAGCACCTCCGACACAGTGAGAAAACACTGGTTAGGCACACATTTAACCTTTTGATCGCCCCTGCTGTTAACCAGCCAGTGTCATTAGTACAGTGACAGTGCATATTTTTAGCACAGATCACTGTATTCGTTTCACTGGACCACAAAAAGTGTCAAAAGTATCACTTAAGCCCTGTACACACGATCAGTTTGACTGATGAAAACCGTCCGATGGATTGTTTTCATCAGACAAACCGATCGTGTATGGGACCCATCAGTCTTTTTTCCATCGGTTTTAAAAAATAGAACATGTTTTAAAATTATCTGATGGATAAAATACCGATGGCAATTTCCGATCGTCTGTGGGGAAATCCATCAGATAAAAAACCCAAGCATGCTCAGAATCAAGTCGACACATGCTCAGTAGCATTGAATTTCATTTTTCTCAGCTCATCGAAGTGTTTTACGTCACCACGTTTGGAACGGTCGGTTTTTTGACTGATGGTGTGTAGGCAAGACTGATGGAAAACAGTTTCATCGGATTTCTGATGGACAAATCCATCAGACGAAAATCCATAGGATATTTGATCGTGTGTACAGGGCTTTAGTGTCAGATTTTTCCCGCCGCAATATCACAGTCCCGCTATAAGTCGCTGATTGCCACCATTACTAGTAAAAAAAAAAATGTTCCCATGGATTTAATTTTAAAAATCTAGTCACCTTACCACAGCCCCTAGTCTATCTCAGAAATGAGCAAGAGAGGGTGGCTATGTTCTTACATACTGCGGGACCATGTAGAATGAATATAGCCAGCTTCAAACAGGAAGTAGGATAAATGCAGCAAAAAAAAAGGAATCTGGAGGAGAAATAGAAGATACATACTTGAATAGATTTTTTTTTTTTAAACTGTAAGACTGTACTGTCACTTTAGTGCCTAAAGGTAGCCAGAGATAAGTCGGGCAGAGAGTGCTGATCGGAGCTGTTGTGTTACACTATGTGATTATTCTTGCTCTGTGTCTTTAAGATCTGTCCCCTTCTTTCTAGCTGAACTCTCTCTCTCACCGTAGTTCTTTATATATCTCCTCCACTTCCTGATTCTGGTCATTACTCCTGTATATCTTCCATGCTAAACATCTTACATGTGGCTTACAACTGCAACGTTTTTCTACCTATGAATATCCATCATTAAACGGAACATTCGAAAGGATTCATCGTCTGTCGTCCTAACTGTGAGTTTATTCATTGAGTTAAACTGCCTGTATCGATGCAAGGGATGAATATCAAACCAGCTTGAGTAAGGCCTACTTAAACCTGGAGATGAACTTTATCGCTTTGTAGTTGAGACAGAACAGTAGAAAAACGGAGTTTCACAGCCTAATTACAAGATTTCTGCATGTCAGTACTGAAACAGACAAGATTTACTGCCCTCATAGCAAGACAGAAGGGACAGAGCAGCACATGGCAGCCTTATAGCCTGAGACAATCTGCACAGTGTCATATTTCAGCACACAGATCCTGCCTGCTTTCAGAGTCAGTCTGCTATCATGAGTGACCAAGCTTCTGCATGTGAACTCACATCTACCTCCCCACAAGTTCCTGAAGAAACTGAGTTACCCAAACGCTCAGTTAAACCCACTTGGAAAGTAATGGAGAATTATGAAGCTTCAAGGACTGAATTGTCAAATAGCTTGGAATTAGTCTGGGAGAAAATCCTTGCTGAAGCCAATACAGTGTCTGTTGAACGTGAACTACTGACACTAGAGGGCGCCATTAAACAACTTTCTGCCTCATATGAGCTTTATCAGCTTACCAGCATCAAATTCACTAATGTCTTACAAAACATGAAGTCAGAAAGTGTGATGATGCAATTAAAGCGCGTCAATGCTCTCAATATTGAAAGAGACAGTTTTATCCAGCAAACCAGATTAAAGGCAGAAGCAAAAATAAAGCTGTTACAGGACACTGCATCTCACAGATCTGTTTCCACCAGACGTTCTAAAAACTCGTCAAGATCCCATAGTTCAAGATACTCAACACTCAGTGAGCGACTTATTAATGCCCACGCTGAAGTGGAAGCCAGCAAAATGCAGGTGGCATATGCAGAAAAAAGGGCAGAGTTGGAAGCGCAGTCAGCACGACAAAGAGCAACAATGGAAACCTTAAATGAACAGTGTAAACATGACGCAGCTATGGCAAAGCTAAGGGTCCTACATCAAGCTATCAGTGCAGATGAAGGTGCAAGTGAGAAAGACAGCATTAACCTAAACATAGCAGATATGGAAGACCCCCTCAAACGCACTAAAGACTATGTCCTAAGCTACTGCAGTGCACACTCCATTGTCTCCAATGCTCCCAACTACATAGAGACTCTTTCACAGCTTCAAGTTAAAGAGGTTCCAGCAACTTCCTGCACTCAAAATCACTCCACTGCATTTCCTACCTGTCTACCTTGCCTGCCTTCATACGTCACAGAGCATCAGCGCAAGCTTCAGGCAAGTCATCAATCTCCAGTCATCGGTACAGCCTTGAATCAACGTACCATTGGAACAACTGACTTCAAGCAAGCAACTCACCTGGATGCATCTGCTGCACCATATTTCCCTGTGTCCTTTAACAACAATGTCAAAGATAACGCAATCAGCACCATACAGCCAACAGCATCTCACATAAAGGCGGAGACAACTGAGACAGAAGAGTTTGTGAGGTACATGCTTCGCAGAGAGCTCACAAAGACTGGTCTTACAAGTTTTGATGACCAACCTGAGAACTACAGAAGTTGGAAATGTGCCTTCAGAACTACAATCAGCAATATTGGCATTACAGCTGATCAAGAATTGAATCTGCTGATCAAATGGCTTGGTCCTCTATCTGCTGCACGTGTTAAGCCATTAAGATCGGTTTTCATGGACAATCCTTCTGCAGGCCTCACAGCTGCATGGGAGCGACTAGAGCAAAGTTATGGCAGTCCAGAAGCTATAGAAAATGCTTTGTTCATGCGTCTGGAAACTTTCCCAAAGATATCCGGTAAGGACAACAAGGAGTTCCAGAGACTGAGTGACCTTCTCCTTGAGCTTCAGCTAGCCAAGACAGACCCAAAACTACCTGGACTCAGTTACCTTGACACTCCAAGAGGTGTAAACCCAATTGTCTCCAAGCTCCCGTATGGTTTGCAAGAGAAATGGACTGCACTAGGGTCATCATACAAAAGAGAGAACAAGGTTTCCTTCCCTCCATTCTCTTTCTTCTGTGAATTCATCAGGAAAATTGCAGAGACCAAGAACGATCCAAGTTTTTCCTACGGTGAGTACAGCCTCTTCTCACCCTTTCCTAAGAGTACCAGTCTTCAGGGCAACTATAGAAACCATAGAGGCCCAGTGTCCGTGAAAAAGACTGACATCCTTCCCACTCCTACCACAGTTCTGGCCACGAACAAACAGAGTAGGAAGATTGAAAACCCTAACAGAGAGTGTCCCATACACAAGAAGCCACACCCCCTCAATAAATGTATCGGTTTTAGGAAAAAGCCTCTGGAAGAGCGCAAGGAGCTTTTAAAGACATTTAGGGTATGTTTCAGGTGCTGTGCTTCTACAGAACATTTTGCAAGGGACTGTAATGTGTCCATCAAGTGCATAGAGTGTGGCTCTGAAGAACATGTGCAAGCCCTCCATCCTCTTGAGCCCAGCTCTGCACAACCTGCCAACACTCCTCCCAGGTTAACGCATGGCGGGGAGAATACAGACCAAGTGCCTAATTCTACCATCATTTCTTCATCCTGCACTGAAGTTTGTGGAGAAGACCGCTGTGGTAAGTCCTGTGCTAAGATATGCTTGGTGAACATATACCACAAGGATCAACCAGAAAAGTCTCTAAAGGCATATGCTATCTTAGACGATCAGAGCAATCGATCACTTGCAAAATCGGAATTGTTCAATCTATTTGAAATAAAAGGTGAAGCTCATCCTTACACCTTGGGTACCTGTAGTGGAACTATAGAGGTTTCTGGAAGAAGGGCTCATGGACTCATGGTATCTTCTCTCAAAGGTAACTTGCAATTACCCTTACCTACACTTGTTGAGTGCAATCAGATACCTGCCAACAGGGAAGAAATCCCTACTCCAGCTGCTGCTTTCCATCACCCTCACCTCAAGGTAATAGCAAATGAGATACCGCCGCTTGACAAAGATGCTCAGATCCTTCTTCTGTTAGGAAGAGACATTCTAAGAGTTCACAAGGTACACAGACAAGTCAGTGGACCCCCAGATGCCCCATTTGCCCAGCGCACGGATCTAGGGTGGGTCATCATAGGCAATGTCTGCATAGGCAAAATGAAAAGACCTACCAACATTTCGTCATTCAAGACAAATGTTCTGCCAAATGGCCGAAACACTTACTTTGAGCCATGCCCACATCACTACTGGGTGAAAGAGAAGATAGCCAGCCACGGATGGCAACATGGTATCACAGGTGACACAAGCCCTTTCTCCTGCCATGATGGCGACTTCGGCTCTACAGTGTTTAATGCAACCAGTGAAGATGACATACTGGCTCCTTCAATGGAAGACAAAGAATTCATCAAGGTAATGGACAATGAGTTCTTTCAAGATGACTCCAATAACTGGGTAGCACCCCTACCCTTTCGTCTCCCAAGAGAGAGATTGCCCAACAACTTACAGCAGGCCATCAGTAGATTCTCCTCCTTAAAGCGAAACTTAAGCAGGAAACCAGAGATGCAAAAGCACTTTGTGGACTTTATGCAAAATGTATTTGACAGAGATCATGCAGAGCCTGCTCCCCCACTAAAGGAGGGAGAAGAATGCTGGTACCTTCCATCCTTTGGCGTGTATCACCCACGCAAACCAGACCAAATCAGAGTTGTCTTTGATTCCAGTGCCCAGCACGAAGGTGTTTCTCTTAACAACATGCTCCTTACTGGACCCAACTTGAACAACAGTCTAATAGGAGTCTTGATTCGTTTCAGACAAGAGCCTGTAGCAGTAATGGCCGACATTCAACAGATGTTTCACTGCTTCATCGTCAGAGAAGACAACAGAAACTACCTCAGGTTTCTATGGCACAAGGACAATGACCTCAACAAGGAAGTTATAGATTATCGCATGAAGGTACATGTCTTCGGTAACAGTCCTTCCCCAGCAGTGGCAACTTATGGGCTAAGGAAAACAGCTCAGACTGGAGAAGTTGAATATGGATCTGATGCCCGTCAATTTGTTGAAAGAAACTTCTACGTTGACGACGCACTTAAGTCCTTTCCAACTGCTAAAGAAGCAATTGATCTTCTCACCAGAACAAAGGAGATGCTGTCTGTAGCAAACCTTAGACTGCACAAGATTATATCCAACAGCCAGGAACTTATGAATGCCTTTCACTCTGAGGACTATGCCACTAGTCTAAAAAAACTTGACTTAGGTACAGATGTGCCTCCTGTACAGCGAAGTCTGGGTTTGTTGTGGAACATCAAGCAAGACAAATTCACCTTCCAAGTGTCAAATTGTGACAAACCCTTCACTAAGAGAGGAGTCCTGTCCGTGGTGAATAGCGTCTATGACCCACTGGGTTTCCTTGCTCCAGTTACCATTCAAGGTAAGATTTTACTAAGACAGTTGTCTACTGAGAACATAGACTGGGATACTCCCTTGCCTAGTGAGAATCAACACAAGTGGGAAAGGTGGAGATATTCTTTGAAGTCATTAGAAAAACTTCAGATTCCCCGTTGCTATGTTCCAGGTTCCACTTCAACTGCTAACCGGAGAGAGATTCATATTTTCTCTGATGCATCAGTTGAAGCTATTGCTGCAGTAGCCTACTTGAAGACCTCTGAACTGAATGGAGAATCACACTGTAGTTTTGTCCTAGGCAAGGCAAAACTCACACCCAAGCCTGCACATACCATACCAAGACTTGAACTTTGTGCAGCCGTGCTAGCAGTAGAAATTGCCGAGGTCATACGAAGTGAAATGGACACTAGAATTGATTCTTTCACCTTCTATACAGACAGTAGGGTAGTACTTGGTTACATAAACAACCAAACAAAACAATTTTATGTGTACGTCAGCAACAGGGTTGAACGTATCAAGAGATTCTCTCTACCAAGTCAATGGCATCACGTTCTCACTGAACTCAACCCAGCTGACTGTGGGACCAGAGCCGTGTCACCTGCCGCTCTTCAGGACAGCTTATGGCTGTCACCTCCAAGGTTTCTGCGTGAGGACTCTTACTTACTCCCTATTGACACCACCTATGGGCTAGTAAACCCTGAAGATGATAAGGAAATAAGAACTGTGAACATCTCACTACACACTTCTGTAAGTACAAAACAGAAGCTGCGGTCACACCATTACAGGCATCGATGGAAGCAGGTGCAGCATCTAGCCAATGTGTTCTGGCATCGCTGGAAGAAAAAGTATCTTCACCACCTTCAAGGTCGTAACAAATGGCAAGCATCTAAGCCGAATCTTAAGGTTGGAGACCTCATCCTTCTAAAAGACAAGGAAGTTTGTCGGAATGAGTGGCCTATGGGTCTTATTACTAAAAGTTATGCCCAGCGACGATAACAAAGTCCGGAAGGTAGAAGTCAAGGTAACCAAGGGAGGATCGACACGAACCTTTAGTCGACCAATTACAGAGTTAGTACTCCTTTTGCCAGGTGAGTGACTTGTGCAAGGACTAGCCATGCTGTTGGCACGGCGGGGAGTACATTGCTGCCATCTACAGGTTCTACTCAGAACTTTGGAATTATTTGAAAACATCATACTGTGACTTTATGTTCTTCATCCTGTTGAACTTTCGTTTATTATTTGCTTGTTGCATGTTTTTCATTACAGGTTCCAGGACATTCGTCAGTATTGGACTTTTTGAAAATATTTATTTTAGTTTAAGGTTATAAAATCTAAAGATTTCAGACGGGGAGTGTTGTGTTACACTATGTGATTATTCTTGCTCTGTGTCTTTAAGATCTGTTCCCTTCTTTCTAGCTGAACTCTCTCTCTCTCACCGTAGTTCTTTATATATCTCCTCCACTTCCTGATTCTGGTCATTACTCCTGTATATCTTCCATGCTAAACATCTTACATGTGGCTTACAACTGCAACGTTTTTCTACCTATGAATATCCATCATTAAACGGAACATTCGAAAGGATTCATCATCTGTCGTCCTAACTGTGAGTTTATTCATTGAGTTAAACTGTCTATATCGATTCAAGGGATGAATATCAAACCAGCTTGAGTAAGGCCTACTTAAACCTGGAGATGAACTTTATCGCTTTGTAGTTGAGACAGAACAGGAGCATTCTGGTGGAGAGGGCGTCCCCCTGTCAGAACACAACAGCTCAGTGGGGGGAGGATCGCTGAACTAACCTTGCATGGTTAGTAAAGCAGCGTGGAACTGAGCTGACAGTTTATAATAGTGTGTACCAGGCTTTAGTCTAATTGGTAAGTAATGCACTTCGGACAATTATTCTTCCATGATAGATTAGCTGGACCATAGTCTGAGTATCAAAAGTCTTAAAAACAAACAGTAAGAAAGACATTTTGAACAAAAGCAGCAAATTAATCATACCAGACATTAATAACAATTAAAAAGAGAAGAAAAGATAGAGGCAAAGTCTGTCCTAAATAAATGACTAGAAGTTAAAGGGGAAGTCCAGCCTGAGCTTTGTAGGCTGGGCTTCTCCTCTGGGTCAAAGGAGTGCAATTCGTTTTGCACTCCTGTGACCTGTTTTCTGAAGTCCGCTCTCCACTGACGTCACTGCCATCAGTCAAGGCAGCACGTCATAACGGCTTCCAGGTCTGGATCTGCCAACAGCCTCTCTCCATCCCTCCACAGCTCATCGATCCAATGAGCGTGGAGGACCAGAGAGCAGGAGCCATGCTGACTGAGAGTCAGCATCGCTCTGCTCGGGAAGGAATGAGAACCGAGCCATCGGCGGTGTTCGGTGGCTCGGTTCTCAGTGCAGAGATGCCGGGGCACAGCTGCAGCATCAGTCTGATGCTGCATCCACCGAGGTAAGTATGAAAATGGGAAAAAAAAAAACCCACACTTTTCTTTTAAAGTGGTTGTAAACGCACGAAAAAAACAAAAACAAAAAAAAAACGCAAGACAAAGGCATAGCATATGCATAGTAGCTCATTAGGTAATACTTGTCTTCAATCAAAGCCCTTACAGCGGGCCCAGCACACCGCTGTGGCCGGCGACATTTCTCCCGGAGTTCTTTCCGGGTATCGCGTGCTCCGGCGCTGTGATTGGCCAAAGCCGCAATGACGTCTCTCCCGCACATGCGCGCAGGAGCCACTGGTAACAGCACAGCAGCAGCTTCAGTTCGCATGTGCCGATTATGTCGGCACATGCTGATACAGAGAATATCTCCTAAATGGTGCAAGTTTAGAAGATATTCACGTTACCTACAGGTAAGCCTTATTATAGGCTTACCTGTAAGTAAAAGTGGTGTGTAAGGGTTTACAACCACTTTAAAGCAGAACTATAGGCAAACCTTTTTCAACATTTTGGATAGAGCAGGGGGGGGGCAGAGTTATAACCAGTAGTGGCTGGTGCTCCATTTTTTGGTGGGGGGGCGCAAACTAAGCCCCAACCAACCCCATACCGTCCCTACCGTCACTCGCCCGCAATAGGGCCTACAGACAGTCAGATAGATACAAGATCTAAATGACAAATATGCAGCGCAGATAAAAAAAAAAAATACATTTTAAATACACATAGAATTGCTAGCTGACACTCAAGGATAATCCAGAACGCCTCGACAGACAATAAGACAAGATATAGTGCAGCGCAATAAATTGATAGTCCATATAAAATGATCCATTATCCAAACAAAGAAAGCATCCTTAGGTGCAATAATGGACAAGACAATAAAACTGTAATTATAGCCCATCCACCACAGATATTCAAGCCTCTCCCCTCACAGACTGGACCTGTAACAGGTCACACAGCTTTAGACCCACACCTGGGGTACCGATCACATATGATCCAGCCGATGGTCTCTCCAAACATAAGGACAAAGAAGGGACAATCTAGTGCTCCCTGTATTACAGGTTTATTTCACGATAAAAAAGGGGGAAAAAATCTACTTACAAACATAACACTCCAGCCGAGTGCAGGAAAACGAGCATGTTACAAATTACTGGTTTCCAACAAGGAAACGTCAGATGTGACTCCTCCCCCCCGTTAATTCCATGGGCGGGACTTCTTCAGCGCGGGGGGAGATAGATCGATAAACAGACAGATAGATAGACAGACAGACAGGCAGATAGATAAATAGATAGAATATCTCACAAAAGTGAGTACACCCCTCACATTTTTGGAAATATTTTATTATCTTTTCATGTGACAACACTGAAGAAATTACACTTTGCTACAATGTAAAGTAGTGAGTGTACAGCTTGTATAACAGTGTAAATTTGCTGTCCCCTCAAAATAACTCAACACACTGCCATTAATGTCTAAACCGCTGGCAACAAAAGTGAGTACACCCCTAAGTGAAAATGACCAAATTGGGCCCAATTAGTAATTTTCCCTCCCCGATGTCTTGTGACTCATTAATGTTACAAGGTCGCAGGTGTGTTAAATTTGGTGTTATTCCTCTCACGCTCTCATACTGGTCACTGGAAGTTCAACATGGCACCTCGTGGCAAAGAACTCTCTGAGGATATCCAGAGGTTGTCTTTGGGAAATAGATGTACAAGTGATGCCAGCATTGCTGCAGAGGTTGAAGAGGTGGGGGGGGGGGGGTCAGCCTGTCAGTGCTCAGACCATACGCCACACACTGCATTAAATTGGTCTGCATGGCTGTCGTCCCAGAAGGAAGCCTCTTCCAAAGATGATGCACAAGAAAGCCTGCAAATAGTTTGCTGAAGACAAGCAGACTAAAGACATGGATTACTGGAACCATGTCCTGTGGTCTGATGAGACCAAGATAAACTTTTTTGGTTCAGATGGTGTCAAGCGTGTGTGGCGGCAACCAGGTGAGGAGTACAAAGACAAATGTATCTTGCCTACAGTCATGCATTGTGGTGGGAGTGTCATGGTCTGGGGCTGCATGAGTGCTTCCGGCACTGGGAAGCTACAGTTCATTGAGGGAACCATGAATGCCAACATGTACTGTGACATACTGAAGCAGAGCATGATCCCCTCCCTTCAGAGACTGGGCCGCAGGGCAGTATTCCAACATAACGACCCCAAACGCACCTCCAAGACAACCACTACCTTGCTAAAGAAGCTGATGGTAAAGGTGATGGACTGGCCAGACCTAAATCCTATTGAGCATCTGTGAGACATCCTCAAACGGAAGGTGGAGGAGCGCAAGGTCTCTAACATCCACCAGCTCTGTGATGTTGTTATGGAGGAGTGGAAGAGGACTCCAGTGGCAAGCTGTGAAGCTCTGGTAAACTCCATGCCCAAGAGGGTAAAGCAGTGCTGGAAAATAATGGTGGACACACAAAATATTGACACTTTAGGCCCAATTTGGACATTTTCACTTAGGGGTGTACTCACTTTTGTTGCCAACGGTTTAGACATTAATGGCTGTATGTTGAATTATTTTAAGGGGAAAGCAATTTGACAGTGTTATACAAGCTGTAAATTTATTACATTACATTGTAGCAAAGTGTCATTTCTTCAGTGTTGTCACATGAACAGATATAATAAATAAAAAATAAAAATACAATTTTGAAATAAACGTGAGAGGTGTACTCACTTTTGTGAGATACTGTAGATAGATAGACAGATAGATAGACAATTGAAGGGGGGCGTGACCTGGCAAAGCCGAATGGCAGGCCTCCATCCCTTAAAGAGTTGCAGGAAAAGAGAAAAATTGGACTTTGAGGCCCGCCATATCAAATAGAGCAAAAAACATATATGTAAATATTATAAATTCATTGTTTATTAAAATCTAAAGTACATATCAAAACTCTTGAATAGACATAAATTGGTAGTCACATGACTTACACTTATTTCATACTGCTCATAGCATAAATTACATAAATGGATTGACATGACATAAACAATAAGTTGATACAC
The DNA here is from genome assembly GCA_029206835.1 of Rana muscosa. NCBI lineage: Eukaryota > Metazoa > Chordata > Amphibia > Anura > Ranidae > Rana > Rana muscosa. The sequence continues at coordinate 421,135,191 of CM055116.1, read as the reverse complement.
AGACATATACTGTATGCATAAGGAAACCAGCTGTATCTTGACATATAATAGCCCTCAACGCGTTTCATGGCATTACAGCCACTCATCAGGAGTGTAATATGACAGTATAACTGTAAAGAATCAACAATTGAAAGGATTAAAAAAGGATTAAAAAAGGCCCTCTAAAGAGGGGAAAGAAAAAATTATTTTCAAAGAGATGGCGACAAGCTAATGACCTACAACTCGACCCAAGACTGGGTCCAACCTCTACGTGGGAATTGATGGGGGTCTCAGGTATCTCCCCCGGGGTTGAGGCGGGAAAACCTTCCAAGAGCAAAGGGAAGCAGCCAAAATAAAGCCGGATGACCACAGCACAATCCAGTGTGATATGTGTGCTTAACGTGCCTGCAGGGATAAATGATAATAGGGTAAGTATAAATTAGTTAATGATAGTGGAATGTGAGGGTCAACTAAGTGTTCCCTCAAGGGGACTACATGTGAGTGATAAATGGATGTAAATGTGCCCACTAAACATGTGGAAATGTCTCAGAAATACACCTTCCACAGTGATGTGAAAAAAGTGGTAGGATAGCCCCAAATGAATACCTGTGATGAAAAGTTCATGGATCAACTCATGTCTGGTTGTCCTTGCAAAGTGATAGAATCATGCAGAGTGAGCCACCAGTGGACTCAGGCTTTATCCCCAGTCAAGGGCAGAGTCTCACCAGCGTCATGCGTGACACAGCAATACAGCACGAGGGAGGCGGTGGCAGACCCCGTCCCCATGACATCTCTGCCAGCAGCGGGTCCATGCCCACCTCGTCTGTAGCGTGAGATGGAAGGGACCGTCCACGATATTGAGGCATCGATTGACGCCGCGAGCGGGACGTCAGTGCATGACACCGATGTGCAGGAGGTCAGTCCCCGCCCCCATCAAAGAACGAGGGGAGGAAATGACTGCCGCACATCGCGATGTGGGTTGCTTTCATCTCACGCTACAGACGAAGTGGGCGTGGACCCGCTGCTGGCAGAGATGCCGTGCAGATGGGGTCCGCCTCCCTTGTGCTGTATTGCTGTGTCACGTATGACGCTGGCGGGACGCCGCTCTTGACTGGGGATAAAGCCTGAGTCAGCTGGTGGCTCACTCTGCATGATTCCATCACAACCAGACATGAGTTGATCCATGAACTTTTCATCACAGGTACAGTATTCATTTGGGGCTATCCTACCACTTTTTTTCACATCACTGTGGAGGGTGTATTTCTGAGACATTTCAACACATGTTTAGTGGGCACATTCACATCCATTTATCACTCACATGTAGTCCCCTTGAGGGAACACTTAGTTGACCCTCACATTCCACTATCATTAACTAATTTATACTTACCCTATTATCATTTATCCCTGCAGGACACTTAGCACGTTAAGCACACATATCACACTGGATTGTGCTGTGGTCATCCGGCTTTATTTTGGCTGCTTCCCTTTGCTCTTGGAAGGTTTTCCCGCCTCAACCCCGGGGGAGATACCTGAGACCCCCATCAATTCCCACGTAGAGGTTGGACCCAGTCTTGGGTCGAGTTGTAGGTCATTAGCTTGTCGCCATCTCTTTGGAAATAATTTTTTCTTTCCCCTCTTTAGAGGGCCTTTTTTAATCCTTTTTTAATCCTTTCAATTGTTGATTCTTTACAGTTATACTGTCATATTACACTCCTGATGAGTGGCTGTAACGCCATGAAACGCGTCAAGTGCTATTATATGTCAAGATTCAGCCGGTTTCCTTATGCATATATGTTTGTGTATCAACTTATTGTTTATGTCATGTCAATCCATTTATGTAATTTATGCTATGAGCAGTATGAAATAAGTGTAAGTCATGTGACTACCAATTTATGTCTATTCAAGAGTTTTGATATGTACTTTAGATTTTAATAAACAATGAATTTATCATATTTACATATATGTTTTTTGCTCTATTTGATATGGCGGGCCTCATTCAAAGTCCCATTTTTCTCTTTTCCTGCAACAGATAGATAGATAGATAGATAGATAGATAGATAGATAGATAGATAGATAGATAGATAGATAGATAGATAGATAGATAGATAGACTATAATTCCTCTGCACCCTATACAAAACTAAAAAATAATTTAAAAAAAAGTTTTGCCTTTAGTTATACTTTAAGACTTTAAGGAAATCCCACTGGGACATTGTGAGGAATAGAGAGAACCAGCACTCAAAGTCCAATTTTATTTTTGCTAGTTTTTTTTATAAATATTCAGTAACATGCAGGCACATTATTATTCTACTGTGCATATTTGGAAATACTTATGTGAATATATACTACAATATAACAGGAGCTTATTATTTCAAATTATAGTTATATATTAAAAAAGCCAGCATTTACTGTAGTGCTGTAAATTTAGTATTAGTATTATTAACAATTTACAGTTCTGAGCAAGCAACAAAAATGCAATTTATAAAAGCTTCCACAGACAGCAAAGGAACAGAGCTGGCAGATAATAGTAAGCAACGGGAGCAACGGGAGTAGAAAGCATTTAAGGATATGTTTTTTTTTTTCATTTTAGATAGAGTAGAGAGGGGTTAGAACACCTGTCAGGTTTTATTGCGGTCTGTTCATGTGCATTTTTATAGCACTGATCGCTGTAAAAATGACAATGGTCCCAAAATGGTGTCAAACGTGTCCGATGTGTCTGCCATAATGTCGCAGTCATGATAAAAATCGTTGATCGCCGTCATTACTAGTAAATAATAAATAAAAATGCCATAAACTATTCCCTATTTTGTAGACGCTATAACTTTTGCGCAAACCAATCAATATACGCTTATTGCGATTTTTTTTTAATCAAAAACATGTAGAAGAATACGTATCGGCCTAAACAGAGGAAAAAAAATGCATATGTTTTTTGAGGATATTTATTATCGCAAAAAGTAAAAAATATGGAATATTTTTCAAAATTGTCCCTCTATTTTTGTTTATAGCGCAAAAAAGAAAAACCGCAGAGGTGATCAAATACCACCAAAAGAAAGCTCTATCTTGGGGGGAAAAAGGACATCAATTTTGTTTGGAAACCACGTCGCACGACCGCGCAATTGTAAGTTAAAGTGACGCAGTGCCGAATCGCAAAAAGTGGCCTGGTCTTTGGCCAGCGAAATGGTCCGGGGCTTAAGTGGTTAAAAGTGAAAGTAAAAGAAAATCCCAAATTTTGGGCTGTCCCCAGAAAAGTAATCGAGGGGAAATAGAGGATAAACTAGTTCTAGTGACCTGGGGGTCCCCAAGGAATACCTTAAGTTTGCAAGGATTTCCTCTTACTTCCTGTTTAGCTTTGGGACAGGAAGAGAAGGTACTGTAAATCTCTGCAATGGGACAGAGAGCGCAAAAAAAATCTGACAGGGGTTATAATCTGACAGGGGTTATAACCCTCCCTTGCTCTATCCAAAAAAAAAAGTTTTGCCTATAGTTCTTGTGAAAGAACGCCTGGCACCCAGCTTGGGTGCTTTTACCAAGATACAGCTTCCTCCAGTCTGGAACCAGGAACAAGGTATTATAGCTGAGCACCCAAGAACTAGACGACACTAGCTGAGGTGCAAACTGGAACTCTCTTTATTGTAAACTCACAGAATATATACGCCACCCAAATTTAGATAAGAGCTTGATCAGCCAACATAAACAGTATGCTAATCCACATCTAGCAACTAATAGCTGACAGTGATCTAATTAACATGAACTAATTAACAACTAGTCGCCTAGACAAGCCTAGGTTATTCAGGTCATTGTCCACCCAGACAGTTCGGCACCAGTATTCAAGAAGACCCAGGGCTGTCCAAATCTCATTAACCAGATTTATTTCACATACATCTTCTCACAGAGTTTCAAGTTCACAGAGACCAGCATGGCTTCCTTGACTGTTAAAGGGGTTGTAAACCCTCAAGTTTCGATGCATTAAGGTGAAAAACCTCCTGTGATGCAGCAGCCCCCCCAGAGCCCCCCTTTTACTTACCTGAACCCGGTCTTTCCAGTGACGGGGATGAGCACACCAGCTCCAGCTGGATAGCAGCGCAGCGATTGGCTCCCACTGCTGTCAATAAAATTCAATGACACTGGAGCCAGGGGCGGGGCCGAGTCCTGATTATGTCAATAGACGCAGCAGCAGGACACGGATGCACGCCCACACAAGTTCCCTGAGAGTGAGCGGCTCTCCAACAGGGCACTCAAGAAGAGGAGGAGCCAGGAGCGCTGTTGAGGGTCCCCAGAAGAGGAGGATCTGGGCCACTCTGTGCAAAACTAACTGCACAGAGGAGGTAAGTATGACATGTTTGTTTGGTTTTTTGTTTGGTTTTTTAAACGAACCTTTACATATCCTTTAAATGTAAAAATGTCCTCTTGCATTATATAACAAGACATCTTCCTAAACGCTTGTAGATCCCTCAAATGCCAGGGCCCATAGCCAGTAGGCAAGAGGCTACCCTGCAGTCCCCTCCAAAAGACCCTGTCCCGGTTGGGTTGGGTCTGTCACAGTTCGACTTTAAAATTACAGGGAAATACAAATAGCCAGGGCCGCTGATAGGCCAGTACAACCGGCCCCGTTGTACCGGGCCCCGGCGTAGTTAGCACTGCAGGGGGGGGCCATGCATCCTCACAAACAGTGTAGATTTTTTTTTTTAAATGCCATTTAAAATTACACCCCCCCCCCCCCCAGACGCTACCTCTAGCTTAGGGGGATGTGTTAGTGCTATTTACTGTGCCCCTCTCTGACAATCTTTGCTGGTGACAGTGGGGGAACTTTTTTTCATTTTCGGGTGCATGCGCAGAGCATTCCAAGGCCGCTCTACATACTTAAAGTCCCGGTCGCCTGCCGCTGCAGCTTCTCATTTTCGTTCCCTGGCGGAGTGATCTTTTTTCACTCTGCTCCCCACTCAGAAGTCGGACTCAGAGAGATTGAGAGCGGGAGGCTGTGAGGTGGGAGGCAGTGTCCGGGAGGAGAGGGGAAACTGGAATTAATCATGGCTGCTGCAGCACCAAGATGCCTGGGGGTGGGTAAAATACATACTGCACTGTATTATATTGTCACTACATCTATAACACACAGTCAGCAGGTTCTCTGTCACAGTGTGTCACATAACATGACTGTTGGGTGCTGATTTTGTTATAGTATTGGTCATAAGTTAACAAGGTCCGCACTCAACAGCCATGTTATGTGACACACTGTTACAGTGCCAGCCATGATAGAGCACCTGCCTGTGTGTTAGAATGTTAATAATCTTAACATGCCTCTGTTGTTGTGTGTTATCAAGGCTTTTTCACAGGGAGCGGAATCTGCATGTTCAGCGGGGGATCTGTTCACTGATCCGCCTGCTGAGCAGAGCAGGTAGATGACAGGCCCGTGTCCACGCAGCTTATGTAGAGCGGACATGGACACAGCCCATTCTGCTCTAATGACGGCTGGTGTAAACAAATTGGCTGAACGGAACGGATACCCTTCCATTTTGTTTAGCAGATCAGATTGGAGATAGGTGGGTGTAAATGGACAAAGTCTGTTTATATCCATCTCTATAGTAGTGAATAGAGGGTCTGATCAGGTCTGCCTAAAAAATGGACGCACGGACCTGATCAGACCTGTTGAGCAAACCCACTCCTAACATTTTGCCTTTAACTGCTTGCCACCCGCCCTCAGTACATTTTCTGCGGCAGGGTGGCATGAGCAGGCTGGATGACATACATGTATGTCATCCAGCCTGTTGAAGGTTAGAGACATGCATGTGTATGCCCACTGTTAACCCACTCTGTCATTGGCTACAGCGGGATTTTGTCAGCATGTCCTGGCCAATGATTTATGGCCGAGACATGCTGATCAGCTGAAGCCCATCACAGCACAAAGTCCTGTGTTTACAAATACAGGGCTCTGTATACAGATCAGCAATCTGGCTATTTCTTCTCCCTGCAGAGCAGGGAGAAAAAACAGCCAGACCTGTTAGTAAAAGAAGCACATGTTACACACACATGACACTTGTAAGGCACAGCATTAACCCCTTCATTTCCCCTTGAAATTAACACAGCCAGTGACATTAATATAGTGTACACTATACAGTATTTTAGCTGATCACGTATTAGTGTCACTAATAATGTCAGTGTCAGTTAAGCCTGCCATAGATGCTTAGAATCTTGCCCAGTTTAGCAGGGACCGACTAAGATTTGAACCATCTATGGGCAAGCGGATTGTACCAAAGTAATAGTACAACCAGCCTGTCTGATTTTACATGAAAATGTTGTTTCAACGCAGAGTCTGGGGAGGGGACGGGTGGGGCTGAAGGGGGCCCCGTCAGGTAAGCTGTACGGGGCACCATGATTTCTATCAGCTGCCCTGCAAATAGCATACATACGTACTGACATGATTACATTTTGAGGGAATTCATAGCATTTTCACAAGTGAAGAACGTAAAAATCATTACTCAGTAAAGCTCCATTCATCAAGTGAATTACGGTAACTAAGCAGCATTATGTACTTATTAAGATGGTGCAGCACACATCCATATGCCATCAGCAATGGAACAATTTTCTGTGTTCCCTACTGTGCTCTACGCTTCTATGAACATTTTCCTTGAGTGAGATACGAGTTAGCAGCATGGTGTTTTACAGACTGACTCAACAGATTGTAAGAAGAATTGTTAAAAAGCATATTTCTTAAAACAGCCACAATTTTTACTCCACAATATGCATTTATGCTCATAGGACAGCTAATGTCATTCTGAAACACGGTACATCTATACAGATTAGAACACTACAGATTTATGACAGCTTACATGTTGTTATGAACTATGATCCGATGATCTTTCTAGAATTCGAACTTTCTGAAATAAAAGAACTAGATATAATTTGCTTAGCAATGTCTACTTTTGAGAAAAGGCACTGTCCCTTATCATAAAAATGTGCAGACCATGAAGCTTCTGTAATACAACTTGTTTCATGTAAAGAATAATCAACAGTCAATTTTTAAATGTCACTTTAATAATCAATTGTCATAGCCCTCTCTTCTTCTGGGAGTGTCTAAATACTGTCTGTGCTGGCCCAGCTCCTCCACCCCTCATCTCCCTTCATAACCTTTATGTAGCTGTCAGGGCAGGAATGAAGGGTAATACTACTGAGTGATATTTTTAAGTATTCTGAGGCAACTGACATCACATCCAAGATGGTGGTGACCAGCAGCAGTTTCAGGGCTTTTGGATGTCTACACAGGGGAGGCTTTACAGTTAAATAACATGCATAAAATATATTAAACACATATATTCTTATTGGAGGACTGTATAAATAGGATTGATGAATGGTCTGGTGACAGGGTCACTATAAAGCACACTGCTTTGAAATGTTTAGGCTTTGTTTAGACTTGCAGTTGGGGGGGCAGCAAAAATGCACGGTTAAGCTGCATTTTTGCCGCCCGCCAATCACCGCTCCTTAAGCTGCAACATGCAGTGGATGGGGATGTTTACATGCTGTGGCCGCGATACTTCGCTTCACTCCTGCAACAAAGTTCACTTGACATCTAGCGATCGGTGGACAGCAGACCACCTGAACGCTACACATTTAGGTAAATGGGGAAATGCCACAAATGCCTCGCAACCATATGCAATGCATGCGGTTTTGTGTTTGTCTGCAAAAATTAGGTTAAAACATTGCTTCCTCGCCTCCTGTTAGTAGCCTCTGAAGCACGTTCTGAATGCAGATCTGGCTTCAGAGGCAAGGGGGATTTAGACGCATGCCCTAATCTACCCAAAGTGTCCAAGAAAGAAAAGAACATTTTTCCAAAAGGTAATTGATCCAGGACCACAGAATATTATCAACATAGGTTTTCACAAAATGGCCAATTCCTGCCCTTTCCTTCAAGCATTATTTCACAAGAACATCACTAGGGGAACAGCCAGGAATGTGGCCACCGCATCCCATAATGGGACGTTGGCCACCAATAGACATTACATTTTTTTTCCACTATGATCAATTGGTTGGTGAGAAACTCAATCCTAACCTACAAACAAAAGCCGTTCTTTGAAAGCAATAATATGTTAACAAATAGAAATGACATGCAGCTGTGCATAGTTACTTCAAAACTTAGTAACAGATCACAGTTTCAAGTGTAGCACCCTGCTCCAGACAGGGTAAATTTCATTTTTGACTTGGTTGTACTCGGCTGAGCAGAGCTTGGTGTTTAATTGCTCCTGCCTGCCTCTGGAAGAAGCTTCCAGAAATAGATTAGGGGGATAAATCACTGGGTTATAAACATTTATCTGACCTTAGTTAATACCGGGGAGGGGGTGGCCAGAAGGTGGCTGGAGGGAAGATAAATGTTTGAGAAGGTTTGTTCAAAGCTCTCTCTGTCCTGGGCCTCTGGCCTAAGAGGCAGCTGTGATACCGAGGAGCTGTTGCTGCTAGGCCTCAGCATGTGCTAGGGTGAGAGCCTGGAGCAGCCTGGATTTAAATATATTTGCTGAAGGACACTACCTTAGCATACCTTCCAACTTTTTGAGATGAGAACGAGGGACACTTATTAACAAAAGTATGTAGGAATAGGGGACCCCACCTACAAAAAAATAAAAAATTTAAACCCACAAGTGATTTTTTTTACCACTACTATTCCTTTATACTGGCTTTTAAGATTTACAAATGCAGTTATTTAGAATTTGGAAGAAAGGTTTAGCACTGGGAAACACTTTTTGATAGATAATTTGGGTATTTTATATACAACTATATAAATCAGACCAAAATGAGGGACAAATGAGGAGGAAAGAGGGACAGAAGGACTTTGTTCCAAATCAGGGACAGTCCCTCGAAATCAGAGACAGTTGGGAGCTATGCCTTAGGGAGCTGGGCAGGAGAAGGACCCCCTTTCACTAAAGAGTGTCTCATGGAAGCTGGTTGGCAACAGCTGTCCTTGGACATTGTGAGTAGGACCTTTTTGCCCAGGACTCGAAGTGGGCCTTTGCTTTGGGGGTTGATGTCAAAGGTTGCTACAAAAACTATGACTGCTTTTACAGAGTCTCGGATGGATTAGCTATCCCCTCTACCTCCAGCAATGCTAACAGATTTTTGCTTAAGAATCTGTCCTCCTGCACCTTCTGGCATTTTGGAGTATCCTGCTCCCTCATCCCTCTCTTCTGTTCAACTACTGCAATAAATCTACAAAAAGACATCTGCTAGACTGAGCCTGTGTTTGTCTGTGTGCTCTGGAACTGCTACCTGGGCCAGGCAGCCTCTGGACGGATAAGGCAGACCTGGGTTATTTCCAGCAGCCCCTTCAAGGGTGAGTGCTACACAAGACTAAAAAAACGTGTGTTCCAATTCGATAAATGAACACCAAGAATGAGGATGGAGATGACGATGATGTACGAAGTGCAGTAACTCATGGCAAGCAAAGCGGTTGCTTCAACCTGATAAAAGCTGAAATTAAAACAACAAAAGATGAGCTTGGATCAATTCTTATGGATTACCATACTGTGCACTAGGGATGAGCTTCGTGTTCGAGTCGAACATACGTTCGACTCGAACATCGGCTGTTCGATCGTTCGACGAAGATCGAACGATTTGGGCCGTTCGCGCCAAATTCGAGTGACGCGAACGGCCCACAATGCACTACGCCATCGCAGTGTCATCCAGGCGCTGTGATTGGCCAAGCATGCACTGTGACCCCGCATGCTTGGCCAATCACAGCGCCGGCAGCGAGGAGAGCAATGATTGGCCACAGGCAGGATGCCTGTGGCCAATTATTGCTGAGGGTGTTTAGTACACGCCCCACACTATAAAAGGCCGCCAGCACGGCGGCCTAGTGTAGTGTGTTCCGGAGCAGGGAAAGACAAGCATAGGCAGGGACAGTGACATTTATTTCTTTCTTGCTTAACCTGGATTCCTTTAGTTTAGGGAAAGAGAAGGATAGGTAGGGAGAGTGTCAGTGTGTTTTACTGTGCGAGTCCTTGTTTCTAGGGACAAAGAAGGAAAGTGAGGGGAATTCTCCTTGTGCTATAGTGTGCTTTAAAAAAACATTTTTTCTAGGGACAGAAAACTCTAGGTAGGGAGAGTGTCAGTTTCTTTCACTGTGCCAGTCCTTGTTTCTAGGGACAAAGAAGGAAAGTGAGGGGAATTCTCCTTGTGCTATAGTGTGCTTTAAAAAAACATTTTTTCTAGGGACAGAAAACTCTAGGTAGGGAGAGTGTCAGTTTCTTTCACTGTGCCAGTCCTTGTTTCTAGGGACAAAGAAGGAAAGTGAGGGGAATTCTCCTTGTGCTATAGTGTGCTTTAAAAAAACATTTTTTCTAGGGACAGAAAACTCTAGGTAGGGAGAGTGTCAGTTTCTTTCACTGTGCCAGTCCTTGTTTCTAGGGACAAAGAAGGAAAGTGAGGGGAATTCTCCTTGTGCTATAGTGTGCTTTAAAAAAACATTTTTTCTAGGGACAGAAAACTCTAGGTAGGGAGAGTGTCAGTTTCTTTCACTGTGCCAGTCCTTGTTTCTAGGGACAAAGAAGGAAAGTGAGGGGAATTCTCCTTGTGCTATAGTGTGCTAAAGCATTCCTCATCAACCATCTTTGAAATCCTTGTTTTTTGGACAGTCAGGGAAATTGTCGTTGTGCTATTCTGTGCAAAAGCAATAATCCTCAACCATATTTAGAAATCCTTAAGTAAAGGGACAGAGAAGGACACCTGAAGGTAGCCCTTATTGCTTTTTTCCCATCTCCCTGCAGGCCATCTATTAGAATGTCTGGAAGGCAAACAAGGAGAGGCAGACAGTCAGGAGGCAATAAAAGAGGGCAAGCAGGCTCTGTGTCTGGGGGCAACAGTGCTGGTCGTGGACGCGGTGCATTGTCATCAGCACATGGCCATGGGACACGCTTGTCCTTCTTTTCGGCAGCTGGACATGTTGAGCCACATCATGCCGAAGACTTGGTAGAGTGGATGACCAAGCCCTCCTCCTCCTCCTCATCCTCTCTCACCCAGGCTCAGGGTACTGGCAAAGCAGCTGCCAAAGCGTCCTCTTCCCTGGTATCAATGTCAGACTCATCATCAGTCACTCCTTCCCTAGACCCACCATGTCCTCCTCCTGAGGAGTCCCCCGAACTGTTTGAGCACAGTGTTGGGTACATGCTCCAGGAGGATGCCCAGCGTTTCGAAGGGTCTGATGATGAAACCCAGCTACAGGAAGGCAGTAGCGTGAGAGCAGACAGAGGGGATGCTCAAGAAGGACACCAATCTGGCAGTCATGTTCCAGCAGCTGCAGCATACTGCCAGATTGGCTCCAGTGATGAGGAGGGAGGGGATGATGAGGTCACTGACTCCACGTGGGTGCCTAATAGGAGAGAGGAGGAGGAGGAGGATGAGGAGGAGGCACATCTCCAACGAGGCAGGATGCCCTTTGGTGGCCAGCGTAAGGGCAGTACACCGACGGAATCACACCGCAGAGCTCCGCCTGTGCAGGGCGCAGCCTCTGCCCGTCATTCAAAAAGTTCCTTGGTGTGGGCCTTTTTTGAGGCTAGTGCATCAGATCGCACAGCTGCTGTTTGCAACATATGTCTCAAGCGTATATCGCGTGGCCAAAACATCAGCCGCTTGGGTACCACATGCCTGACCAGACATATGTTGACCTGCCATGCAGCTCGTTGGCAAGCCTACCTCAAAGACCCACACCAAAGAACAAAGCGGACCTCTCCTTGCACCGCATCAGCTGGGATCTCCAACCCCACTATAACTTCAGTCCTCTCTGAAACATGCACTGAGAGGAATGAAGGTGTAGAATTAGGTGTGTCACAGCCAAGTACTTGCGGCCACTCTGCTAGCAGTACACCGACGTCCGATTCTAGCAGGCAAATTTCCCTGCCCCAGTTGCTGGACCGTCGAAAGAAGTTCACTCCCAGCCATCCACATGCCCAGCGGTTGAATGCTAGCTTGGCTAAATTGCTAGCGCTTCAACTGCTGCCTTTTCAGTTGGTAGACTCGGCCCCCTTCCGTGAGTTTGTGCAATGTGCGGTTCCTCAGTGGCAGGTTCCCAAACGCCACTTTTTCTCACGGAAGGCTATTCCGGCTCTCTACCGGCATGTGGAAGGCAATGTCTTGGCCTCGCTGGACAGGGCGGTCAGCGGTAAGGTGCATATTACCGCTGACTCATGGTCCAGCAGGCATGGACAGGGACGTTACCTTTCTTTCACGGCCCATTGGGTCACTCTTTTGGCAGCTGGGAAGGATGCAGGACAAGGTGCAGTAGTGTTGGAGGTTGTTCCACCGCCACGCCTCCAAAATGCTACTACTGGTTGTGACACACCTCTCTCCTCCACCCCCTCCTCTTCTTCTTCCTCCATGGCCTCTTCCTGTGGTTTGTCCTATGAACCAGCGGTGCTCCGTAGCCGTTCACGGGGCTACGCAAGTACGCAGGCAAAAAGATGCCATGCCGTGCTTGCGCTGGTGTGTTTGGGGGACAGAAGCCACACTGGGGCAGAGGTCCTGTCTGCTCTGCAGGGCCAGGCCGAGAGGTGGTTGACGCCACGCCAGCTTAAGCCAGGAATGGTGGTTTGCGACAATGGCACCAACCTCCTATCCGCCCTCCGACAGGGACAACTGACCCATGTGCCCTGTGTGGCTCACGTCCTTAACCTGGTGGTGCAGCGGTTCTTGGGCAGGTACCCGGGCTTACAGGATGTCCTGAGGCAGGCCAGGAAAGTCTGTGTGCATTTCCGCAGATCTTATAATGCCAGTGCTCGCCTGGCTGAGCTGCAAAAGGAGTTGAACCTGCCCAAGAACCGCCTTATATGTGACATGCCCACCAGGTGGAACTCAACGTTGGCCATGCTGCAGCGGCTGCACACGCAGCAGAGGGCCATCAATGAGTACCTGTGCGACTACGGCACCAGGACAGGGTCAGGGGAGCTTGGTTTTTTTTCTCCACGCCAGTGGGGCATGATCAGGGATGCATGCACTGTCCTGGCACCATTTGAGGAGGCCACGAGGATGGTGAGCAGTGACAGTGCATGCATCAGTGACACTGTACCTCTTGTCCACCTGTTGGAGCACACGCTGCGTGGAATAATGGACAGGGCACTTGAGGCAGAACAGAGGCAGGAAGAGGAGGACTTCCTTGCCTCTCAAGGCCCCCTTTACCCAGACAGTGTTCCTTCTGTCCCACCCATCGCACAGGAAGAGGAGGAGGAGGAGGAGGAGGATTGTGTCAGCATGGAGGTGGAGGCTGGCACTCAGCATCATCAGCAGCAGTCTTTTAGGGATGATTTACAGTCCCAAGAAACCAGTGGACTTGTACGTGGCTGGGAGGAGGTGGCTGCGGATCATGTCGTCCTTAGTGACCCAGAGGACTCCGGAGCGAATGCCTCAGCAAACCTACGCTGCATGGCCTCCCTGATCCTGCAAAGTCTGCGGAAGGATCCTCGTATTCTTCGGATCAAGGAGAGGGACCATTACTGGCTGGCCACTCTCCTTGATCCACGGTACAAGGGTAAGGTTGCGGACCTTATGTTACCTTCGCAGAGGGAGCAGAGGATGAGACAACTCCGGGAGGCCTTGCAGAAAGGTCTGTGCAACGCGTTCCCAGAGACTGGGAGGTTACAAACTCCTGGTCCTGGACAACGAGTTGCTGAGGCTTCGGCCAGTCAAAGAAGGAGCGGTGGGGAAGGTGGCCGTCTGACCGATGCGTTCAGACAATTCTTTAGTCCGCAGCCCCAAAGTATGATCGGTTCCAGCAACCATCGCCAGCGTCTGATAAACATGGTGCAGGAATATCTAGGGGCAAGGTCAGACTTGGACACCTTCCCCACCGAAAATCCTCTGGCTTACTGGGTCTTGAGGATGGATCACTGGCCAGAGCTTGCACAGTATGCAATTGAGCTACTGGCCTGTCCTGCATCCAGCGTTCTTTCGGAACGCACATTCAGTGCTGCTGGAGGATTTGTCACGGATCACAGGGTGCGCCTGTCCACCGACTCGGTTGATCGACTGACTTTCATCAAGATGAACCAGTCTTGGATCACCACCAGCTACCACACACCTGATGCTGATATAACAGACTAATTGATTTTAACATGTCACATCCCTTCAAGACTGATGCTGATGCTGAGTGCCTGTGCTGTTATGTTGACTGGCTATCCTCCTCCTCCGAGTCCTCAATGATACGATTGATGATGATAGCTTGGAAGATCATTTTTGTTTATGGGTGCCGCCACCAGTGGCTAAGGCCCAATTTTTCAGCCCCTGTTTTACAGGGGCGTGTAATTACAATTTTTTTAGCAATAATTTGCCATAGGGCTCATTGCTGTGCTCCAAGTACAGTATCTGTGAGGGGTTGGAGTGTTGTGGCACCAGTGCCTAAGGCCCAATTTTTCAGCCCCTGTTTAACAGGGGCGTGTCATTACAATTTTTGAAGCAATACTTTGCAACAGGGCTCATTGCTGTGCTCCAAGTACAGTATCTGTGAGGGGTTGTAGTGTTGTGCCACCAGTGCCTAAGGCCCAATTTTTCAGCCCCTGTTCAACAGGGGCATGCAATTACAATTCTTGATCTAATAATTCACAGCAGGGCCCATTGCTGCACCCACCAAGAGTAACTGTCAGGGCTTACAGTGTTGTGGCACCAGCACCACCATCAAAGGCCCAATTTTTACTACCACTGTTCAACAATTATATGTAATTAAAATTCCTGATATAATAGTTGACAGCAGGGCGTTCCAGCACCAACCAAGAGTAACTGTGAGTGCTTACAGTGTTGTGCCAACACCAACAACTAAGGGGCCTATTTCTGCAGAGTATATACGGCAGGTCCCTACTTTCAAACATCCAACTTACAAACGACTCCTACTTGCAAACGCAAGAAGACAACAGGAAGTGAGAGGAAATCTACCACTAGGAAGGAAAATTCTCTCCTGTAAGAATAAATATGGGAGAAAGGTGTCTCCTCTGTACTGATGCTTTATCAGCAATCCTTGTTTCAAGAAAAACACCACATTTCAAAAACAGTTGTCATTGGGACGGAAAGTGAGGTGAAATGTTCTGAACAGGGGCACAGACAGCAAAACAAAAGTTACAGGGGTGATAACCCTTACCTATGTTTTCCAAAAAGTTTAAAAATAGATTTTTGGGCTGGAGCTACACTTCAACAATGTACCTGTTCAAAATTACAAACAGATTCTACATAAGAACAAACCTACAGTCCCTGTCTTGTATGCACCGCCTGTATACGGCTGTTCAGAGTATATAGGGCCTTTTTTATTTTATGTGCGGGGTTCCCCTTAATATCCATACAAGACCCAAAGGGGCTGGTAATGGGCTGGGGTAGGGGGGGGGGTCATGGGGTAGCTATGCCATTTTTCTTAAAGATTTTCATCCATATTACCGGGACCAGACATTACATTAAAGCCGCAAGCAGTTTTAAATGGCTTTTTTTTCCTTTAGAAGTGTCATTTTGTGCAGGGACAGTTCTAAACACGGGAAACACGTGGCACTTCACAGGCATACTTTAGACACCCCCCAGGTACGATATTTAAAGGAATATTTGACTTTTTTTTTTTCACTTTATGCATCATTAAAATGACTGCTCCCGAAAAACGACCGTTTTTAAAACTTCTTTTTGCATTGATACATGTCCCCTGGTGCAGAACCCGGGTTCCCAAACCCTTTTTAGGACAATAACATGCATAATAGTTGTTATAATTAGCACTTTAGAATTCGAACGTTCGCATCCATTGTATTTAATAGGGTTCTAATGTTCGTACGAACTTTCGGTCCGTTCGCGGGTTCTGGTGCGAACCGAACCCGGGGGTGTTCGGCTCATCACTACTGTGCACATTCTTGTACACCTTTTTAAACAAGCCCTGATGATATTATACTTCTTTCCATTCAGATATATTTTGATAAGTTTCTACTTACATTTGAGAGATCGTAGTAGGCAGGGCCCAGAGTATTGTCCGCAGCAGGTGGACTTTGTCTGACAAGTGTGCCACTTGCAGTCTCTTCAAAACCAAAGGCTTGCCCCGGTGTAGGGATGGATGGGGCACCAGTGTTCAGCAGCTTTTTAGAATGGCTGTGAACTTTCTGTATGAAAAAAATATATATGTATATTTAATACTTACACTTTGCAGCCCTGCGCCCTATCCTACCTAGACTTCAATTAAAGCTGAGGTTTCGTGATTTCATTTTTTTTCATCAAGGACAGTACTTACTGGAATAATGAATGTCCAGTGTGCTGGTGACTATTATGTTGCTTGAAATCTTTAGAGTTTAGGAGGCTACTGGCAGGCAATGAGGAAGCGATACAATACTTCCTCACTGCCAGTTTTAACCCCATTTTTGCCAACAAATGCACAGCAACCACGTACATTACCTTCCCTGGAAGTGTAAGAACCTCTGCCATTATTTTTCTCTTTAATCACTTGAGCACTAGTCTGCATATACCTTTTCATTACCAGGCCATCTCTAAGTTTTCAATGCTGTGATAATTTCATTGGCAATGATTCTATCATGCAACACTGGAATAAAAAAGACCAATTCGGGGGTTTCTTACATTTCTATACTTAAAAAAAATATATTCCACAATCATTGGTGGTCAGTGGCATTTTAAACGCACACCTTAAAACAAATGATCCCACATTCATTGGTGGTCAGTGGCGCTTTAAGTCCCCCCACCTTCATCTTCTCTTCTGTCCTGTGTTTACAAACATTCAACGCTCTCCTTCCTATTTTGTGAATGGGTTAAATGTTTCAAAAACACTAGCAGCACTTATATTAATATGGCTTTGATTGGTTCACAGAGATCATAAGGTACAGAGCCACTCTGATTGGCTCTATAGATTGTGACTATGCTCAATGACACCCATGTGTGTTTTCTGCTGCACCATTTATAATTAATGCCCACCTCTTCGCCACTTTTTTTACAATATGGTAGTATTGCGGTGGTTAAGCTATTCAAAACCATGGTTTTATTACATGAGCAATCATTAGTTTGCAAAGTTTGAGGCTGCGTTCACACCTGTGTGTTTCAAAGTCGCGCGTTTTTGACGCAATTTTGTCCAGGTCACCAATGTATAAAAACGCCTGTAATCTGCCCCGAAGAAGCTCATGTTCTTTTTTAAACTTAGCGCATTTTTCAGGCATTTTTCTTCAGGTGACAAAACGCTCAGATGTGCCATTGAAATTAATGGGATTTTGCCTGTTGGTCATTTTTTCTGGCGTTTTACGAGCGTTTTATGAGCTGAAAACGCTCAGGTGTGAATGCAGCCAAAAGGTTTTCGGGGGACTGTTACAATAACAGACATTAAAATATCAAGTGAGGGTTCTTTTCAATGTGTATTTTTTTTTACAAATAAAAAAAAAATAATAAAAGTAAAAGCATTGCTTCGATAAATTACCTAATTTGGTAGAAGAATAATTTTTTACATAGTGGATTCTCACTAATTTTGACAATCCACTACAACATATTTTGCTGCCGCGTGTGTTGGTTGTGATACTGGCAGGCATTTCTATCATCCGTAGTATTTACTTTGACCCAGGTCACAGCTTTCTTACTGTAGCGGGGTCTCCTTTAAGGCCCTATGGACTACGTTACCCAGAACCCCGTTTGGCACCCAGGGTGCATTTGGCCACCGCAGAGACTCATGGGTGAGGCTATAAAAGAAGAGGGCGAAGCTAATCTCGGCCTCTTTGGACACCGTGCTGCAATCAATAGGACTCCCTGTGCGAATCTGTTGCAGTGCAAGGCCCGAGGCCAGGGCCTGGCATACCTTCCAAAGAGCCTTCCACCCCACTGCTGAGCCTGGGTGACACCTGATTGCTTTGAGTTGCTGACATCAGTTGAACCAGAAGCCGGATCGTTGCAGACACTGTGTGTGGAAACACAGTGGTGGAAGCCCGGGCTGGGATCGCGTCCGGAGGGGTGAGCGAGCATCTGCTCACTTATTTAACTTGTACTGTGTTTAGGCCTAGTGACTGCCTTGGCCCATCGTGCTGTAGTTATTATCCCGCCGGAGACTAGTGGCGGAACTGAGTTGTGTAGTCTCCGGTGAAGCGTTCCTCCTTTATTAACCGATATTGGATTACAAATACTGCTCCTGTATGTACACCACCGTTCATCTGCATGCGAAGAGTTGTTCTCACAGAGACTGAGCTTTATCTGAGTCAGGCCTGACCAGGGGTTTAAAACTTTGTTGGTGCGCCACATTGCGTATAGAAAAGATAGTTGCACGTGGCGTGTGATCACTCTGCACTATCACTGATTAGTAGGTTTATTGCTGCAGGGCTCTGCATGTATGCTATGTGTTATGTTTAACCTATACCCTTATACCTAAGTAAATCGGAGATAGTTTACCACTCCTGACTCAGTGTTTATCATTGCATATTATCTGCCTATCCTGCTGTGAGATTGTGTATTACCAGGCATAGAATTACATAAAGGAAACATTCCCTAGACTAACTGTGCCATAGAGGGTTCAGAAGATTGCCGGGGGTTGGCGGTGTTGTATACAGGGCCCGAACCAACTAAAAGCCAGCGGCTCTCTTAATTGGGGGTAGCGCTACATTACCATCTGCAGCAAGGGAACTGGCACTCCCCTAAGAAATGTGACAGATAGCAGGAATGTGCTATGGTAGGGGCTTTCTGTGATTCAGCATCAGTTATAGTTAGAGACTGAATGCTGCACTGCTGTGCTTTCATTTATATCTTAAATACTGTACAGATATAGGCAAAAATGCCAGTGGCATTCTGCATATGAGATTTAAATGAATCACAACCCGGCAAGTACATTTGCCAAAACGCCAGCAGAGGATACTGCCACCTTGTATTTTTGTTACTTGGCAGTAGGGATGAGCTTCGTGTTCGAGTCGAACATACGTTCGACTCGAACATTGGCTGTTCGATCGTTCGACGAAGATCGAACGATTTGGGCCGTTCGCGCCAAATTCGAGTGACGCGAACGGCCCACAATGCACTACGCCATCGCAGTGTCATCCAGGCGCTGTGATTGGCCAAGCATGCACTGTGACCCCGCATGCTTGGCCAATCACAGCGCCGGCAGCGAGGAGAGCAATGATTGGCCACAGGCAGGATGCCTGTGGCCAATTATTGCTGAGGGTGTTTAGTACACGCCCCACACTATAAAAGGCCGCCAGCACGGCGGCCTAGTGTAGTGTGTTCCGGAGCAGGGATAGAGTAGCATAGGCAGGGACAGTGACTGTTATTTCTTTCTTGCTTAACCTGGATTCCTTTAGTTTAGGGAAAGAGAAGGATAGGTAGGGAGAGTGTCAGTGTGTTTTGTGCTTCTGCTATAGTGTGCTTAAAAAAAACATTTATTCTAGGGACAGAAAACTCTAGGTAGGGACAGTGTCAGTTTCTTTCACTCTGCAAGTCCTTGTTTCCAGGGACCTGTAAGGACAGTGAGTTAATTGTCCTTGTGCTATATTGTGCTTAAAAAAAACATTTATTCTAGGGACAGAAAACTCTAGGTAGGGACAGTGTCAGTTTCTTTCACTCTGCAAGTCCTTGTTTCCAGGGACCTGTAAGGACAGTGAGTTAATTGTCCTTGTGCTATATTGTGATTAAAAAAAACATTTATTCTAGGGACAGAAAACTCTAGGTAGGGACAGTGTCAGTTTCTTTCACTCTGCAAGTCCTTGTTTCCAGGGACCTGTAAGGACAGTGAGTTAATTGTCCTTGTGCTATATTGTGCTTAAAAAAAACATTTATTCTAGGGACAGAAAACTCTAGGTAGGGACAGTGTCAGTTTCTTTCACTCTGCAAGTCCTTGTTTCCAGGGACCTGTAAGGACAGTGAGTTAATTTTCCTTGTGCTATATTGTGCTTAAAAAAAACATTTATTCTAGGGACAGAAAACTCTAGGTAGGGACAGTGTCAGTTTCTTTCACTCTGCAAGTCCTTGTTTCCAGGGACCTGGAGAGACATTGAGTGAATTGTCCTTGTGCTATATTGTGATTAAAAAAAAACATTTATTCTAGGGACAGAAAACTCTAGGTAGGGACAGTGTCAGTTTCTTTCACTCTGCAAGTCCTTGTTTCCAGGGACCTGTAAGGACAGTGAGTTAATTTTCCTTGTGCTATATTGTGATTAAAAAAAACATTTTTTCTAGGGACAGAAAACTGTAGGTAGGGAGAGTGTTTTTTTTCTTTCACTCTGCAAGTCCTTGTTTCCAGGGACCTGTAAGGACAGTGAGTTAATTTTCCTTGTGCTATATTGTGATTAAAAAAAACATTTATTCTAGGGACAGAAAACTCTAGGTAGGGACAGTGTCAGTTTCTTTCACTCTGCAAGTCCTTGTTTCCAGGGACCTGTAAGGACAGTGAGTTAATTGTCCTTGTGCTATATTGTGCTTAAAAAAAACATTTATTCTAGGGACAGAAAACTCTAGGTAGGGACAGTGTCAGTTTCTTTCACTCTGCAAGTCCTTGTTTCCAGGGACCTGTAAGGACAGTGAGTTAATTTTCCTTGTGCTATATTGTGATTAAAAAAAACATTTATTCTAGGGACAGAAAACTCTAGGTAGGGACAGTGTCAGTTTCTTTCACTCTGCAAGTCCTTGTTTCCAGGGACCTGTAAGGACAGTGAGTTAATTGTCCTTGTGCTATATTGTGCTTAAAAAAAACATTTTTTCTAGGGACAGAAAACTCTAGGTAGGGAGAGTGTTTTTTTTTTTCACTCTGCAAGTCCTTGTTTCCAGGGACCTGTAAGGACAGTGAGTTAATTGTCCTTGTGCTATATTGTGCTTAAAAAAAACATTTATTCTAGGGACAGAAAACTCTAGGTAGGGACAGTGTCAGTTTCTTTCACTCTGCAAGTCCTTGTTTCCAGGGACCTGTAAGGACAGTGAGTTAATTTTCCTTGTGCTATATTGTGCTTAAAAAAAACATTTATTCTAGGGACAGAAAACTCTAGGTAGGGACAGTGTCAGTTTCTTTCACTCTGCAAGTCCTTGTTTCCAGGGACCTGGAGAGACATTGAGTGAATTGTCCTTGTGCTATATTGTGATTAAAAAAAACATTTATTCTAGGGATAGAAAACTCTAGGTAGGGACAGTGTCAGTTTCTTTCACTGTGAAAGTCCTTGTTTCAAGGGACAGAGAAGGACACCTGAAGGTAGCCCTTATTGCTTTTTTCCCATCTCCCTGCAGGCCATCTATTAGAATGTCTGGAAGGCAAACAAGGAGAGGCAGACAGTCAGGAGGCAATAAAAGAGGGCAAGCAGGCTCTGTGTCTGGGGGCAACAGTGCTGGTCGTGGACGCGGTGCATTGTCATCAGCACATGGCCATGGGACACGCTTGTCCTTCTTTTCGGCAGCTGGACATGTTGAGCCACATCATGCCGAAGACTTGGTAGAGTGGATGACCAAGCCCTCCTCCTCCTCCTCATCCTCTCTCACCCAGGCTCAGGGTACTGGAAAAGCAGCTGCCAAAGCGTCGTCTTCCCTGGTATCAATGTCAGACAAATCATCAGTCACTCCTTCCCTAGACCCACCATGTCCTCCTCCTGAGGAGTCCCCCGAACTGTTTCAGCACAGTGTTGGGTACATGCTCCAGGAGGATGCCCAGCGTTTCGAAGGGTCTGATGATGAAACCCAGCTAGAGGAAGGCAGTAGCGTGAGAGCAGACAGAGGGGATGCTCAAGAAGGACACCAATCTGGCAGTCATGTTCCAGCAGCTGCAGCATACTGCCAGATTGGCTCCAGTGATGAGGAGGGAGGGGATGATGAGGTCAATGACTCCACGTGGGTGCCTAATAGGAGAGAGGAGGAGGAGGAGGATGAGGAGGAGGCACATCTCCAACGAGGCAGGATGCCCTTTGGTGGCCAGCGTAAGGGCAGTACACCGACGGAATCACACCGCAGAGCTCCGCCTGTGCAGGGCGCTGCCTCTGCCCGTCATTCAAAAAGTTCTTTGGTGTGGGCCTTTTTTGAGGCTAGTGCATCAGATCGCACAGCTGCTGTTTGCAACATATGTCTCAAGCGTATATCGCGTGGCCAAAACATCAGCCGCTTGGGTACCACATGCCTGACCAGACATATGTTGACCTGCCATGCAGCTCGTTGGCAAGCCTACCTCAAAGACCCACACCAAAGAACAAAGCGGACCTCTCCTTGCACCGCATCAGCTGGGATCTCCAACCCCACTATAACTTCAGTCCTCTCTGAAACATGCACTGAGAGGAATGAAGGTGTAGAATTAGGTGTGTCACAGCCAAGTACTTGCGCCCACTCTGCTAGCAGTACACCGACGTCCGATTCTAGCAGGCAAATTTCCCTGCCCCAGCTGCTGGACCGTCGAAAGAAGTTCACTCCCAGCCATCCACATGCCCAGCGGTTGAATGCTAGCTTGGCTAAATTGCTAGCGCTTCAACTGCTGCCTTTTCAGTTGGTAGACTCGGCCCCCTTCCGTGAGTTTGTGCAATGTGCGGTTCCTCAGTGGCAGGTTCCCAAACGCCACTTTTTCTCACGGAAGGCTATTCCGGCTCTCTACCGGCATGTGGAAGGCAATGTCTTGGCCTCGCTGGACAGGGCGGTCAGCGGTAAGGTGCATATTACCGCTGACTCATGGTCCAGCAGGCATGGACAGGGACGTTACCTTTCTTTCACGGCCCATTGGGTCACTCTTTTGGCAGCTGGGAAGGATTCAGGACAAGGTGCAGTAGTGTTGGAGGTTGTCCCACCGCCACGCCTCCAAAATGCTACTACTGGTTGTGACACACCTCTCTCCTCCACCCCCTCCTCTTCTTCTTCCTCCATGGCCTCTTCCTGTGGTTTGTCCTATGAACCAGCGGTGCTCCGTAGCCGTTCACGGGGCTACGCAAGTACGCAGGCAAAAAGATGCCATGCCGTGCTTGCGCTGGTGTGTTTGGGGGACAGAAGCCACACTGGGGCAGAGGTCCTGTCTGCTCTGCAGGGCCAGGCCGAGAGGTGGTTGACGCCACGCCAGCTTAAGCCAGGAATGGTGGTTTGCGACAATGGCACCAACCTCCTCTCCGCCCTCCGACAGGGACAACTGACCCATGTGCCCTGTGTGGCTCACGTCCTTAACCTGGTGGTGCAGCGGTTCTTGGGCAGGTACCCGGGCTTACAGGATGTCCTGAGGCAGGCCAGGAAAGTCTGTGTGCATTTCCGCAGATCTTATAATGCCAGTGCTCGCCTGGCTGAGCTGCAAAAGGAGTTGAACCTGCCCAAGAACCGCCTTATATGTGACATGCCCACCAGGTGGAACTCAACGTTGGCCATGCTGCAGCGGCTGCACACGCAGCAGAGGGCCATCAATGAGTACCTGTGCGACTACGGCACCAGGACAGGGTCAGGGGAGCTTGGTTTTTTTTCTCCACGCCAGTGGGGCATGATCAGGGATGCATGCACTGTCCTGGCACCATTTGAGGAGGCCACGAGGATGGTGAGCAGTGACAGTGCATGCATCAGTGACACTGTACCTCTTGTCCACCTGTTGGAGCACACGCTGCGTGGAATAATGGACAGGGCACTTGAGGCAGAACAGAGGCAGGAAGAGGAGGACTTCCTTGCCTCTCAAGGCCCCCTTTACCCAGACAGTGTTCCTTCTGTCCCACCCATCGCACAGGAAGAGGAGGAGGAGGAGGAGGAGGAGGAGGATTGTGTCAGCATGGAGGTGGAGGCTGGCACTCAGCATCATCAGCAGCAGTCTTTTAGGGATGATTTACAGTCCCAAGAAACCAGTGGACTTGTACGTGGCTGGGAGGAGGTGGCTGCGGATCATGTCGTCCTTAGTGACCCAGAGGACTCCGGAGCGAATGCCTCAGCAAACCTACGCTGCATGGCCTCCCTGATCCTGCAAAGTCTGCGGAAGGATCCTCGTATTCTTCGGATCAAGGAGAGGGACCATTACTGGCTGGCCACTCTCCTTGATCCACGGTACAAGGGTAAGGTTGCGGACCTTATGTTACCGTCGCAGAGGGAGCAGAGGATGAGACAACTCCGGGAGGCCTTGCAGAAAGGTCTGTGCAACGCGTTCCCAGAGACTGGGAGGTTGCAAACTCCTGGTCCTGGACAACGAGTTGCTGAGGCTTCGGCCAGTCAAAGAAGGAGCGGTGGGGAAGGTGGCCGTCTGACCGATGCGTTCAGACAATTCTTTAGTCCGCAGCCCCAAAGTATGATCGGTTCCAGCAACCATCGCCAGCGTCTGATAAACATGGTGCAGGAATATCTAGGGGCAAGGTCAGACTTGGACACCTTCCCCACCGAAAATCCTCTGGCTTACTGGGTCTTGAGGATGGATCACTGGCCAGAGCTTGCACAGTATGCAATTGAGCTACTGGCCTGTCCTGCATCCAGCGTTCTTTCGGAACGCACATTCAGTGCTGCTGGAGGATTTGTCACGGATCACAGGGTGCGCCTGTCCACCGACTCGGTTGATCGACTGACTTTCATCAAGATGAACCAGTCTTGGATCACCACCAGCTACCACACACCTGATGCTGATATAACAGACTAATTGATTTTAAAATGTCACATCCCTTCAAGACTGATGCTGATGCTGAGTGCCTGTGCTGTTATGTTGACTGGCTATCCTCCTCCTCC
This sequence comes from Rana muscosa, assembly GCA_029206835.1. Classification (NCBI taxonomy): domain Eukaryota; kingdom Metazoa; phylum Chordata; class Amphibia; order Anura; family Ranidae; genus Rana; species Rana muscosa. Next base: position 421,110,632 of record CM055116.1, on the reverse strand, counting down.
GAGTCCTCAATGATACGATTGATGATGATAGCTTGGAAGATCATTTTTGTTTATGGGTGCCGCCACCAGTGCCTAACGCCCAATTTTTCAGCCCCTGTTTAACAGTGGCGTGTAATTACAATTTTTGAAGCAATACTTTGCAACAGGGCTCATTGCTGTGCTCCAAGTACAGTATCTGTGAGGAGTTGCAGTGTTGTGCCACCAGTGCCTAAGGCCCAATTTTTCAGCCCCTGTTTAACAGGGGCGTGTCATTACAATTTTTGAAGCAATACTTTGCAACAGGGCTCATTGCTGTGCTCCAAGTACAGTATCTGTGAAGGGTTGCAGTGTTGTGCCACCAGTGCCTAAGGCCCAATTTTTCAGCCCCTGTTCAACAGGGGCATGTAATTACAATTCTTGATCTAATAATTCACAGCAGGGCCCATTGCTGCACCCACCAAGAGTAACTGTCAGGGCTTACAGTGTTGTGGCACCAGCACCACCATCAAAGGCCCAATTTTTACTACCACTGTTCAACAATTATATGTAATTAAAATTCCTGATATAATAGTTGACAGCAGGGCGTTCCAGCACCAACCAAGAGTAACTGTGAGTGCTTACAGTGTTGTGCCAACACCAACAACTAAGGGGCCTATTTCTGCAGAGTATATACGGCAGGTCCCTACTTTCAAACATCCAACTTACAAACGACTCCTACTTGCAAACGCAAGAAGACAACAGGAAGTGAGAGGAAATCTACCACTAGGAAGGAAAATTCTCTCCTGTAAGAATAAATATGGGAGAAAGGTGTCTCCTCTGTACTGATGCTTTATCAGCAATCCTTGTTTCAAGAAAAACACCACATTTCAAAAACAGTTGTCATTAGGACGGAAAGTGAGGTGAAATGTTCTGAACAGGGGCACAGACAGCAAAACAAATGTTACAGGGGTGATAACCCTTACCTATGTTTTCCAAAAAGTTTAAAAATAGATTTTTGGTCTGGAGCTACACTTCAACAATGTACCTGTTCAAAATTACAAACAGATTCTACATAAGAACAAACCTACAGTCCCTGTCTTGTATGCACCGCCTGTATACGGCTGTTCAGAGTATATAGGGCCTTTTTTATTTTATGTGCGGGGTTCCCCTTAATATCCATACAAGACCCAAAGGGGCTGGTAATGGGCTGGGGTAGGGGGGGGGTCATGGGGTAGCTATGCCATTTTTCTTAAAGATTTTCATCCATATTACCGGGACCAGACATTACATTAAAGCCGCAAGCAGTTTTAAATGGCTTTTTTTTCCTTTAGAAGTGTCATTTTGTGCAGGGACAGTTCTAAACACGGGAAACACGTGGCACTTCACAGGCATACTTTAGACACCCCCCAGGTACGATATTTAAAGGAATATTTGACTTTTTTTTTTTCACTTTATGCATCATTAAAATGACTGCTCCCGGAAAACGACCATTTTTAAAACTTATTTTTGCATTGATACATGTCCCCTGGTGCAGAACCCGGGTTCCCAAACCCTTTTTAGGACAATAACATGCATAATAGTTGTTATAATTAGCACTTTAGAATTCGAACGTTCGCATCCATTGTATTTAATAGGGTTCTAATGTTCGTTCGAACTTTCGGTCCGTTCGCGGGTTCTGGTGCGAACCGAACCCGGGGGTGTTCGGCTCATCACTACTTGGCAGTAACACAGATACTTGTTAAATTGCTGACTTTTTTTTTACCAGTTAAGCTGTGAAATGCTTTACCACATTAGAAAATAATTACAAAAACGATTGTGGAATATAAAAGGACGGGGTGATTATCTTGTATCTAATATTAAAGTTACCATTAACACCTATGTTTTTCATATGCATTTTAGGTGCAGTTCGTTATAAAAAGTCTTGCATGCTGCATCTATGATGCACTTTTATTAGAGTTCAATGATAACATGCCTAAAACACAAGTAAAAGGCGCCTAAAACGCAATGCGCCAAAAATGCAGCTGTGAACTGGCCCTAATATGGCATTGTTTTGTTCCTACTGCTGCTCCTTTACTGTCCAGTCACAGGCTGGGAGCAGGGACCAGAAGTAGTTGGCTGTGCAGTGCGGTAGGACTAATCATTGGCAGATATAACAGCTCTCACATACACTATATTTAAACACACATGAACTTTAATGGCATCCCAGTCTTATGCCGCGTACACACAGGCGTTTTTAATATCATTGAAAAAAACTACGTTTTTCTCGATGGGATTCTTCTCAAGCCTGCCTTGCCTACACACTATCATGAAAAAAAATGCTCGAGCAAACACACTTGACACTTTCGACAACACGTACGAAGGCACTATAAAGGGGAAGTTCCATTTGGATGGCGCCACCCTTTGGGCTGCATTTGCTGATCCTCGTGTTAGTAACATTTGGTGAGAGACGATTCGCGCTTTTCAGCCTCGTGCTCTTCAGTCCATTACAACGTGACGAATGTGCTATTTCCATTCAGAATGCTAGTTTTACCAGAACGAGTGCTCCCGTCTCATAACTTGCTTCTGAGCATGCGTGTTTTTTTCCATCATTAAAGCGCACACACAGCCGTTTTTCACGATGAGAAAAACGACGACGAGAAAAAATAGAGCATGTTCTAAATTTTTAATGCCCATTTTTCACATTGTGAAAAATGCTCTGAAGCATACACACGATAGTTTTTAATGACCAATTTAAAAAATTATATTTTTCTCGTCATGAAAAACGGTACGCTGCATTAGTCTGTAGGGTTCAATACTGAGTTGGTCCACCCTTTGCAGCTATAACAGATTCAACTTTTCTGGGAAGACTGTCCACAAGGTTTAGGAGTGTGTCTATGGGAATGTTTGACCATTCTTCAAGAAGCGCATTTGTGAGGTTAGGCACGGATGTTGGAGAGAAGGCCTGGCTTGCAGTCTCCGCTCTATTTAATCCCAAAGGTGTTCTATCAGGTTGAGGTTGGGATTCTGTGCAGGCCAGTCAAGTTCCTCCACCTCCACAGTTGTGAGATGAGCTTGGTGTCATTCCAGGAGCATGTGAGTGCATTATGTGTCCTTTTATCTTTGCTTAACCACCTGACATACGGAAGATTTACCCCCCTTCATTACCAAGCCACTTTTTTGGGACACGGCACTGTGTTAATTTAACTGACAAATTGCACAGTCATGCAAGGCTGTACCCATATAAAATGTATGTATTTTTTTCCCACAAATAGAGCTTTATTTTGGTGGTATTTAGCCACCTCTGTGGATTTTATTTTGTTTACACCATAGGCAGAGCTTTGTTCTGAGTCTCTGCCAGATGATCGATGGGTGCTCCCATGGTCTGTTTTTTGTTTAGATTGTCCACAGTCCATGTTTTGGCAAATCAACGTGTAGCACCCTGGGGTTTAGTCAGGGAGCTCCTCACCAAATTCCTTGTCAGGAGTAGCTAAGTAGCTATTGCAGTTAATTACTAGGGATCGATTGACTTCTCCCTAAATTTGGCCTGGTTGTACTTTCCTCTTCTACCACCAGCTGGCCGGGCACTTGGAGGTATTAGATTGAGGACAACTCAAGGTCAGGTTATGGGTATATGGGGTATCTCAGCCAATGGGCAGGGATTTTGTTGAATCCCTTGACCTGCTGGGAAAGCCTAAATATTTGGGTGAGGTCTGGGTGGATGGGTGTCATACGCCCTAGGCTGCTAGGCCGGAGATTGGGCCTACCCCGGGGGCATCTGGCTGCCAGGCTGTGTGAGGGCCTATCCAGAAGTAAGAGGGCAGTGCAGGGTTGGGACTGCGGCATGCAGTCCAACCAAAAGTGATGGTTCTGCTGGCCGGAGAATCTGTCAGTGGTCGGAGGTAGAAGGGAAGCTGTTGCCACGAAGAGACCAATCGCCTTTACCAGGGACCACAGTGAGTAACTGAAGTAACGGAGCAGTATTCTCACCGAACGGGCACGGTGGAGAATCGGTAAACTTCAGGCGGTGATCAAGTCAGGGACCCAACCAGTAGGGATGAGCTTTATGTTCGAGTCTAACATGAGTTCAACTTGAACATTGGCTGTTCGCCCGTTCGGCGAACAGCGAACAATTTGAGGTGTTCGCGGCAAATTCGAAAAGCCGCGGAACACCCTTTAAAAGTCTATGGGAGAAATCAAAAGTGCTAATTTTAAAGGTTAATATGCAAGTTATTGTCATAAAAAGTGTTTGGGGACCAGAGTTCTGCCCCAGGGGACATGTATCAATGCAAAAAAAAGTTTTAAAAACAGCATTTTTTTTGGGTGCAGTAATTTAATAATGCTTAAAGTGAAACAATAAAAGTGAAATATTCCTTTAAATTTCGTACCTAGGGGTGTCTATAGTATGCCTGTAAAGTAGTGCATGTTTCCCGTGTTTAGAACTGTCCCTGCACAAAATGTAATTTCTAAAGGAAAAAAAGTAATTTAAAACTACTCGCGGCTATTAATGAATTGTCGGTCCCGGCAATACAGATCAAAGTCATTGGAAAAAACGGCAGGGGTCCCCCCCCCAGTCCATTACCAGGCCCTTTGGGTTTGGTATGAATATTAAGGGGAACTCCGAACCAAAAAAAAGCGTGGGGGTCCCCCCCAAATTCCATATCAGGCCCTTCAGGTCTGGTATGGATATTAAGGGGAACCCTGCGCCATTTTAAAAAAAAATGGCGCATGGTTCCCCCCAAAAATCCATACCAGACCCTTCAGGTCTGGTATGGATTTTAAGGGGAACCCCGCACCAAAATAAAAAAAAATGGCGTTGGGGTTCCCTCAAAAGATCCATACCAGACCCTTATCCGAGCACGCAACCTGGCAGGTCGCAGGAAAAGAGGAGGGGACAAGAGAGCGCCCCCCCCCGAACTGTACCAGGCCACATGCCCTCAACATGGGGAAGATGTCCCCATGTTGATGGGGACAAGGGCCTCATCCCCACAACATTTGCTCGGTGGTTGTGGGGGTCTGCGGGCGGGGGGCTTATCAGAATCTGGAAGCCCCCTTTAACAAAGGGGACTCCCATTTCCCGGCCCCTCCATGTGAATTGGTAAGGGGTACACTGTACCCCTACCATTTCACAAAAAAAAAGGGTCAAAATGTTAAAAACCACAGGAGACAGCTTGGGACAAGTCCTTTATTAAAAATAAAAAATAAAAAAGAGATTCCAGCGATGTAATCCAATAAATCCATCCTTGATCTCCAGCGATGTAATCCAATTCTCATTCTCCAGCGATAGATGATCTCCGCGACTCCAGCGAGGAACACGCACAGGATCCTACCTCCACCGAAGGCACCCGGCCAATGACGCGGCGCCAGCATGACAGCTCTTATGTAGCTCAGGGCGGGGCCATCCATCACGTGATCCCGGCCCCCTCTGACACAAGGAGAAAGCCGGGGGTTACCCAATGACGTGGTCGGGTAAACCCCGCCCGCAGACCCCCACAATCACCGGGCAAGGGTTGTGGGGATGAGGCCCTTGTCCCCATCAACATGGGGACATCCTCCCCATGTTGAGGGCATGTGGCCTGGTACGGTTCAGGAGGGGGGCGCTCTCTCGCCCCCCCCCCCCCCCTTTGCCTGCGGCCTGCCAGGTTGCGTGCTCGGATAAGGGTCTGGTGTGGACTTTTGGGGGCAACCCATTTTTTTATAATTTTGGTGTGGGGTTCCCCTTAAAATCCATACCAGACCTGAAGGGTCTGGTTTGGATTTTTGGGGGGAACCCCACGCCATTTTTTTTTAAAATGGCATTGGGTTCCCCTTAATATCCATACCAGACCTGAAGGGTTCCCCTTAATATTCATACCAGACCCTAAGGGCCTGGTAATGAACTGGGGGGGACCCTTGCTGTTTTTTTCAATGACTGATCTGTATTGCCGGGACCGACAATTCATTAATAGCCGCAAGTAGTTTTAAATGAGTTTTTTTCCTTTAGAAATGACATTTTGTGCCGGGACAGTTCTAAACATGGGAAAAATGCGCTACTTTACAGGCATACTATATACACCCCCCAGGTACGAAATTTAAAGGAATATTTCACTTTTATTGTTTCACTTTAAGCATTATTAAAATCATTAAAATTTAAAACTTTTTTTTGCATTGATACATGTCCCCTGGGGCAGGACCTGGGTCCCCAAACACTTTTTATGACAATACCTTGCATATTGATCTTTAAAATGAGCACTTTTGATTTTTCATGTTCGTGTCCTATAGACTTTAACGGTGTTCGAACAAATTCTTTGCCTGTTCGCATGTTCTGGTGCAAACCGAACCGGGAGGGGGGGGGTGTTCGGCTCATCCCTACCAACCAGCGGAGATGACGCTTGCAGAGCAGCCTAGTGTGTCAAGCTAGGTACCGAGCCGGTCAGCAGGGGTGAAGCTTGAAGGTATCCAAAGTGCAAAGCTAGGGACCCAGCAGGGAAGTGTGGGTGACGCTTGAGGGAGATACCACCGCAAAAGCCTTGAGGAGCTGTCAGGATTCAGAGTTAGTGAATCAGAGGGTCCAGTGAGAGACCAGGAGCTCAAGAGGCTGAAAAACTACAAGGAGAAGTTGAAGTGCAGCGGAGAGAACTGTTAAGCCTCGTACACACGATCGGATATCCTATGGATTCTAATCCGATGGTTTTGTCCATCGGAAATCCGATGAAGCTGACTTCCATCAGTCTTGCCTACACACCATCAGTCAAAAAACCGACCGTTCCAAACGCGGTGACGTAAAACACTCCGATGAGCCGAGAAAAATGAAGTTCAATGCTTCTGAGCATGCGTCGACTTGATTCTGAGCATGCGTGGGTTTTATCCGATGGACTTGCCCATAGACGATCTGAGTTTTCGATCGGTTTTTTATCCATCAGAAAAATTTAAAACATGTTCTATTTTTTAAAACCGTTGGAAAAAAGACCGATGGGTCCCATACACGATCGGTTTGTCTGATGAAAACAATCCATCGGACGGTTTTCATCGGTTAAACCGATCGTGTGTACAGGGCTTTACTGTTACTTCGAGTTAGGAACTGTTTAAATACTGTTGTCATAGGAGACAGCAAAGTGGCACCTTGCTGGGGCCTTTCAATGTACGGCTGTTCTCCTATGGGAGTCTGTCATTAGAATTTTCAACTACTTAAGGGTGTCCTGGCCCTACAAAATATAAAAAGGACTGTCAAAGAAATAAAACCTCTTTAACATCCAAGAAGTGTCTGGCGCCCAATGACTTTTAACACCTTTGCACCCACTATGCCTCACAAGCAACTCACCATTTATTGAAGGATGTCAGCTATCTTTGGCCTTGAAGGTTCCCATTAGACTGGAAGAGGTCAGAGATTCTGCTACAAATGGATGGCTGCAAAGACCCTGATATAGTGAAGGCTGCAACACTGATTTGGAGATTTTTTTAGGCTGGGTGCGAGAGTGGAATTAAAGTGTTACTAAACCCACAACAGTAAAATCAGTCTTTATATGCAGTAAAGCATGCTTGTTATACTCACGTGGAACCTAAGGGATTAATCCTCTGCATTGTGTAAAAAGGTTGTTTGATCCTGTCTCCTCTGATCCTCCCCTTCTTCCAGAGTCCCTAAACCATCTCCGGATAGTACAGAGGCTAGCGGACAAGTTGCTCATGCTTAGTTTTTTGTGTATTGCTAGAGAGTTTTTTTTATCTTGGGAGAGGGCCAATCAGCACTGTCCAGACAAAGGGTCAGGGGTCTTGCAGCCTCATAAGAGAATGAAAACTCCTCCTACGAGCTCTAACTAGACACTGATAGAAGTCACAAGACTGCTATATACTGCTGATGAGAAAAGGTATTTAGCAGTTTATATTTACTAAAACTATTGCATTTCCATGTTCTGTGTAATGTGGGAGACCAGATATAGTGAATTCAGGGCCCTGGGTTTAGTAACACTTTAAAGGTGATCTGGTTGATAAATGTGATTTTTGTGATTGTGATTAAGCAGTGGGTAAACATCCCATGGAAAATGATGATCCTCCTGATTGTTGTTTTGTCATTATGACATTCTGACTAGGGATGAGCTTCGAGTTAGAGTCGAACTCATGTTCGACTCGAACATTGCCTGTTCGCCCGTTCGCCGAACAGCGAACAAATTGGGGTGTTCGCGGCAAATTCTAAAAATCTATGGGAGAAATCTAAAGTGTTAATTATAAAGGCTAATATGCAAGTTATTGTCCTAAAAAGTGTTTGGGGACCTGGGTCCTGCCCCAGGGGACATGTATCAATGCAAAAAGAAGTTTTAAAAACGGCCGTTTTTTCGGGAGCAGTGATTTTAATAATGCTTAAAATGAAAAAATAAAAGTGAAATATTCCTTTAAATTTCGTACCTGGGGGGTGTGTATGATATGCATGTGAAGTGGCGCATGTTTCCCGTGCTTAGAACTGTCCCTGCAAAAAATGTCATTTTTGAAAGAAAATAAGTCATTTAAAACTGACTCGCGGCTATTAATGAATTGTCGGCTCCCGGCAATACATACAAAAGTCATTGATAAAAAAAAAAAAAAAAGAAGTGTGGGGGTTCCCCAGAATTCAATTACCAGGCCCTTCAGGTCTGGAATGGATATTAAGGGGAACCCCGCCGCAAATTTAAAAAAAAATTGACGTGGGGTTCCCCCAAATATCCATTCCAGGCCCTTCAGATCTGGCATGGATTTTAAGGGGAACTCAACCCCAAATTTTAAAAAAAAATGGCGTGGAGTCCCCCTAAAAATCCATACCAGACCCCTTATCCGAGCACGCAACCTGGCCGGCCGCAGGGGAAAAGGGGGGGATGAGAGAGCGGCCCCCCCTCCCTCCTGAACCGTACCAAGCCACATGCCCTCAACATGGGGAGGATGTCCCCATGTTGATGGGGACAAGGGCCTCATCCCCACAACCCTTGCCCGGTGGTTGTGGGGGTCTGCGGGCGGGGGGCTTATCGGAATCTGGAAGACCCCTTTAACAAAGGGGACCCCCAGATCCCGGCCCCCCCCTATGTGAATTGGTAAGGGGTACGTTGTACCCCTACCATTTCACGAAGAAAGCGTAAAAAAATGTTTAAAAAAACACACAAACACCTTGAAAAAGTCCTTTATTAAAAAAAAAAAAAAACATTCCAGCGGTGGAATCCAGTGTCCCGCGGCGATCCCGATGTCCAGCGCTGTCCTTCATTGGTTGTGCCTGAGCGGACCTGATGGGGAACTCCCTCTCAGTATTTTAAATGTATAGACCCGCCCCTTCTAAAGTTCCCCATCAGGTCCGCTCCCTCGGTATGTCGGACCCGCCTACGTCATTGGCTTGAGCGGGGAACTTCCTTCACTGTGTAATTTAAATTTACATAGTGAAGGAAGTTCCCCGCTCAAGCCAATGACGTAGGCGGGTCTGACATACCGAGGGGGCGGACCTGATGGGGGACTGCTCTCACTTTGGTAATACATGTATAGACCCGCCCCTTCTCATGTTCCGCATCTGGTCCGCTGAGCGGACCTGATGGGGAACTTTAGAAGGGGCGGGTCTATACATTTAAAATACTGAGAGGGAGTTCCCCATCAGGTCCGCTCAGGCACAACCAATGAAGGACAGCGCTGGACATCGGGATCGCCGCGGGACACTGGATTTCACCGCTGGAATGTTTTTTTGTTTTTTTTTTAAATAAAGGACTTTTTCAAGGTGTTTGTGTGTTTTTTTTTAAAAAAATTACGCTTTCTTCGTGAAATGGTAGGGGTACAATGTACCCCTTACCAATTCACATAGGGGGGGGGCGGGATCTGGGGGTCCCCTTTGTTAAAGGGGTCTTCCAGATTCCGATAAGCCCCCCGCCCGCAGACCCCCACAACCACCGGGCAAGGGTTGTGGGGATGAGGCCCTTGTCCCCATCAACATGGGGACATCCTCCCCATGTTGAGGGCATGTGGCCTGGTACGGTTCAGGAGGGAGGGGGGGCCGCTCTCTCGTCCCCCCCTTTTCCCCTGCGGCCGGCCAGGTTGCGTGCTCGGATAAGGGGTCTGGTATGGATTTTTAGGGGGACTCCACGCCATTTTCTTTTAAAATTTGGGGTTGAGTTCCCCTTAAAATCCATGCCAGATCTGAAGGGCCTGGAATGGATATTTGGGGGAACCCCACATCAATTTTTTTTTTTAATTTGCGGCAGGGTTCCCCTTAATATCTATTCCAGACCTGAAGGGCCTGGTAATTGAATTCTGGGGAACACCCACGCTTTTTTTTTTTTTTTTTCAATGACTTTTGTATGTATTGCCGGGAGCCGACAATTCATTAATAGCCGCGAGTCAGTTTTAAATGCATTTTTTTTTCAAAAATGAAATTTTTTGCAGGGACAGTTCTAAGCACGGGAAACATGCGCCACTTCACATGCATATCATACACACCACCCAGGTACGAAATTTAAAGGAATATTTCACTTTTATTTTTTCATTTTAAGCATTATTAAAATCACTGCTCCCAAAAAAACGGCCGTTTTTAAAACTTCTTTTTGCATTGATACATGTCCCCTGGGGCAGGACCCGGGTCCCCAAACACTTTTTAGGACAATAACTTGCATATTAGCCTTTATAATTAACACTTTAGATTTCGAACGTTCGAGTCCATTGTATTTAATAGGGTTCTAAAGTTTACACGAACATTTTGTCTGTTCGCAGGTTCTGGTGCGAACCGAACAGGGGGGTGTTCGGCTCATCCCTGATTCTGACCCATTTCATTTCATTGTGAGCCAAATCACTTAAGTGGCTTGCACTCTTTAAAAGTCTAAGCACCACTGTATTAGAGGTAACCATATGGAAGAGTCCTGGGGCCATCATAAAAAAAAAAAAAATACAGAATTATCTCAGAATTCTGACTTTGAATCTCAGAATTCTGACTTTTAACATCACAATTCTGTAAAAAAAATAAAAATTTAAACTTACAATTTTGACTTTTAATCTCAGAATTCTGACTTTCAAACTCAGAATTCTGACTTTCACACAAAAATTTGAAACTCAGAATTCTGTAAAAAAAAAAACTTTTTTTCTTTTTTTTTTCAAACTCATAATTCTGTAATTTTTTTTTTTATGATGGCCCCAGGGCTTTTCCAAAGTAACCACGCTGGCCCAGTCAATTTTTTTAAAATCTATTTTTCCTGGAGTTCAGCTTTAAACTGTTTTTCTGGAATCCAGTTTTAATCCAAAATGTAATTTCACAAGCGTAGCAAAACTGGCAACAGGTGCCCAAGGGGTTTTATTTTATCTTCTTCTGAACCAAAATTGCAGGAGCTGTGAAAGGCTGAACTTCATATCTGTCTATTTTCAGCCTCGTTAGACATGAAACTATCGGTTTTGGATGAACTGACCCTTTGACACTGTAAGGTGAACAATGTTCAATGCAAGTATAACAGGGTTCAGATAATGGTATTTCTTGTGCAATCCATTATAAAGGTCAACCTCATCCAACTTATACAATAGAGGCGTATTTACTTTTCCAGATTTTGAAGATATCTTCTTTCTTTCATCCATATCCAGCCCAACCTGCAGGTCATAAGCGCCAGGTCCAGGTAAGGAGGATGTAGTCTCTCGAAAACGCTTCTCTTTGTTCTGAACAGTCTGTCCTCCTTTCACCTTTTCCTACAAAAAGATACCCAGGAATAATATTAGTCCGCACACCAGCTGGAACAGCTGCACGAAGGCAACCAAATGAATCTAGAGATTTAATAGCAAGATGCAACCAAGCTTGTAATTGTTAAAATAAATTTGCTACCCAATATAATAGTATGAAACACTTTGAAGATCTTGCTACTAGACTAATAGCCTAATTTGTAACTGTAATATCTACAATAAATGTAAATATACTTCCCAAGCAAATATTTTTTTCTGCTTAAAAAAAAAAAAAGCTATAACGGCACAGTTTAATAGCGCTGTGTATATCAATATGCAAAGTTGGACTGCTGAATTTTCTTGTAAAATGTTTTACGTTACGATCAAAGCAAGAAGTTTCTAAAACTAAAATGTAAGTTACGGAAAAAACAGAGAAGTGCAATGATGATATGTAGCAGCCATGTTTGTTTCAGTTTTCTATAGCCAGACAAGTGAAAGGCATCAAGCTGCTATTTAATTATACACTTTATTACATTCTTTTTCGTCTTATTAAAAAGCCCCTGTGTTTATAGCACATGATTTACGATGCATGTGTACTTACAAACAATAGCACAATACATAATTATGGGCAAGAAATAATAAAAATAAGATGAAGGTAAACATTTGTATTGTAAGGTAACCAGATTTTCAAAATTAAATCTGGGGTAGTGTTGGGCGAAGGGTTCGGCCCGATCAACATGGCTGTTCGCCCCGTCCGGGGAGCACCCAAATGTGCAGGGTGTTCGCTAGTGATGAGCCGAACACCCCCGGGTTCGGTTCGCACCAGAACCCGCGAACGGACCGAAAGTTCGTACGAACATTAGAACCCTATTAAATACAATGGATGCGAACGTTCGAATTCTAAAGTGCTAATTATAACAACTGTTATGCATGTTATTGTCCTAAAAAGGGTTTGGGAACCCGGGTTGTGCACCAGGGGACATGTATCAATGCAAAAAGAAGTTTTAAAAACGGTCGTTTTTCGGGAGCAGTCATTTTAATGATGCATAAAGTGAAAAAAAAAAAGTCAAATATTCCTTTAAATATCGTACCTGGGGGGTGTCTAAAGTATGCCTGTGAAGTGCCACGTGTTTCCCGTGTTTAGAACTGTCCCTGCACAAAATGACACTTCTAAAGGAAAAAAAAGCCATTTAAAACTGCTTGCGGCTTTAATGTAATGTCTGGTCCCGGTAATATGGATGAAAATCTTTAAGAAAAATGGCATAGCTACCCCATGACCCCCCCCCCCTACCCCAGCCCATTACCAGCCCCTTTGGGTCTTGTATGGATATTAAGGGGAACCCCGCACATAAAATAAAAAAGGCCCTATATACTCTGAACAGCCGTATACAGGCGGTGCCACAAGACAGGGACTGTAGGTTTGTTCTTATGTAGAATCTGTTTGTAATTTTGAACAGGTACATTGTTGAAGTGTAGCTCCAGCCCAAAAATCTATTTTTAAACTTTTTGGAAAACATAGGTAAGGGTTATCACCCCTGTAACATTTGTTTTGCTGTCTGTGCCCCTGTTCAGAACATTTCACCTCACTTTCCGTCCCAATGACAACTGTTTTTGAAATGTGGTGTTTTTCTTGAAACAAGGATGTGCTGATAAAGCATCAGTACAGAGGAGACACCTTTCTCCCGATATTTATTCTTACAGGAGAGAATTTTCCTTCCTAGTGGTAGATTTCCTCTCACTTCCTGGTTGTCTTCTTGCGTTTGCAAGTAGGAGTCGTTTGTAAGTTGGATGTTTGAAAGTAGGGACCTGCCGTATATACTCTGCAGAAATAGGCCCCTTAGTTGTTGGTGTTGGCACAACACTGTAAGCACTCACAGTTACTCTTGGTTGGTGCTGGAACGCCCTGCTGTCAACTATTATATCAGGAATTTTAATTACATATAATTGTTGAACAGTGGTAGTAAAAATTGGCCTTTGATGGTGGTGCTGGAGCCACAACACTGTAAGCCCTGACAGTTACTCTTGGTGGGTGCAGCAATGGGCCCTGCTGTGAATTATTAGATCAAGAATTGTAATTGCATGCCCCTGTTGAACAGGGGCTGAAAAATTGGGCCTTTCGTGTGGTGGTGGTGGTGGTGTTGCCACAACACTGTAAGCCTCAGAGTTACTCTTGGTGGGTGCAGGAATGGGCCCTGCTGTGAATTATTAGATCAAGAATTGTAATTGCATGCCCCTGTTGAACAGGGGCTGAAAAATTGGGCCTTTCGTGGTGGTGGTGGTGGTGTTGCCACAACACTGTAAGCCCTCAGAGTTACTCTTGGTGGGTGCAGCAATGGGCCCTGCTGTGAATTATTAGATCAAGAATTGTAATTGCATGCCCCTGTTGAACAGGGGCTGAAAAATTGGGCCTTTCGTGGTGGTGTTGGTGGTGGTGGTGTTGCCACAACACTGTAAGCCCTCAGAGTTACTCTTGGTGGGTGCAGGAATGTGCCCTGCTGTGAATTATTAGATCAAGAATTGTAATTGCATGCCCCTGTTGAAACAGGGGCTGAAAAATTGGGCCTTTCGTGGTGGTGGTGGTGGTGTTGCCACAACACTGTAAGCCCTCAGAGTTACTCTTGGTGGGTGCAGGAATGGGCCCTGCTGGGAATTATTAGATCAAGAATTGTAATTACATGCCCCTTTTGAACAGGGGCTGAAAAATTGGGCCTTTCGTGGTGGTGGTGGTGGTGGTGGCGTTGCCACAACACTGTAAGCCCTCAGAGTTACTCTTGGTGGGTGCAGCAATGGGCCCTGCTGTGAATTATTAGATCAAGAATTGTAATTGCATGCCCCTGTTGAACAGGGGCTGAAAAATTGGGCCTTTCGTGGTGGTGGTGGTGGTGTTGCCACAACACTGTAAGCCCTCAGAGTTACTCTTGGTGGGTGCAGCAATGGGCCCTGCTGTGAATTATTAGATCAAGAATTGTAATTACATGCCCCTTTTGAACAGGGGCTGAAAAATTGGGCCTTTCGTGGTGGTGGTGGTGGTGGCGTTGCCACAACACTGTAAGCCCTCAGAGTTACTCTTGGTGGGTGCAGCAATGGGCCCTGCTGTGAATTATTAGATCAAGAATTGTAATTGCATGCCCCTGTTGAACAGGGGCTGAAAAATTGGGCCTTAGGCACTGGTGGCACAACACTACAACCCCTCACAGATACTGTACTTGGAGCACAGCAATGAGCCCTGTTGCAAAGTATTGCTTCAAAAATTGTAATGACACGCCCCTATTAAACAGGGGCTGAAAAATTGGGCCTTAGGCACTGGTGCCACAACACTCCAACCCCTCACAGATACTGTACTTGGAGCACAGCAATGAGCCCTATGGCAAATTATTGCTAAAAAAACTGTAATTACACGCCCCTGTAAAACAGGGGCTGAAAAATTGGGCCTTAGCCACTGGTGGCGGCACCCATAAACAAAAATGATCTTCCAAGCTATCATCATCAATCGTATCATTGAGGACTCGGAGGAGGAGGATAGCCAGTCAACATAACAGCACAGGCACTCAGCATCAGCATCAGTCTTGAAGGGATGTGACATGTTAAAATCAATTAGTCTGTTATATCAGCATCAGGTGTGTGGTAGCTGGTGGTGATCCAAGACTGGTTCATCTTGATGAAAGTCAGTCGATCAACCGAGTCGGTGGACAGGCGCACCCTGTGATCCGTGACAAATCCTCCAGCAGCACTGAATGTGCGTTCCGAAAGAACGCTGGATGCAGGACAGGCCAGTAGCTCAATTGCATACTGTGCAAGCTCTGGCCAGTGATCCATCCTCAAGACCCAGTAAGCCAGAGGATTTTCGGTGGGGAAGGTGTCCAAGTCTGACCTTGCCCCTAGATATTCCTGCACCATGTTTATCAGACGCTGGCGATGGTTGCTGGAACCGATCATACTTTGGGGCTGCGGACTAAAGAATTGTCTGAACGCATCGGTCAGACGGCCACCTTCCCCACCGCTCCTTCTTTGACTGGCCGAAGCCTCAGCAACTCGTTGTCCAGGACCAGGAGTTTGTAACCTCCCAGTCTCTGGGAACGCGTTGCACAGACCTTTCTGCAAGGCCTCCCGGAGTTGTCTCATCCTCTGCTCCCTCTGCGACGGTAACATAAGGTCCGCAACCTTACCCTTGTACCGTGGATCAAGGAGAGTGGCCAGCCAGTAATGGTCCCTCTCCTTGATCCGAAGAATACGAGGATCCTTCCGCAGACTTTGCAGGATCAGGGAGGCCATGCAGCGTAGGTTTGCTGAGGCATTCGCTCCGGAGTCCTCTGGGTCACTAAGGACGACATGATCCGCAGCCACCTCCTCCCAGCCACGTACAAGTCCACTGGTTTCTTGGGACTGTAAATCATCCCTAAAAGACTGCTGCTGATGATGCTGAGTGCCAGCCTCCACCTCCATGCTGACACAATCCTCCTCCTCCTCCTCCTCCTCTTCCTGTGCGATGGGTGGGACAGAAGGAACACTGTCTGGGTAAAGGGGGCCTTGAGAGGCAAGGAAGTCCTCCTCTTCCTGCCTCTGTTCTGCCTCAAGTGCCCTGTCCATTATTCCACGCAGCGTGTGCTCCAACAGGTGGACAAGAGGTACAGTGTCACTGATGCATGCACTGTCACTGCTCACCATCCTCATGGCCTCCTCAAATGGTGCCAGGACAGTGCATGCATCCCTGATCATGCCCCACTGGCGTGGAGAAAAAAAACCAAGCTCCCCTGACCCTGTCCTGGTGCCGTAGTCGCACAGGTACTCATTGATGGCCCTCTGCTGCGTGTGCAGCCGCTGCAGCATGGCCAACGTTGAGTTCCACCTGGTGGGCATGTCACATATAAGGCGGTTCTTAGGCAGGTTCAACTCCTTTTGCAGCTCAGCCAGGCGAGCACTGGCATTATAAGATCTGCGGAAATGCACACAGACTTTCCTGGCCTGCCTCAGGACATCCTGTAAGCCCGGGTACCTGCCCAAGAACCGCTGCACCACCAGGTTAAGGACGTGAGCCACACAGGGCACATGGGTCAGTTGTCCCTGTCAGAGGGCGGAGAGGAGGTTGGTGCCATTGTCGCAAACCACCATTCCTGGCTTAAGCTGGCGTGGCGTCCACCACCTCTCGGCCTGGCCCTGCAGAGCAGACAGGACCTCTGCCCCAGTGTGGCTTCTGTCCCCCAAACACACCAGCGCAAGCAAGGCATGGCATCTTTTTGCCTGCGTACTTGCGTAGCCCCTTGAACGCCTACGGAGCACCGCTGGTTCCGAGGACAAACCACAGGAAGAGGCCATGGAGGAAGAAGAGAAGGGGGTGGAGGAGAGAGGTGTGTCACAACCAGTAGTAGCATTTTGGAGGCGTGGCGGTGGAACAACCTCCAACACTACTGCACCTTGTCCTGCATCCTTCCCAGCTGCCAAAAGAGTGACCCAATGGGCCGTGAAAGAAAGGTAACGTCCCTGTCCATGCCTGCTGGACCATGAGTCAGCGGTAATATGCACCTTACCGCTGACCGCCCTGTCCAGCGAGGCCAAGACATTGCCTTCCACATGCCGGTAGAGAGCCGGAATAGCCTTCCGTGAGAAAAAGTGGCGTTTGGGAACCTGCCACTGAGGAACCGCACATTGCACAAACTCACGGAAGGGGGCCGAGTCTACCAACTGAAAAGGCAGCAGTTGAAGCGCTAGCAATTTAGCCAAGCTAGCATTCAACCGCTGGGCATGTGGATGGCTGGGAGTGAACTTCTTTCGACGGTCCAGCAGCTGGGGCAGGGAAATTTGCCTGCTAGAATCGGACGTCGGTGTACTGCTAGCAGAGTGGCCGCAAGTACTTGGCTGTGACACACCTAATTCTACACCTTCATTCCTCTCAGTGCATGTTTCAGAAAGGACTGAAGTTATAGTGGGGTTGGAGATCCCAGCTGATGCGGTGCAAGGAGAGGTCCGCTTTGTTCTTTGGTGTGGGTCTTTGAGGTAGGCTTGCCAACGAGCTGCATGGCAGGTCAACATATGTCTGGTCAGGCATGTGGTACCCAAGCGGCTGATGTTTTGGCCACGCGATATACGCTTGAGACATATGTTGCAAACAGCAGCTGTGCGATCTGATGCACTAGCCTCAAAAAAGGCCCACACCAAAGAACTTTTTGAATGACGGGCAGAGGCAGCGCCCTGCACAGGCGGAGCTCTGCGGTGTGATTCAGTCGGTGTACTGCCCTTACGCTGGCCACCAAAGGGCATCCTGCCTCGTTGAAGATGTGCCTCCTCCTCATCCTCCTCCTCCTCCTCTCTCCTATTAGGCACCCACGTGGAGTCAGTGACCTCATCATCCCCTCCCTCCTCATCACTGGAGCCAATCTGGCAGTATGCTGCAGCTGCTGGAACATGACTGCCAGATTGGTGTCCTTCTTGAGCATCCCCTCTGTCTGCTCTCACGCTACTGCCTTCCTCTAGCTGGGTTTCATCATCAGACCCTTCGAAACGCTGGGCATCCTCCTGGAGCATGTACCCAACACTGTGCTCAAACAGTTCAGGGGACTCCTCAGGAGGAGGACATGGTGGGTCTAGGGAAGGAGTGACTGATGATGAGTCTGACATTGATACCAGGGAAGAGGACGCTTTGGCAGCTGCTTTTCCAGTACTCTGAGCCTGGGTGAGAGAGGATGAGGAGGAGGAGGAGGGCTTGGTCATCCACTCTACCAAGTCTTCGGCATGATGTGGCTCAACATGTCCAGCTGCCGAAAAGAAGGACAAGCGTGTCCCATGGCCATGTGCTGATGACAATGCACCGCGTCCACGACCAGCACTGTTGCCCCCAGACACAGAGCCTGCTTGCCCTCTTTTATTGCCTCCTGACTGTCTGCCTCTCCTTGTTTGCCTTCCAGACATTCTAATAGATGGCCTGCAGGGAGATGGGAAAAAAGCAATAAGGGCTACCTTCAGGTGTCCTTCTCTGTCCCTTTACTTAAGGATTTCTAAATATGGTTGAGGATGATTGCTTTTGCACAGAATAGCACAACGACAATTTCCCTGACTGTCCAAAAAAACAAGGATTTCAAAGATGGTTGATGAGGAATGCTTTAGCACACTATAGCACAAGGAGAATTTTCCTCACTGTCCTTCCCTGTCCCTAGAAACAAGGATTATCACAGTGAAAGAAACTGACACTCTTCCTACCTATAGTTTTCTGTCCCTAGAAAAAATGTTTTTTTAAAGCACACTATAGCACAAGGAGAATTTCCCTCACTTTCCTTCCCTGTCCCTAGAAACAAGGATTCGCACAGTAAAAGACACTGACACTCTCCCTACCTATAGTTTTCTGTCCCTAGAAAAAATGTTTTTTTAAAGCACACTATAGCACAAGGAGAATTTCCCTCACTTTCCTTCTTTGTCCCTAGAAACAAGGATTATCACAGTGAAAGAAACTGACACTCTTCCTACCTATAGTTTTCTGTCCGTAGAAAAAATGTTTTTTTAAAGCACACTATAGCACAAGGAGAATTCCCTCACTGTCCTTCCCTGTCCCTAGAAACAAGGATTCGCACAGTAAAACACACTGACACTCTCCCTACCTATAGTTTTCTGTCCCTAGAAAAAATGTTTTTTTAAAGCACACTATAGCACAAGGAGAATTCCCTCACTGTCCTTCCCTGTCCCTAGAAACAAGGATTCGCACAGTAAAACACACTGACACTCTTCCTACCTATAGTTTTCTGTCCCTAGAAAAAATGTTTTTTTAAAGCACACTATAGCACAAGGAGAATTCCCTCACTGTCCTTCCCTGTCCCTAGAAACAAGGATTCGCACAGTAAAACACACTGACACTCTCCCTACCTATAGTTTTCTGTCCCTAGAAAAAATGTTTTTTTAAAGCACACTATAGCACAAGGAGAATTCCCTCACTGTCCTTCCCTGTCCCTAGAAACAAGGATTCGCACAGTAAAACACACTGACACTCTCCCTACCTATAGTTTTCTGTCCCTAGAAAAAATGTTTTTTTAAAGCACACTATAGCACAAGGAGAATTCCCTCACTGTCCTTCCCTGTCCCTAGAAACAAGGATTCGCACAGTAAAACACACTGACACTCTCCCTACCTATAGTTTTCTGTCCCTAGAAAAAATGTTTTTTTAAAGCACACTATAGCACAAGGAGAATTTCCCTCACTTTCCTTCTTTGTCCCTAGAAACAAGGATTATCACAGTGAAAGAAACTGACACTCTTCCTACCTATAGTTTTCTGTCCCTAGAAAAAATGTTTTTTTAAAGCACACTATAGCACAAGGAGAATTTCCCTCACTTTCCTTCTTTGTCCCTAGAAACAAGGATTATCACAGTGAAAGAAACTGACACTCTTCCTACCTATAGTTTTCTGTCCCTAGAAAAAATGTTTTTTTAAAGCACACTATAGCACAAGGAGAATTCCCTCACTGTCCTTCCCTGTCCCTAGAAACAAGGATTCGCACAGTAAAACACACTGACACTCTCCCTACCTATAGTTTTCTGTCCCTAGAAAAAATGTTTTTTTAAAGCACACTATAGCACAAGGAGAATTTCCCTCACTTTCCTTCTTTGTCCCTAGAAACAAGGATTATCACAGTGAAAGAAACTGACACTCTTCCTACCTATAGTTTTCTGTCCCTAGAAAAAATGTTTTTTTAAAGCACACTATAGCACAAGGAGAATTTCCCTCACTTTCCTTCTTTGTCCCTAGAAACAAGGATTATCACAGTGAAAGAAACTGACACTCTTCCTACCTATAGTTTTCTGTCCCTAGAAAAAATGTTTTTTTAAAGCACACTATAGCACAAGGAGAATTCCCTCACTGTCCTTCCCTGTCCCTAGAAACAAGGATTCGCACAGTAAAACACACTGACACTCTCCCTACCTATAGTTTTCTGTCCCTAGAAAAAATGTTTTTTTAAAGCACACTATAGCACAAGGAGAATTCCCTCACTGTCCTTCCCTGTCCCTAGAAACAAGGATTCGCACAGTAAAACACACTGACACTCTCCCTACCTATCCTTCTCTTTCCCTAAACTAAAGGAATCCAGGTTAAGCAAGAAAAAATAAATGTCACTGTCCCTGCCTATGCTTCTCTTTCCCTGCTCCGGAACACACTACACTAGGCCGCCGTGCTGGCGGCCTTTTATAGTGTGGGGCGTGTACTAAACACCCTCAGCAATAATTGGCCACAGGCATCCTGCCTGTGGCCAATCATTGCTCTCCTCGCTGCCGGCGCTGTGATTGGCCAAGCATGCGGGGTCACAGTGCATGCTTGGCCAATCACAGCGCCTGGATGACACTGCGATGGCGTAGTGCATTGTGGGCCGTTCGCGTCACTCGAATTTGGCGCGAACGGCCCAAATCGTTCGATCTTCGTCGAACGATCGAACAGCCGATGTTCGAGTCGAACGTATGTTCGACTCGAACACGAAGCTCATCCCTAGTGTTCGCGCTGCACAGTGCATTATGCACCCTGATTGGGCAAAGCACAGTAAAAGCTGGTTGTTAAGGAGCGGGCCCGGGAAGCTGGATGCAGTGTCCTTAACAACCGATGAGTCATTAGCTGTCAATGGGCTTCCCTGCTGACAGCTGAATAAAAATAAAAATAAATTGCAGATAAATATAGTAAAAAATAAAAAACGGTGCACCCCCCCCCCCCAACCCATACCAGACCCGCAGTGAAAGCAAACCGCCAAATGGCTGGCTTGCCATTTGATAGTTCCTCTATAGGTAAGGGTGGAGACACCTGGCAACGTCACCTGGTGCCAAAGTCCCCCTTGTGACGTTACCAACATGTGCATGCTGGGTCAGTGACTTCGCAAGTGGGCGCTGTCACCTGGTGACGTCACCAGGTGGCTCCATCCTTACCTATAAAAGAACTATTAAAACGGCAAGCCAGTCTTCTGCAGTTTCGCTTCAAGGCAGCGGAGCGTTTTTTTGGGGGGTTTTATTTGGATGCGACGGCGTCGTGATTGATGATGGATTTACAATCGGGGGACACTGTTTTTTGTTTTTTTTAATAAAGGAATTGTCAAAAAGCTGTGTTTTTAGTACTTTTTGGTGAATGGGTAGGGGTACATACTTATTCACATGGGGAATACCGCATACCCCCATAACCACAGCCCAGGTTTGTGGGGAAGAGACCCTTGTCCCCAGGAACTGCGAGTCAATTTAAATGTGATTTGACTCGATTTTTTTCTTTAAAAATGTAATTTTTGCTGCAGCATGCGCTATACATGCTACAGATGTGCGCACTATATTTAAAGGTAATTTTTATTTTTATTGTTGCACTTTAAGCATCATTAAAATCACTACTCCTGAAAAAACTTTTCCTTTTAATTTTATTTTTTGCATTTATACATGTCCCCCAGGTCAGTACCCACACCCCAGACCTCTTTTATGGCCAATTACTTGCATATAAGCCTTCAAAATGGGCACTTTTGATTTCTCATGTTCGTGTCTCATAGGCTTCAATAGCATTTGCTGTTCGGGGCAGAACTTTTCCCCTGTTTGAGAGTTCTGCTGCGAACTGAACAGAGGGGGCGTTCGGCCCATCTTCAATCTAGGATAAGGTGACCTGATTTTTCAAATGAAATCTGGGGACATATTTTTTTTTAGCAGTAATGTCAGCGATCAGCGACTCATAGCGGGACTGCAATATTGCTGTGGACAAATCGGACACTAAGTGACACTTTGTGGGAACTAGTGACACTAATACAGTGATCAGTGCTAAAAATATGCACTGTCACTGTA
Organism: Rana muscosa; assembly: GCA_029206835.1. Classification (NCBI taxonomy): domain Eukaryota; kingdom Metazoa; phylum Chordata; class Amphibia; order Anura; family Ranidae; genus Rana; species Rana muscosa. The sequence continues at coordinate 421,088,314 of CM055116.1, read as the reverse complement.
CTAATGACACTGGCTGGGAAAGGGATAACATCTAGGGCAATCAAAGGGTATAAAAGGTTTGTTTATTAACATTCAAGGAAAGAGAATGGTGGTACAAGTTAAGATATGAACTCTGGTAAAATGTAATTGAACACAGTTGCAAACCCTAAAAATTGTCATACAGCTTAACACATTGTATATGGAAGCATGTGGCAATTTGTAATGCGTTTCAACCCTTTTCATGGGTCTTCTTCAGAGGTTTCGGTGTTGCTATAGAAAGGTATACAAGGTAAGTTTCAAAAGGTTTTCACCTAAATTATACAAAAAAAAATTAATTTCCACACATGCATCAGCTCAACTTCACATTTACATCACATTCTTTTTCACACCATCCTGCATTTATTGTTTCACATTATCACACTCACCATTATTGATATCACCTTTTCACTTTCACATTATTTGTCATCATATATACTTTTTTATACCCCAGTCACACTTTTACTTGACACACAAGTGACTACAATTACTACTTGATCGATTGCATATCAATTAACAAACCTATTAACATCCATACATCAATATATAATTGAACAATCTAGGTGGCATACCCAATTGAGAGGATGTATATTTCTGTCTGCTCCACACTTTAACGCTTTATATGTTTTATACAAATGACACAATGCTATGCACTGTGTAATTATGATGCAAATGCTTTGCCGCAGGTGTCAGCCCCTTCCTGGGCCCCCTCCCCCCCCCTTTGGGGACTCTCATCCCATATGGTGAACTCTTGCAAACTGCAGTCTTTCCCAGCAACATTCCGGTACGTGGGGAAATCACACGGCCAGGAAGGTGATCTGGGACCCTGGGGCATTTCCCAGTGGAAATCCTGGTAAAAAATGTCCATTGTCTACACACATAAACTGGTGATTATGTTATATTTATATACTTTTAAATTAAAAAAAAATTGTATAATTTAGGTGAAAACCTTTGAAACTTACCTTGTATACCTTTCTATAGCAACACTGAAACCTCTGAAAAAGACCCATGAAAAGGGTCGAAACGCGTTAGATATTGCCATATGCTTCCATATACAATGTGTTAAGCTGTATGACAATTTTTAGTGTTCGCAACTGTGTTCAATTACATGTTACCAGAGTTCATATCTTAACTTGTACCACCATTCTCTTTCCTTGAATTTTAATAAACAAACCTTTTATACATACATTGTCATCAATTTTTGAAATTAGCTGCCCAAAAACCCCACTGGGGGAACATCCCATTCTTCTGATCACCGGGGTGAGCAGCAACATCCCTCTCCTATTGTGTCTTTCCCATTCCACTGATTAAGAGTACAGGCCCAGGTGTGCACTGCAGGTCACCATCACAAGCAAGGGCAGGGTGACAAATAATCCACCCACTTACTTTGGAAGTGTGCACAAGCTGAGAGGGGAGGGACTGGGAGGAACACATAATATTAGCATGTGAAATCACCAATGTCCCTATCCACACAGCTGGGAGGAGACACCTCCCCTCTCGCCTCCTGATCCAAGCCAGTCAAAGAAATGTTGCTAAGATGGATTACACTGCAGCCCTCAGAGTCAGGAATGTCATTATTAAAGCAGGAAATAAATAGAGGACAAATTCTTTTAATTGGGAATGAAATCCGGGACATTTTTTTCCCAGGGACAGCCCCCTAAAATTGGGTACTTCCTCCTGAAACTAGGGACGTTTGTTCACCCTATGGTATTGTCCACAAAAACTAGCTTGCTTGATACAGTTTTAAACAGGTTCAATAATAAAACAATCAAAAGTAGATAGGTTGCTATGAGCACAAAGAAATTATAATTTGATACTCCATTCACAATTGTGCATTTTGTAGCTCGAAGCTCAAAATCACTCAACATCAAAAATTTCAATGTTTTTAATTGTGGCCCTTGGACCTCAGCAATTTGTATTGCTGATTACGGTAATAGCATTGATCTCTACAAGTCTCATGTAACATGTTCCCTTTTTCATATTGTCTTCTGTAGCATATCCCAGCCAAAAATGAGCATGTTCACACACTCTGACCCTCACTTCCTCTACTAGGTCTGCAGTCCCTAACAGTCCTCTCAAGAATTACATATGTTGAACATTATGTGCAGCCCTTTGGTGATGTCAGGGGTCACATTTGAGACCCCCTTTAGTGTGTGGACTATGTTAGTAGTTTTTTTTTTTCTTTTATTTATTTTTTATGTAGCGGGGTATCGTTTCACCCGCAAGACTACAGTTCCCAGCACGCTTTGAGGCACCCAGGGTGCATTTCCCCGCGCAAGGACTGCTGGGGTGGACTTTAAAAGGGAGAGGAGGGGCCTCGTTCGCTCTCTTGGAACACCGCCCTCCTTGCAAGAGGATCCCTGCACTCACCTGCTGCGCGTGCTAGGCCTGAAGCCTGGGCCTCGCACTTTGTTCCAGAGAGCCTTCCGTTCCGCTGAGGAGCCTGCCGAGCATCCGATCCACCTGAGGTGCCACCATCTTCTGGAGAACCGAAGACACGGTGCATCGGGGGCACTGTGAAGCCACTCACAGTAGCGGAGGAACCGGACAGGAGTCGGTCCAGGCTGGATGAGAGAGCGCCAGCTCAGAACCACATCTAAGTAACTTTGTTGCCTATTAACTTTGCTTAGGCCCATCATTGACCACAGTTATACTTTGGAGAGACTGTTTTGCTGAACTGAGATTGTTCAGTCTCTCCAGCTTTGTCAAGTTAGCAATTATCTGCTACCCCTATTGGATTACAGTTTGTTTCTTTATGTGCACCACCGACAGTTGCTAGCGAAGATTCTTCAACCTATACCCCAAGTTATAGTCAGGCCTGACTGGGTAGTGTGGGACATTGCTGGGCGCCATTTTTATGCTCATGAGGGAGGATAGCTGCAGCGGGATTAATATATGTTCATTGCATTATTGAATGTCATACCCTTTTAATGTGTACACCTATACTGCAGGGATCTGCATAAGATATTGTATACAAATTACCTTTTATATTTTTACCCATAGTAAAAAGTTAGTTAAGTAATTTGGTTGTGGGTGTCAATTACTGTGCTGGTATACAAAGGGGGTTGTACCGTATAATAGTATAGAGGTAATACAGTTATACCACTTTTCCCTTTTCCTAACTGTGTCATGAGAGGTTGGAGCCGATTGCCAGGGGTTGATAGCGGTGCATTACAGGGCCCAAAACAAACAAGCAGCCCTCTTAAACTGAGGGTATCGCTACATTTAAAAAAAAAAAATATTTATTGTTTTGTTTTTTACAGTGCTTTATTTTTATTTATTTTTATTTTTTTTAGGGGGGGTGGACAATGTCATTGTGTTTTTTATTTTATTTTTTATTATTTTTACAATTTAACCTTTTCAATATTTATTTATTACAATTCCTTTATTTTTTTATTGGCCCTGTTAGGTGAGATATCCTGATTATTGGCTTTGGTGACAGACCCCTGACATCTCTCTTTTGAGACAGGGAAATGGACTGAGGACGCAGATTCCCCCAGTACGTTTCTCTGCTGCCTTAGCTGCACTGAAGATGAATGGAGAGGAGACAGCGGCTCCTCTCCATTCATAAACTGAAGCATCGTAAACACAGTTTACGATGCTCATTGACAGCTATGAATGAACAGAGTCAGTGATCACTGACAGATTTACTAGCTCCTTCCTCCGCTCTCCATCCGGACAGATCGAGGACAGAGGGGGTGGAGGAGCATGGAGGGGGACCAAGGAGCACTTAAGGGGACCAGAGGAGCACGAAGTGGAACTGGAGGAGGATATGGAGGACAGTCAGGGGTGATCGGTGTGGCACTGAGGAGGTGTTACAATCAGCGATCTTCCTGTATAGATTTCAATAAAGCAGCTAAAAGCCAAGGGGGGAAGAGGAGGAGAAGCGCCTGTGAGCTGCTTTATTGAAATCTATACAGGGAGATTGGTGATTGTAACTCCTTCCCAGCCAACGCAACGATCATCCCCTGACTGTCCAGATATCGAATTAAGCATTGGATTAAGCATCGGAGCATTTGCCCGAGTACAAGTACTCAGGCAAATGCTCAGTGTCGACACGAATACCAATACTAGTATCGGTATCGGGACCACCCTACCATTAATGTGGTGGTAAAAACCCTTCACTGTGCATCTCTCCTCCCAGCCCCCCCTAATACTTACCTGAGCCTTTTCCCGATCCAGTGATGTGCATTAGAGCAGCTGCTGTCCTGGGCTCTCTGCCTCCTCATTGGCTCAGAGACAGGAGTGGGAGCCATTGGCTTCTGCTGCTGTCACTCACAGCCAGTGAGGGGTTAAGCGGGGGCGGGGCTCAGAAGCGATCTTGCTATGGGGGCACTCGGCAGGGGGGAGGAACCAGACGTGCTGACGGGGACCCGAGAAGCAGAGGATCGAGTTGCTCTGTGCAATACAATTTCACAGAGCAGGTACAGTGCCTTGCAAAAGTATTCACCCCCTTGGCTTTTTTTACCTATTTTGTCACATTACAGCCTTTAGTTCAATGTTTTTTTATCTGAATTATATGTAATGGATCAGAACACAATAGTCTAAGTTGGTGAAGTAAAACTAGAAAAATATATACATAAAACTATTTTTCAGAAATAAAAAAATTATAATTGGCATGTGCGTATGTACCGTATATACTCGAGTATAAGCCGAGATTTTCAGCCCTTTTTTTGGGCTGAAAGTCCCCCCCTCGGCTTATACTCGAGTCGGCGAAATTTTTTACATTAAAAATAGTACCTGTAAAGACGTTGCGGCTGTGGCGTCCATCGTTCGAATTCCGCGGTCTCTTCCTGTTCCTTCCGTGATAGGCGATTCTCATCAGACACTCTCCGCCTATCACGATCATTCTCTCATCCTCAGTTTCCCAGCAGACATCTGTGATTGGCGGAACACCCAACACAGTGTCTGCTGGGAAACTGAGGATGAGAGAATGATCGTGATAGGCGGAGAGTGTCTGATGAGAATCGCCTATCACGGAAGGAACAGGAAGAGGCCGCGGAATTCGAACGATGGACGCCGCAGTCGCAACTTCTTTACAGGTACGATTTACAATGTAAAATAGCGAGCTAGGGAACAGTGAGGATAGGAGAACAGTGAGGATAGGAGAACAGTGAGGATAGGAGAACAGTGAGGATAGGAGAACAGTGAGGATAGGAACAGTAAGGATGACCCTAGGCTTATACTCGAGTCAGTAAGTTTTCCCATTTTTTTGAGGCAACATTAGGTACCTCGGCTTATACTCGAGTCAGCTTATACTCGAGTATATACGGTATTCACCCCCTTTGTTATGAAGCCCATAAAAAGCTCTGGTGCAACCAATTACCTTCAGAAGTCACAATTAGTGAAATGATGTCAACCTGTGTGCAATCTAAGTGTCACATGATCTGTCATTACATATACACACCTTTTTTGAAAGGTCCCAGAGGCTGCAACACCTAAGCAAGAGGCACCACTAACCAAACACTGCCATGAAGACCAAGGAACTCTTCAAACAAGTAAGGGACAATGTTGTTGAGAAGTACAAGTCAGGGTTAGGTTATTAAAAAAATATCCAAATCTTTGATGATCCCTAGGAGCATCATCAAATCTATCATAACCAAATGGAAAGAAGATGGCACAACCGCAAACCTGACAAGAGATGGCCGCACACCAAAACTCACGGACCGGGCAAGGAGGGCATTAATCAGAGAGGCAGCACAGAGATCTAAGGTAACCCTGGAGGAGCTGCAGAGTTCTACAGCAGAGACTGGAATATCTGTACATAGGACAACAATAAGCCGGTCGCTCCATAGAGTTGGGCTTTATGGCAGAGTGGCCAGAAGAAAGCCATTACTTTCAGCAAAAAACAAAATGGCATGTTTTGAGTTTGCGAAAAGGCATGTGGGAGACTCCCAAAACGTATGGAGGAAGGTGCTCTGGTCTGATGAGTCTAAAATTTAACTTTTTGGCCATCAAAGAAAACGCTATGTCTGGCGCAAACCCAACACATCACATCACTCAAAGAACACCATCAGGGACTGGGAAACTGGTCAGAGTTAAGGTAAAGATGGATGGTGCTAAATACAGGGATATTCTTGAGAAAAACCTGTACCATTCTGTGTGTGATTTGAGGCTAGGACGGAGGTTCACCTTCCAGCAGGACAATGACCTCAAACACACTGCTAAAGCAACACTTGAGTGGTTTAAGGGGAAACATGTAAATGTGTTGAAATGGCCTAGTCAAATGCCCAGACCTCAATCCAATATAAAATATGTGGTCAGACTTAAAGATTGCCGTTCACAAGCGCAAACCATCTAACTTGAAGGAGCTGGAGCAGTTTTGCAAGGAGGAATGGGCAAAAATCCCAGTGGTAAGATGTGGCAAGCTCATAGAGACTTATCTAAAGCGACTTGGAGCTGTGATAGCCGCAAACGGTGGCTCTACAAAGTATTGACTTTAGGGGGTAAATAGTTATGCACATTGACTTTTTATGTTATTTTGTCCTATTTGTTGTTTGCTTCACAAGAAAAATAAAGAAAACGTCTTCAAAGTTGTGGGCATGTTCTGTAAATTAAATGATGCAAATCCTCAAACAATGCATGTTAATTCCACGTTGTGAGGCAACAAAACACAAAAAATGCCAAGGGGGTGAATACTTTTACAAGGCACTGTAAGCATGACATGTTCATTTATTTGTATTTTTATTTGAGCCTTTATTATCACTATATGGCCAGTTTCACATCTGTTTGGTGCATGCTACTGTATGTTAAAGCATGTTTTGTGGTGTGAAAGTGGCCCATTCATTTTGAATGGGCTGCCAAAGAATTCACACCTGACCTTTTTTAGAAACACACTACATGGCAATGCATGGTAGTGCATTACTATGTATTGCTGCACGCTGCCACGCATGTGCATCACATGTGCATGCATGTGCTATTCAGAAATAATGCCACCCCAACACACTAACATGCACATGGTGTATTCCACATTAATTGCAATAATGTGCGCATTACCGCAAATTAAAGGTGTTAAGTCTGCCTGAAAAAAATGTCTGATTTTGCAGCACAATAAATCAGCATAAATTGGGAGTCAATAACTCCCATTGGTGGAAAATTAACTTAATTAAGTAGCAGTTTTCTGTTAGATCCCATAAGCTCAATTCATTACAATAATTTTCCATAATGACTGCTATTTTCAGCAATGAGAACCAATGACAGCTGATAATAACAATCACATGACAGAAAATAACAATCGTTAGGGCAAACAACATTTGCACTATATCCTCGTTTTAGAGGTTAAAAAAAAAGAAAAAGTTATTACCGTGCTTTTTAACACCGACAATTTTTCTTTAATCCAGATTTCATTAATCAGACCCAATATGCTATCACTATTTTACAGATTAAGTAAAAGCTAGTTATGGTTTCAGGAAATAACAGTTTTTTGGATGACATTTTAAGTCCATTAAGGAAAGCGTTATTGTGTAAAAAAAAAAAAGAAAAAAAATTACAACTTCCAAAGCAATTAGAATGAAATTAGCAGGAGCAGATGGTTTACAAGCAGTGCTCCAGCTCTCTGAAGGCTTGAACAGGCAGGAGGCCTATGACACAGACTTGTGCTCCCATTGTATTCCTGCTTCACATTTATATCTGTCCTCATTTGAATAATGTCTCTTTCATTATTAATTTCACCTTTAGATTGGATATTTCATAGTGTCCTGGTCCGGGAGCAACAGACATAGTCTGTGGCACGTTGAAGACAAAATCCCGCTTTGACATTGACAGAAATGGGGCATATCCACCTAGAATAGGTACAGAGTAAAAATAAAAAAGCAAAAGCATTGTTATAGGCAAATATCATTACACTATTTCTATAATAAATACAGCTAATAATCATTCTCAAAAATAATTCACCACCCCTCCCGCTTGTTGTTTTTTTTTTTTTAACCCCCTTACCCTTTACCTGTTGGCTTGTCTTCAATTCACAATCTCACCTACGCAGCAGATTCCTTTTTTTCCCTGCTGTGATCCACTGTTTAGGTGTCATAGTCCAGTCCCACGGCGCCATCTTGGTCCTCCTTAGTGATTGTGAGCCGACTACCTCTTCCAAGTTAAAGTGGAACTTTACCCATAACAAATTGCTAAAAAATTGTTTTTTTAGCAAGGAACATATATTCCACATTAATAATTATGCTACCAAAATGAGTGTGTGCTGTAAATTGCCTCCAGCATTGTTCCTGTTCCTTCTTGCTTTAGGCTACCCTTTTGCTGAAGCCCAGAGCCCCTGAACAGCAGTAAATCATAAAGTGGAGCTAAACCCATCGATTTAACAGTTTCAAAAAAACAGTAAAGCCCTGTACACACGATCGGATTTCCTATGGATTTTAAGCTGATGGATTTTTCCATCGGAAATCCGATGAAGCTGACTTCCATCAGTCTTGCCTACACACCATCAGTCAAAAAAACGATCGTCCCAAACGCTGTGACGTAAAACACTCCGACGAGCCAAGAAAAATGAAGTTCTATGCTTCTGAGCATGCGTCGACTTGATTCTGAGCATGCGTGGGTTTTTTGTCCGATGGAGTTCCACACAGACGATCGGAATTTGCTATCGTTTTTTTTCCCCATCGGATAAATTTAAAACATGTTCTATTTTTTAACACCGATGGAAAAAAGACCGATGGGGCCCATACACGATCGGTTTGTCCGATGAGAAAAGTCCATCGGACTGTTTTCATCGGTAAAACCGATCGTGTGTACAGGGCATTACATTCTTGGAATGCCAGGATTTATAACTGTCACATTTGCTTGTGTCTTCAGCCGAACTGTCAAACCATCAAATGGCTGGAGTCATAACGGATCACATGTGCAGCACCATGGCAGATCAAATAGAAGCGGCTTCCTTGGCTTTAAAGGATTAGAGGGTTTAATTACGCTTTTAGGCTGTCAGCAGATCGGCCTCTACAAACTGCCTAAAAGTGCCTAAAAGGAACTGAGCATGTGCAGAGCAGGGTGAGACGGTGTATTACTGGGTTTTAAACAGTATAGGCACTTATTTTTAATGTTTTACATAGCTTTACCTGCAAAAGGGGCCAGCCTGAAGTGATCTAGCAGGACTTAATTTTCTGACTAAAGTTCCACTTTATGGCTGCCTTCCCACAATTATGCTTGCCAGCTCTGCCCACAGTCGATGTGTGTTCCTACGCATGTAGCCTGGTGGGATATGTAATGGGAATATCCCAGGAGGCTGCCAGAGAAGAGACATGTCTTACGTAAGCGAGAACAGCGGAAGAGGGGTGGGGGAAGGCTAGATAATTTTTTTTTTTTTTAAAGTAAACAGACAAAAAATATATATTTTGTGGTTTCTATTAAAGCGGAGTTCCACCCAAAAATGGAACTTCCGCTTTTTGGAATCCCCCCCCCCCCCCCACCTCCGGTGTCACATTTTCCACTTTTCAGGGGGAGGGAATACAGGTATTTGCTCCCACTTTCGGGCATATATCGCTGCAGATTCCGCAGCGATCTATGCCATGTCCGGCCCCTCCCCCGTCCCCCCCCCCACTGTATTCTGAGAGACACACGTCCCAGAAGACAGCAGGGACCAGTGAGATAGCGCAGCGCGACTCGCGCATGCGCAGTAGGGAACCAGGAAGTAAATCCCTTACCAAAGATGGAGGCGACAGCACCCGTGAGCCGAGTGACAGATCGGCTTTGGGTGCTGACATTGCGGGCACCCTGGGCAGGTAAGTGTTCTAATATTAAAAGTCAGCAGCTGCAGTATTTGTAGCTGTTGACTTTTAATTTTTTTAATGTTCGGTGGAACTCCGCTTTAACCCTAAATGCATTTTTTAGTATGTTGGCATCATGCCTCACTATATACAGTACAGTTCTTTAAGCAAATCTTTTTTTGAGAGTGCGTTGCACAGTTTCTTAATTTGGGATCCTGCCAGTCACATCACTTCTTGTTTCAAAGTAACAACACTAAGCCACAGGCATTTAGCAACAGCATTGTTAGCCTGCCATGTACACTTAGGCTCTTTCACATGCGTGACCGGAAGACTGTAAAAGAGGGCAGCCAAGCCATGGTTTTGCTTCCCCCCAACCCGACACCTACCCTAATGCAAATATTACCGCCTGTTTTTCTTTGTGACCACGACACTTTTAACTCAGGCTTCAGAGTTTGACAGACACCGCCTGTCAAACTTGTTAACTGAGATCAATGGGGCCACACTGTAACCACGGGTCAAATGCTTGGCTGCTTGCAGTTGTGTTGTGGTCTCATAATGTAGAGTTGCTGATTTTATATATTTTTTAAAAAAGGCAGCTGTAGTGCCTCCTGAATGCCTGTCAGCTGCTGCTATGCCACCCTGTGAAAAGTGATCCATTGCGGATCCCTTTTTAGAGTAAGAACTGCCTCCTGTCTTAAAGAAGCCTTTCAGTTGGTTGTTAGGTCACATGACCCAAATACCTTTTCCGTGTGCTCTCTAAAAGTGGTAACAAGTCCTAGGCATCCACCGCTAGGAGTGCCGAATCGGGAGGGAGCCTCGTCACAGCTCCTATGTTTGCTCAAAGTGAAAAAAGGTGTCCCTATGACCGCACATCCGACCATCACAGAGATCAATAGTGAATGGAAAGTTCAGCCTGGACTCTGGCCAGGCCACACCCCCAACGCGTTTCGCTCCCCCCTCGGAGCGTAATAATGTGTCAGATGTGCGGTCATAGGGACACCCTTTCTTCACTTCATTATGTCAAATTTCAGGTCTGCACATACCTCCTGCAGATCTGATCGGCAGCACAACGGCCAACTGAGGGACCATACACAGCAGGTTGACAATGCTTCTGCTATTTCGCAAAGCAGTGGCTTAATGTAGTGAACATGCAACAGGAAGTGTTGTTACCAGCAGGATCTCCAGGTAAGACACTTTGCAGGACATTCACTCAAAATGATTTTCCCCAGCACAGCCTGTCTTTAGCGTTGTCACAAAAACACTCCTAGACATTCTAAGGACAGTTTAGGTGGAGCTGCTCAGTATAATAGAGGAAAGTGGTGAAAAGCAATGCATATATGGGGAAACAGTATATGGATAATACATCTGTCCCAGAAGCTAAACATCAGCTACTCTACTATGTTGCCAACAAAATAATAATACAACAGAAATGATCTATAGTTTAAAGCAGTGGACCTAAAATGATTAATATTAATATGATTCTTTAACCCTCAATACTGTTGGAACATACTCCTTCTCTCCATATCTTAGACAGGTAAAAATTAAAGAGGTGCACTCCACCTGAAACTGAACATTAAGACATGCATATAGGGAATGCAGCCTACAGCCTAAGCTGTTCATCCAGGCATTACTGTAGTACACCAGTCTGCCCCATTACCTTTAGTGGTCTAGGGACCTGTGTGTAATAAAGTGGAGATATTTCCAAACACACCCACTGTAGGCTCTTAAGTTTAGCCAACGCTGTATACTGGCCTAGGCCAACAAGGCCCAGGCCTAGGGCAGCACTTTGCAGGGGGGCAGCACGAAAAGAGTCCCCGCCGTCCTGAGCCACACTGTTAGTGTAGCGCCAGTCTTATTGGGCAGACTGGGCTGAGAGGAAAATTAGTCTAGCGCCCCCATAAAGCGGCCGCACTGCTTCCGGTATGCGGTCGGCTGGCATTCCGCAACTGTGGGGGGGGGGGAGGCACTGATTCTAATTTTGACTGTCCTATCATCCTGGACCACAAACCTTCCTCACTGTGCTATATGTTTTCTGCTGCACCATTGGCATGGTTATATCTTCATAGTCCTCTCCATAAAATTATCAGAAATTTGTGCTTAAAGTAGAACTATAGGCAACACTTTTTGTTTTCATTTTGGATAGAGTAAGGGAGGGTTAGAGCCCCTGTCAGTTTTTTACAATCCCTGTCCCATTGCAGAGATTTCCCTTCACTTCCTGCCCCATAGCAACAGGAAGTGAGAGGAAATCTATGCAAATTAAGGGAATCCATCCCCCCCCCCCCAGGCCCTTAAAACTAGTGTCCCCACTCAAAAATTTCAGGGCAGGTCTTAAACAGGAAGGGGTGGGTCATATTTAAATTAGGGGGTGCACAAGTGTAGTCAGGCCTACTGAGTTTAGCCATACACATGTAGAATTCTCTCGTTCAGCCCTATGGACCTAATGAAAAAGATCAATCAATTCCCCTATCCATGCTACATGGAAGAATTTTCCCAGCCAGCTATTGCAGTTTAAGAGCCACTACTCCCGTAGCTTAAACCTAGTACACACAATGAGATTATCGTTTTTTTTGCATTCTAGTCTCCATATCGAATGCGAATAGGTTACTAGTGCTGTAATGTATTTGTATTGTATTTTCGGATGAAAACTGTACTGATTAAACAAAAATCATACGATCTGGTATCGTACAAGAAAAATTTCCGTGTTTGTCCCTTCGGAAAATTTCGGACGACGGCTACGTACTAACGTTAGGTCACTAAAGCGGAAACCTTTCATCCGGTTTTCTCATTGTGAGTACGAGGCTTTTAGTGGAACTACACTGCACCTGAGCACCACAAGTCAAAACACCAGTTAATTAATTTTTTTAAATACCCATCCATCCATGTCTCCACGCTTTATTTTTCTATGAAAACACTTTGAAAAACACCCCCTAGTACAGTGGTTCTCAGGACCCACTAACAGGCCATATTTTAAGTATTACCTTAGGGGTATGCAGACTAGAATACTGCAATCACTGAGCAGCAAATTATATCACCTGTGATGTTTTTCATAGGGATGAGCTTCGTGTTCGAGTCGAACATACGTTCGACTCGAACATTGGCTGTTCGATCGTTCGACGAAGATCGAACGATTTGGGCCGTTCGCGCCAAATTCGAGTGACGCGAACGGCCCACAATGCACTACGCCATCGCAGTGTCATCCAGGCGCTGTGATTGGCCAAGCATGCACTGTGACCCCGCATGCTTGGCCAATCACAGCGCCGGCAGCGAGGAGAGCAATGATTGGCCACAGGCAGGATGCCTGTGGCCAATTATTGCTGAGGGTGTTTAGTACACGCCCCACACTATAAAAGGCCGCCAGCACGGCGGCCTAGTGTAGTGTGTTCCGGAGCAGGGATAGAGTAGCATAGGCAGGGACAGTGACTGTTATTTCTTTCTTGCTTAACCTGGATTCCTTTAGTTTAGGGAAAGAGAAGGATAGGTAGGGAGAGTGTCAGTGTGTTTTGTGCTTCTGCTATAGTGTGCTTAAAAAAAAACATTTATTCTAGGGACAGAAAACTGTAGGTAGGGACAGTGTCAGTTTCTTTCACTCTGCAAGTCCTTGTTTACAGGGACCTGGAAGGACAGTGAGTGAATTGTCCTTTTGCTATATTGTGATTAAAAAAAACATTTATTCTAGGGACAGAAAACTCTAGGTAGGGACAGTGTCAGTTTCTTTCACTCTGCAAGTCCTTGTTTCCAGGGACCTGGAAGGACAGTGAGTGAATTGTCCTTTTGCTATATTGTGATTAAAAAAAACATTTATTCTAGGGACAGAAAACTCTAGGTAGGGACAGTGTCAGTTTCTTTCACTCTGCAAGTCCTTGTTTCCAGGGACCTGGAAGGACAGTGAGTGAATTGTCCTTTTGCTATATTGTGATTAAAAAAAACATTTATTCTAGGGACAGAAAACTCTAGGTAGGGACAGTGTCAGTTTCTTTCACTCTGCAAGTCCTTGTTTCCAGGGACCTGGAAGGACAGTGAGTGAATTGTCCTTTTGCTATATTGTGATTAAAAAAAACATTTATTCTAGGGACAGAAAACTCTAGGTAGGGACAGTGTCAGTTTCTTTCACTCTGCAAGTCCTTGTTTCCAGGGACCTGGAAGGACAGTGAGTGAATTGTCCTTTTGCTATATTGTGATTAAAAAAAACATTTATTCTAGGGACAGAAAACTCTAGGTAGGGACAGTGTCAGTTTCTTTCACTCTGCAAGTCCTTGTTTCCAGGGACCTGGAAGGACAGTGAGTGAATTGTCCTTTTGCTATATTGTGATTAAAAAAAACATTTATTCTAGGGACAGAAAACTCTAGGTAGGGACAGTGTCAGTTTCTTTCACTCTGCAAGTCCTTGTTTCCAGGGACCTGGAAGGACAGTGAGTGAATTGTCCTTTTGCTATATTGTGATTAAAAAAAACATTTTTTTCTAGGGACAGAAAACTGTAGGTAGGGAGAGTATTTTTTTTCTTTCACTCTGCAAGTCCTTGTTTCCAGGGACCTGTAAGGACAGTGAGTTAATTGTCCTTGTGCTATATTGTGCTGAAAAAAACATTTATTCCAGGGACAGAAAACTCTAGGTAGGGACAGTGTCAGTTTCTTTCACTCTGCAAGTCCTTGTTTCCAGGGACCTGGAAGGACAGTGAGTGAATTGTCCTTTTGCTATATTGTGATTAAAAAAAACATTTATTCTAGGGACAGAAAACTCTAGGTAGGGACAGTGTCAGTTTCTTTCACTCTGCAAGTCCTTGTTTCCAGGGACCTGGAAGGACAGTGAGTGAATTGTCCTTTTGCTATATTGTGATTAAAAAAAACATTTATTCTAGGGACAGAAAACTCTAGGTAGGGACAGTGTCAGTTTCTTTCACTCTGCAAGTCCTTGTTTCCAGGGACCTGGAAGGACAGTGAGTGAATTGTCCTTTTGCTATATTGTGATTAAAAAAAACATTTATTCTAGGGACAGAAAACTCTAGGTAGGGACAGTGTCAGTTTCTTTCACTCTGCAAGTCCTTGTTTCCAGGGACCTGGAAGGACAGTGAGTGAATTGTCCTTTTGCTATATTGTGATTAAAAAAAACATTTATTCTAGGGACAGAAAACTCTAGGTAGGGACAGTGTCAGTTTCTTTCACTCTGCAAGTCCTTGTTTCCAGGGACCTGGAAGGACAGTGAGTGAATTGTCCTTTTGCTATATTGTGATTAAAAAAAACATTTTTTTCTAGGGACAGAAAACTGTAGGTAGGGAGAGTATTTTTTTTCTTTCACTCTGCAAGTCCTTGTTTCCAGGGACCTGTAAGGACAGTGAGTTAATTGTCCTTGTGCTATATTGTGCTGAAAAAAACATTTATTCCAGGGACAGAAAACTCTAGGTAGGGACAGTGTCAGTTTCTTTCACTCTGCAAGTCCTTGTTTCCAGGGACCTGGAAGGACAGTGAGTGAATTGTCCTTTTGCTATATTGTGATTAAAAAAAACATTTTTTTCTAGGGACAGAAAACTGTAGGTAGGGAGAGTGTTTTTTTTCTTTCACTCTGCAAGTCCTTGTTTCCAGGGACCTGTAAGGACAGTGAGTTAATTTTCCTTGTGCTATATTGTGATTAAAAAAAACATTTATTCTAGGGACAGAAAACTCTAGGTAGGGACAGTGTCAGTTTCTTTCACTCTGCAAGTCCTTGTTTCCAGGGACCTGGAAGGACAGTGAGTGAATTGTCCTTTTGCTATATTGTGATTAAAAAAAACATTTATTCTAGGGACAGAAAACTCTAGGTAGGGACAGTGTCAGTTTCTTTCACTCTGCAAGTCCTTGTTTCCAGGGACCTGGAAGGACAGTGAGTGAATTGTCCTTTTGCTATATTGTGATTAAAAAAAACATTTATTCTAGGGACAGAAAACTCTAGGTAGGGACAGTGTCAGTTTCTTTCACTCTGCAAGTCCTTGTTTCCAGGGACCTGGAAGGACAGTGAGTGAATTGTCCTTTTGCTATATTGTGATTAAAAAAAACATTTATTCTAGGGACAGAAAACTCTAGGTAGGGACAGTGTCAGTTTCTTTCACTCTGCAAGTCCTTGTTTCCAGGGACCTGGAAGGACAGTGAGTGAATTGTCCTTTTGCTATATTGTGATTAAAAAAAACATTTATTCTAGGGACAGAAAACTCTAGGTAGGGACAGTGTCAGTTTCTTTCACTCTGCAAGTCCTTGTTTCCAGGGACCTGGAAGGACAGTGAGTGAATTGTCCTTTTGCTATATTGTGATTAAAAAAAACATTTATTCTAGGGACAGAAAACTCTAGGTAGGGACAGTGTCAGTTTCTTTCACTCTGCAAGTCCTTGTTTCCAGGGACCTGGAAGGACAGTGAGTGAATTGTCCTTTTGCTATATTGTGATTAAAAAAAACATTTTTTTCTAGGGACAGAAAACTGTAGGTAGGGAGAGTATTTTTTTTCTTTCACTCTGCAAGTCCTTGTTTCCAGGGACCTGTAAGGACAGTGAGTTAATTGTCCTTGTGCTATATTGTGCTGAAAAAAACATTTATTCCAGGGACAGAAAACTCTAGGTAGGGACAGTGTCAGTTTCTTTCACTCTGCAAGTCCTTGTTTCCAGGGACCTGGAAGGACAGTGAGTGAATTGTCCTTTTGCTATATTGTGATTAAAAAAAACATTTATTCTAGGGACAGAAAACTCTAGGTAGGGACAGTGTCAGTTTCTTTCACTCTGCAAGTCCTTGTTTCCAGGGACCTGGAAGGACAGTGAGTGAATTGTCCTTTTGCTATATTGTGATTAAAAAAAACATTTATTCTAGGGACAGAAAACTCTAGGTAGGGACAGTGTCAGTTTCTTTCACTCTGCAAGTCCTTGTTTCCAGGGACCTGGAAGGACAGTGAGTGAATTGTCCTTTTGCTATATTGTGATTAAAAAAAACATTTATTCTAGGGACAGAAAACTCTAGGTAGGGACAGTGTCAGTTTCTTTCACTCTGCAAGTCCTTGTTTCCAGGGACCTGGAAGGACAGTGAGTGAATTGTCCTTTTGCTATATTGTGATTAAAAAAAACATTTTTTTCTAGGGACAGAAAACTGTAGGTAGGGAGAGTATTTTTTTTCTTTCACTCTGCAAGTCCTTGTTTCCAGGGACCTGTAAGGACAGTGAGTTAATTGTCCTTGTGCTATATTGTGCTGAAAAAAACATTTATTCCAGGGACAGAAAACTCTAGGTAGGGACAGTGTCAGTTTCTTTCACTCTGCAAGTCCTTGTTTCCAGGGACCTGGAAGGACAGTGAGTGAATTGTCCTTTTGCTATATTGTGATTAAAAAAAACATTTATTCTAGGGACAGAAAACTCTAGGTAGGGACAGTGTCAGTTTCTTTCACTCTGCAAGTCCTTGTTTCCAGGGACCTGGAAGGACAGTGAGTGAATTGTCCTTTTGCTATATTGTGATTAAAAAAAACATTTATTCTAGGGACAGAAAACTCTAGGTAGGGACAGTGTCAGTTTCTTTCACTCTGCAAGTCCTTGTTTCCAGGGACCTGGAAGGACAGTGAGTGAATTGTCCTTTTGCTATATTGTGATTAAAAAAAACATTTATTCTAGGGACAGAAAACTCTAGGTAGGGACAGTGTCAGTTTCTTTCACTCTGCAAGTCCTTGTTTCCAGGGACCTGGAAGGACAGTGAGTGAATTGTCCTTTTGCTATATTGTGATTAAAAAAAACATTTATTCTAGGGACAGAAAACTCTAGGTAGGGACAGTGTCAGTTTCTTTCACTCTGCAAGTCCTTGTTTCCAGGGACCTGGAAGGACAGTGAGTGAATTGTCCTTTTGCTATATTGTGATTAAAAAAAACATTTTTTTCTAGGGACAGAAAACTGTAGGTAGGGAGAGTATTTTTTTTCTTTCACTCTGCAAGTCCTTGTTTCCAGGGACCTGTAAGGACAGTGAGTTAATTGTCCTTGTGCTATATTGTGCTGAAAAAAACATTTATTCCAGGGACAGAAAACTCTAGGTAGGGACAGTGTCAGTTTCTTTCACTCTGCAAGTCCTTGTTTCCAGGGACCTGGAAGGACAGTGAGTGAATTGTCCTTTTGCTATATTGTGATTAAAAAAAACATTTTTTTCTAGGGACAGAAAACTGTAGGTAGGGAGAGTGTTTTTTTTCT
Source organism: Rana muscosa (assembly GCA_029206835.1). Taxonomy (NCBI): domain Eukaryota; kingdom Metazoa; phylum Chordata; class Amphibia; order Anura; family Ranidae; genus Rana; species Rana muscosa. Next base: position 421,070,416 of record CM055116.1, on the reverse strand, counting down.
TTCACTCTGCAAGTCCTTGTTTCCAGGGACCTGTAAGGACAGTGAGTTAATTTTCCTTGTGCTATATTGTGATTAAAAAAAACATTTTTTCTAGGGACAGAAAACTGTAGGTAGGGAGAGTGTTTTTTTTCTTTCACTCTGCAAGTCCTTGTTTCCAGGGACAGAGAAGGACACCTGAAGGTAGCCCTTATTGCTTTTTTCCCATCTCCCTGCAGGCCATCTATTAGAATGTCTGGAAGGCAAACAAGGAGAGGCAGACAGTCAGGAGGCAATAAAAGAGGGCAAGCAGGCTCTGTGTCTGGGGGCAACAGTGCTGGTCGTGGACGCGGTGCATTGTCATCAGCACATGGCCATGGGACACGCTTGTCCTTCTTTTCGGCAGCTGGACATGTTGAGCCACATCATGCCGAAGACTTGGTAGAGTGGATGACCAAGCCCTCCTCCTCCTCCTCATCCTCTCTCACCCAGGCTCAGGGTACTGGAAAAGCAGCTGCCAAAGCGTCGTCTTCCCTGGTATCAATGTCAGACAAATCATCAGTCACTCCTTCCCTAGACCCACCATGTCCTCCTCCTGAGGAGTCCCCCGAACTGTTTCAGCACAGTGTTGGGTACATGCTCCAGGAGGATGCCCAGCGTTTCGAAGGGTCTGATGATGAAACCCAGCTAGAGGAAGGCAGTAGCGTGAGAGCAGACAGAGGGGATGCTCAAGAAGGACACCAATCTGGCAGTCATGTTCCAGCAGCTGCAGCATACTGCCAGATTGGCTCCAGTGATGAGGAGGGAGGGGATGATGAGGTCAATGACTCCACGTGGGTGCCTAATAGGAGAGAGGAGGAGGAGGAGGATGAGGAGGAGGCACATCTCCAACGAGGCAGGATGCCCTTTGGTGGCCAGCGTAAGGGCAGTACACCGACGGAATCACACCGCAGAGCTCCGCCTGTGCAGGGCGCTGCCTCTGCCCGTCATTCAAAAAGTTCTTTGGTGTGGGCCTTTTTTGAGGCTAGTGCATCAGATCGCACAGCTGCTGTTTGCAACATATGTCTCAAGCGTATATCGCGTGGCCAAAACATCAGCCGCTTGGGTACCACATGCCTGACCAGACATATGTTGACCTGCCATGCAGCTCGTTGGCAAGCCTACCTCAAAGACCCACACCAAAGAACAAAGCGGACCTCTCCTTGCACCGCATCAGCTGGGATCTCCAACCCCACTATAACTTCAGTCCTCTCTGAAACATGCACTGAGAGGAATGAAGGTGTAGAATTAGGTGTGTCACAGCCAAGTACTTGCGCCCACTCTGCTAGCAGTACACCGACGTCCGATTCTAGCAGGCAAATTTCCCTGCCCCAGCTGCTGGACCGTCGAAAGAAGTTCACTCCCAGCCATCCACATGCCCAGCGGTTGAATGCTAGCTTGGCTAAATTGCTAGCGCTTCAACTGCTGCCTTTTCAGTTGGTAGACTCGGCCCCCTTCCGTGAGTTTGTGCAATGTGCGGTTCCTCAGTGGCAGGTTCCCAAACGCCACTTTTTCTCACGGAAGGCTATTCCGGCTCTCTACCGGCATGTGGAAGGCAATGTCTTGGCCTCGCTGGACAGGGCGGTCAGCGGTAAGGTGCATATTACCGCTGACTCATGGTCCAGCAGGCATGGACAGGGACGTTACCTTTCTTTCACGGCCCATTGGGTCACTCTTTTGGCAGCTGGGAAGGATTCAGGACAAGGTGCAGTAGTGTTGGAGGTTGTCCCACCGCCACGCCTCCAAAATGCTACTACTGGTTGTGACACACCTCTCTCCTCCACCCCCTCCTCTTCTTCTTCCTCCATGGCCTCTTCCTGTGGTTTGTCCTATGAACCAGCGGTGCTCCGTAGCCGTTCACGGGGCTACGCAAGTACGCAGGCAAAAAGATGCCATGCCGTGCTTGCGCTGGTGTGTTTGGGGGACAGAAGCCACACTGGGGCAGAGGTCCTGTCTGCTCTGCAGGGCCAGGCCGAGAGGTGGTTGACGCCACGCCAGCTTAAGCCAGGAATGGTGGTTTGCGACAATGGCACCAACCTCCTCTCCGCCCTCCGACAGGGACAACTGACCCATGTGCCCTGTGTGGCTCACGTCCTTAACCTGGTGGTGCAGCGGTTCTTGGGCAGGTACCCGGGCTTACAGGATGTCCTGAGGCAGGCCAGGAAAGTCTGTGTGCATTTCCGCAGATCTTATAATGCCAGTGCTCGCCTGGCTGAGCTGCAAAAGGAGTTGAACCTGCCCAAGAACCGCCTTATATGTGACATGCCCACCAGGTGGAACTCAACGTTGGCCATGCTGCAGCGGCTGCACACGCAGCAGAGGGCCATCAATGAGTACCTGTGCGACTACGGCACCAGGACAGGGTCAGGGGAGCTTGGTTTTTTTTCTCCACGCCAGTGGGGCATGATCAGGGATGCATGCACTGTCCTGGCACCATTTGAGGAGGCCACGAGGATGGTGAGCAGTGACAGTGCATGCATCAGTGACACTGTACCTCTTGTCCACCTGTTGGAGCACACGCTGCGTGGAATAATGGACAGGGCACTTGAGGCAGAACAGAGGCAGGAAGAGGAGGACTTCCTTGCCTCTCAAGGCCCCCTTTACCCAGACAGTGTTCCTTCTGTCCCACCCATCGCACAGGAAGAGGAGGAGGAGGAGGAGGAGGAGGATTGTGTCAGCATGGAGGTGGAGGCTGGCACTCAGCATCATCAGCAGCAGTCTTTTAGGGATGATTTACAGTCCCAAGAAACCAGTGGACTTGTACGTGGCTGGGAGGAGGTGGCTGCGGATCATGTCGTCCTTAGTGACCCAGAGGACTCCGGAGCGAATGCCTCAGCAAACCTACGCTGCATGGCCTCCCTGATCCTGCAAAGTCTGCGGAAGGATCCTCGTATTCTTCGGATCAAGGAGAGGGACCATTACTGGCTGGCCACTCTCCTTGATCCACGGTACAAGGGTAAGGTTGCGGACCTTATGTTACCGTCGCAGAGGGAGCAGAGGATGAGACAACTCCGGGAGGCCTTGCAGAAAGGTCTGTGCAACGCGTTCCCAGAGACTGGGAGGTTGCAAACTCCTGGTCCTGGACAACGAGTTGCTGAGGCTTCGGCCAGTCAAAGAAGGAGCGGTGGGGAAGGTGGCCGTCTGACCGATGCGTTCAGACAATTCTTTAGTCCGCAGCCCCAAAGTATGATTGGTTCCAGCAACCATCGCCAGCGTCTGATAAACATGGTGCAGGAATATCTAGGGGCAAGGTCAGACTTGGACACCTTCCCCACCGAAAATCCTCTGGCTTACTGGGTCTTGAGGATGGATCACTGGCCAGAGCTTGCACAGTATGCAATTGAGCTACTGGCCTGTCCTGCATCCAGCGTTCTTTCGGAACGCACATTCAGTGCTGCTGGAGGATTTGTCACGGATCACAGGGTGCGCCTGTCCACCGACTCGGTTGATCGACTGACTTTCATCAAGATGAACCAGTCTTGGATCACCACCAGCTACCACACACCTGATGCTGATATAACAGACTAATTGATTTTAAAATGTCACATCCCTTCAAGACTGATGCTGATGCTGAGTGCCTGTGCTGTTATGTTGACTGGCTATCCTCCTCCTCCGAGTCCTCAATGATACGATTGATGATGATAGCTTGGAAGATCATTTTTGTTTATGGGTGCCGCCACCAGTGCCTAACGCCCAATTTTTCAGCCCCTGTTTAACAGGGGCGTGTAATTACAATTTTTGAAGCAATACTTTGCAACAGGGCTCATTGCTGTGCTCCAAGTACAGTATCTGTGAGGAGTTGCAGTGTTGTGCCACCAGTGCCTAAGGCCCAATTTTTCAGCCCCTGTTTAACAGGGGCGTGTCATTACAATTTTTGAAGCAATACTTTGCAACAGGGCTCATTGCTGTGCTCCAAGTACAGTATCTGTGAGGGGTTGCAGTGTTGTGCCACCAGTGCCTAAGGCCCAATTTTTCAGCCCCTGTTCAACAGGGGCATGTAATTACAATTCTTGATCTAATAATTCACAGCAGGGCCCATTGCTGCACCCACCAAGAGTAACTGTCAGGGCTTACAGTGTTGTGGCACCAGCACCACCATCAAAGGCCCAATTTTTACTACCACTGTTCAACAATTATATGTAATTAAAATTCCTGATATAATAGTTGACAGCAGGGCGTTCCAGCACCAACCAAGAGTAACTGTGAGTGCTTACAGTGTTGTGCCAACACCAACAACTAAGGGGCCTATTTCTGCAGAGTATATACGGCAGGTCCCTACTTTCAAACATCCAACTTACAAACGACTCCTACTTGCAAACGCAAGAAGACAACAGGAAGTGAGAGGAAATCTACCACTAGGAAGGAAAATTCTCTCCTGTAAGAATAAATATGGGAGAAAGGTGTCTCCTCTGTACTGATGCTTTATCAGCAATCCTTGTTTCAAGAAAAACACCACATTTCAAAAACAGTTGTCATTGGGACGGAAAGTGAGGTGAAATGTTCTGAACAGGGGCACAGACAGCAAAACAAATGTTACAGGGGTGATAACCCTTACCTATGTTTTCCAAAAAGTTTAAAAATAGATTTTTGGGCTGGAGCTACACTTCAACAATGTACCTGTTCAAAATTACAAACAGATTCTACATAAGAACAAACCTACAGTCCCTGTCTTGTATGCACCGCCTGTATACGGCTGTTCAGAGTATATAGGGCCTTTTTTATTTTATGTGCGGGGTTCCCCTTAATATCCATACAAGACCCAAAGGGGCTGGTAATGGGCTGGGGTAGGGGGGGGGGGGTCATGGGGTAGCTATGCCATTTTTCTTAAAGAATTTCATCCATATTACCGGGACCAGACATTACATTAAAGCCGCAAGCAGTTTTAAATGGCTTTTTTTTCCTTTAGAAGTGTCATTTTGTGCAGGGACAGTTCTAAACACGGGAAACACGTGGCACTTCACAGGCATACTTTAGACACCCCCCAGGTACGATATTTAAAGGAATATTTGACTTTTTTTTTTCACTTTATGCATCATTAAAATGACTGCTCCCGAAAAACGACCGTTTTTAAAACTTCTTTTTGCATTGATACATGTCCCCTGGTGCAGAACCCGGGTTCCCAAACCCTTTTTAGGACAATAACATGCATAATAGTTGTTATAATTAGCACTTTAGAATTCGAACGTTCGCATCCATTGTATTTAATAGGGTTCTAATGTTCGTTCGAACTTCCGGTCCGTTCGCGGGTTCTGGTGCGAACCGAACCCGGGGGTGTTCGGCTCATCACTAGTTTTTCAGTTATCTTGCAAACCTGGCCTGTTAGTGGGTCCTGAGGACAGGAGTTAATAACCACTGCCCTAGTATTTCTGGCTGTGGCCATCTTGAGTAGGGATGAGCCGAACACCCCCTGCTTCGGTTCGCACCAGAACTTGTGAACAGACAAAAAGTTTGTGCGAACATTTGAACACCGTTAAAGTCTAAAGCCCTGTACACACGATCAGATATCCTATGGATTTTCGTCTGATGGATTTGTCCATCAGAAATCCGATGAAACTGTTTTCCATCAGTCTTGCCTACACACCATCAGTCAAAAAACCGACCGTTCCAAACGTGGTGACGTAAAACACTCCAATGAGCTGAGAAAAATGAAATTCAATGCTACTGAGCATGTGTCGACTTGATTCTGAGCATGCTTGGGTTTTTTATCTGATGGATTTCCCCACAGACGATCGGAAATTGCCATCGGTTTTTTATCCATCAGATAATTTTAAAACATGTTCTATTTTTTAAAACCGATGGAAAAAAGACTGATGGGTCCCATACACGATCGGTTTGTCTGATGAAAACAATCCAATTGACGGTTTTCATCAGTCAAACTGATCGTGTGTACAGGGCTTTAGGGACACGAATGTGAAAAATCAAAAGCGCTCATTTTAAAGGCTTATTTGCATGTTATTGCCATAAAAAGTGTATGGAGACCCGGGTCCTGCCCCAGGGGACATGTATCAATGCAAATTTTTTTTGTTAAACGGCTGTTTGTTCGGGAGCAGTGATTTTAAGAATTCTTAAAGTGAAACAATAAAAATTAAATATTAATTTAAATATCATGCCTAGGGGGTGTCCTTAGTATGCCTGTAAAGTAGCAAATGTTTCCCATGTTTAGAAAAGTACCGCATGCATTAGGTGTGTTCAGTACATCAAGTGTTTAGGCATTAATTCATTTCATTGGTTAGAATATTAATTTATTCTGGCTATTGAAATTAATAAATGTTCAAGTATTAGCGTTCCTAGATTTACATAAGTTTAGATACCTCAGGCATTTTTGCTGCCCAAATGTTCCTCTCCTAATCGCCATTTTGGTGCATTCAGATGCCCCTAAACACCCCTGCCTCTAAACTCCTGCAAAATCTAAGCTAAGTCAAACGCCTGTAAAATGGGTGTTTGACAGCTGCAGTGTGCATGAGGCCTAAGTTCTGCAGTGCCGATAGTGTGGGGACAGCAGGGAGTATTTTGATTTCGTTGACTCACAAAGGTGACTGAAAAAGAGATACTATGTTGTGTACTTTGAAGATGGTTACACATATAATACACATAGAAAAGAACTGTTACATATTCATGTACAGGAGACTCTTTGGTGCGACTTTGTTATTTATAAAAATTGGATTTAAAGTGATTATAAACCTTTGTTTTGTTTTGTTTTTTAAATAACAAACATATCATACTTTCCTCCACTGTGCAGTTCGTTTTTCACAGTGTGGCGCCCCCGAACCTCGTCTTCTGGGGTCCCCCGGCGACACTTACGGCTCCTCCTTGCATCGATAAACCCCCTGGGGGTTACCTTGCGGGCGCGATCCTGAGTTCAGCATTTGCGTGCATAGACACAGAATGCCGAACTCGGCCCCGCCCCCCCGGGCCCCCCTGTGTCATTGGATTTGATTGACAGCAGCGGGAGTCAATGGCTGTGCCAATGAATGCAGCCCCACCATTGCCATCAATGCAGCCCCAACATTGCCATCAATGCAGCCCCACCATTGCCATCAATGCAGCCCCACCATTGCCATCAATGCCGCCCCACCATTGCCATCAATGCCGCCCCACCATTGCCATCAATGCCGCCCCACCATTGCCATCAATGCCGCCCCACCATTGCCATCAATGCAGCACCCCTATTGACATGAATACAGCACCCCCATTGCCATCATTGCAGCCTGATCCATGCCCATCTGCAGCCTCCTATGATGGACAGAACAGTCGTCCAATGGAAGCGCAGGAGATGGGACTTCCTATTACAGGGGCCGCTGTGTAAACAGGAAATTCTCACTGTATGTACGGCACTCGTCCCACCCTGTCCCCTCCAAGGGAGCCAGAATATATATCTTTTGTGGCCCTGGTGCTCAGAGTCTCGTCGGGGGGAACAAAAGATATACATGTCCAAATTACCAGGCGGGCCGTTGGAAACTGGAACGCGGGCCGAACTTTGGACATGCCTGCCTTAATGTGTTTGTGCAACAGATTTTAGACCAATTTAACTTAATCAAGATTGCTTACTGTAAAACACCTCTCATTGATATTCATTTATAAAACTGATTTTTTATTTTTTGTTCGCAAATAATTGAAATATATATGCTATGGCTCTTGTATTGGACAGTTTAGCGACCTCTGTTTTAATAGATCATTAAAAAAAATGGAGGCTGACATTGCTGAACTCTCCTTCTGAAAATCCTATTTGCCTGGTTTTAAATAACCATTGACCCAGAACAAGTGTACGGTGTGACTTTTCTCTTAGATTGCTCTGTGATTGTTCCAAGTCTACAACTGAGGGGTATCAAACCCATACACAGATATGGAAGGATCCCTTTTAGAAGAACAGCAAAGATAACCCTCATATTTTTGGTGAAGTCTCCATATGCAGTAGCTGTAGCCCCCAACTAACCTGGCTTGTGGTTGTTTGCAGACAAGTCATATGTTCCTGGGCCCACATTTTCCTGAGTGCTGCCCAAAGTAACAACAAGCGTTCGTGGTGCGCGGTCATACATGGTGGTCTGAATGTAGAAGACAATATTCCTGAGGAGAGAAAATCAATATTGATGAGCTCATGCTGTACCATACTATCTTCCTTATTAAGCATTATGCTGCTGCTGTGATTACCTATAACATAAAAAAGTAACTTCTACCGGGAGAAAAACCAGGATTCATCCTACACTTTAAATGTTGGTGGCAAGGCTCTCATCATGATCCTCTCATTCCAACACTTTCTGAGTCACTGACCTGATACCAGCATTCAGCTGGTGTAGTCTGAATTTCAGGCTGACCCACATGTCCCCAGTCACTAGGACTGAGGAAACAATGAAGCCAATGGCCCAGCATGAAAGCCAGGCAACTGGTATTTTCCAAAGAGGGCACCTGTAATGGCCACCTACCTATTTCTCCCCAAAATGGCTCAAAACAGCTGTGCAGTATTTCTGAACATGTAAATAGAGATCTTAATAATACAAAAGTTACACATAGGCGTAACTATGTTTGATGGGGCCCCATAGCCCCCATAGCAAAACCACTAATGGGTCCTCCTCTGTCTCTAACAGTAGCGGCCCTTCCATTAGGGGCACCGCCCCCCTAATCCATGTGCCCGGCCCCTAATTTACATGCAGGGCGCGGGACGCATAGATTCCAATGGGATTTTTTTTTTAAGCACATGATTGGAGCCTGAGGCTCTAATTGGCTTTAAAAAACGGTGGGCTCGGGACACAGTGCTCTGCGCCCCCGAGCCCACCCAGTTGTGTGATATTAGCGAATTAATATTCGCTAATGTCTTTCTGAATCTCCTCCCGGCCAATCAGGAAGCGGTTCCTGGGACCCGATTGGCCAGGGAGTCTTATCACACGGCCTCCTGTTCGGGAGGAGAAGCAACACCTGTAACAGGAGGGAAGAGACTGAGCGAACGAGCAAGAGCCATTGCGGAGACCGGGGAAACTGATCGGACGAGTTTGAACCATTGCGAAGTGCAGGGAGCCCAAATGGATGAGCGGGAGTCGGTGCGGAGAGCGGAGAGCCGTTGCAAAGAGTGGGGGAACAGTGTGAGTACCTATCGAGGCTGCCCCTTTTTGTTGCTGCTGTCATTTTGGATATGACACAGCCTGTTTTCTGGATTCTGGAGTGGCGGTGGGATGTCTTCTTAGCCGCCACTGGTCTCTAATTTTCATTTCCAAGTTCCTCAAGGGACTTAATCTAATTTGTTTTCATAGCAGCATATAGCTGTCCCCAAACTATATACTGCATATAAACATTAATTACGGTATATCCAGATTATATAAAACACATGCTATTTCTACCTACACAAGTCATTATGTAGCTGAACATCACTGGGTCCCCTATGCTTCTGGGCCCCACAAACAACTGCAATTCTAATAGCATGGTCAGCTTTTATTAAACAGGACTTTACACCAAAATATCAGTTCTGCTTAATAAATATTGTCCCACTCCCTTCTGCCCTGGCGTTCCTTTAAATTGATCTTTAACACCCTGGGGGGAAAGAAGGACTTTGTGATCATGTGATAACTCTAAAGCCTTGTACACACGATCGGATTTCCTATGGATTCTAATCCGATGGATTTTTCCATCGGAAATCCGATGAAGCTGACTTCCATCAGTCTTGCCTACACACACCATCAGTCAAAAATCCGACCGTCCCAAATGCCGTGACGTAAAATACTCTGACAAGCCGAGAAAAATGAAGTTCAATGCTTCTGAGCATGCGTCGACTTGATTCTGAGCATGCGTGGGTTTTTTGTCCGATGGAGTTCCACACAGACGATCGGAATTTGCCATCGGTTTTTTTCCCCATCGGATAAATACAAAACATGTTCTATTTTTTCTCACTGATGGAAAAAAAGACCGATGGGGCCTATACACGATCGGTTTGTCCGATGAGAAAAGTCCATCGGACTGTTTTCATCGGTAAAACCGATCGTGTGCACACGGCATAAAGGACAGGAAGTGAAGGGAAATCTCCATAATGAGGAATAGATGTAAAAACGAAATCTGGCAGCAGTCTTAACTCTTCCCTACGCTATCCAAAAAAAAAAAAAGATTGTGGCTTTAGGTATACTCTAAAGCAGGTCTTGCACCAAAATTCAAGGTAGGTTTCAATTGACACTTTTCTCACATTTAATATATTACATACAGGTAGTCCTAACCCTCCCTATGTGGCACTAACAAATATTAACACTTGCTAACATTTTCATGGCTAAAATATATCCATCAAAATAGAAATTTCAATATGCTGTATAATGCATGTTGCATTATAATGCCGAGCACTGGCATTATATGACCGGCGGAAATGCACACAGACTTTCCTGGCCTGCCTCAGGAGATCCTGTAAGCTCGGGTACCTGCACAAGAACTGCTGCACCACCAAATTAAGGACGTGAGCCAAACAGGGCACATGGGTCAGGTGTCCCTGTCGGAGGGCAGAGAGGAGGTTGGTGCCATTGTCGCAAACCATCATTCCTGGCTGAAACTGGCGTGGCGTGAACCACCTCTGAGCCTGCCCCTGCATAGCTGACAAAATCTCTGCCCCAATGTGGCTCCTGTCCCCTAAGCACACCAGCTCAAGCACCGCATAGCCCCTTGAACGCCTACGGAGCACCGCTGGTTCCGAGGACAAATCTATAGAGGAAGAGGCCATGGAGGAAGAAGAAGAAGAGGGGGTGGAGGAGAGAGGTGTGTTCGAATCACCACTAGTAGCATTTTGGAGGCGTGGTGGCGGAACAAGCTCCAACAATACTGCACCCTGTCCTGCATCCTTCCCAACTGCCAGCAAAGTCACCCAGTGCGCCGTGAAAGATAGGTAACGTCTCTGTCCATGCCTGCTGGACCATGAGTCAGCGTTAATATGCACCTTACCGCTGACCACCCTGTCCAGCGAGGCCAAGACATTGTCTTTCACATTCCGGTAGAGAACCAGAATCACCTTCCATGAAAAAAAGTGCCGTTTGGGAACCTGCCACTGAGGGACCGCACATTCCACAAATTCACGAAAGGGGGTAGAGTCTACCAGCTAAAAAGGCAGCAGTTGGAGTGCTAGCAATTTAGCCACGCTAGCATTCAACTGCTGGGCATGTGGATGGCTGGGAGCGAATTTCTTTTGCCGGTTTAGCAACTGGGGTAGGGAAATTTGCCTGCTACAATCGGACGTTGGTGTAGCGATAGCAGATTGCCCGCAACTACTTGGCAGTGTCACACCTAATTCTACACCTTCATTCCTCTCAGTGCAGGTTTCTGAGAGGACTGAAGGTATAGTGGGGTTGGAGATCCCAGCTGATGAGGAGCAAGGAGAGGTCCACTTTGTTCTTTGGTGTGGGTCTTTTAAGTATGCTTGCCAACGGACTGCATGGGAGTTCGACATATGTCTGGTCAAGCATGTGGTGCCCAAGCGGCTGCTGTTTTGGCCACGCTTGATACGCTTCAGACATATGTTACAAACAGCAACGGTGCGATCTGCTGCACACGTATCAAAAAAGGCCCACACCAAAGAACTTTTGGAAAAACGTGCAGAGTCAGCAGCGCCCTGCACATGCGGAGCTCTGCGGTGTGATGCAGTCGGTTGGCTGCACTTAAGCTGGCCCCCGGAGGGCATCCTGCCTCGTTGGAGATGTGCCTCCTCCTCCTCCTCTCTCCTATCAGGCACCCACGTAGAGTCAGTGACCTCATCATCCCCTCCCTCCTTGTCACTGGAGCAAACCTGGCAGTATGCTGCAGCTGGGGGAACATGACTGCCAGTTTGTTGTCCTTCTTGGGCACCCCCTCTCTCTGGGCTCACGTTACTGCCTTCCTCAAGCTGGGTACCATCATCTGAGCTTTCAAAACGCTGCGCATCCTCCTGCAGCATGTACCCAACACTGTGGTCGAACAGTTTGAGGGACTCCTCCATGCATGATGGTGGGGCTAAGGAAGGAGTAACTGATGACCTCGGGCCGATGGAATAGGCCGCTTTGGCACCTGCATTGGCAGCCAAGGTACTCTGAGCCTAGGTGATGGAGGATGAGGACGGCTTGGTCATCCACTCTACCAACTCTTCTGCATGTTGTGGCTCACCACGGCCAGCTGCCAGAAAAAAGGACAAGCGTGCCCCACGGCCACGTGCTGAGGATCCACCGTGTCCATGACCAGCACTGTTGGCTCTAGACACAGAGCCTGCTTGCCCTCTTTTAGTGGCCTGTGCGTGTCTGCCTCTCCTTGTTGGCCTTCAAGACATACTGTATTTGATGTATTTGAATAGGTACACCAGGAATGGCCTGCAGTGAGATCTAGCTGCACAGGATACAGTGTGTGTGTGTGTGTATATATATATATATATATATATATATATATATATATATATATATATATATATGATATATAATTGTAAAGGACTAGCATCAAGTGTAGAGCTTGAAGGACACCGTCACTCTCTGGTTCTTCTTTTTAGGGCTTTGTTTGCCCATTTTTATTAAAAGAAGTTCAAACAAAATCAAAGGTTTCCCTCACAGGGGTTTCAGCACTCCTATTCATCAACAAAATGACATTCAGCCTCCTGGCTTATACATACAGCAGTGCTGCTCAGGCCTTCCACTTCAGGCTCTCGTCTGACTCTTACAGACTATTCCCTTGGCAACACCGTCCATTTAGATAGCAACCCCTCACTGCTCTGAGCCTCAGACTTGGGTCTCTGACTTCCACTGTGCACACAAGCACTCTCTGGCTTCCCCAGTGCACACCTGCACTCGTCGGAAGGGTGGAGCCCAGAATGCTGGTCCTGACTCTACTATCAGGCCCACACACATCTGAACAATCAGTGTGCCGTTGAGTCTCAAAACCAGGATCCAGGACTGGGGATTTCATCCCACCCGGATCTCTAAGAAATCCCCAGGCTCCAGGTCCCAAAGTGGACTTTAGTAAATCATGAGGAAACTGAAAAGCCAGTTTCCTCCCAAACAAGCAAATACCCTGGAGCCCCTCAACCTGCCTGGTTGAGAATCCTGTATTCATACACTGGTGGGGTACCACACTACCACATATCCTCCCCCTTTGTTTCGATCCAGAGGACGGAACACACCAGCACAATCTCCTCACTTTGGCATGACCCTGCAAGCTACCACCCACATGGGCCAAATCTTGTCCCATCAGGTGAATTTATTGATGTCCCCCAGCTACACTTACTCTGGCTCTACAAAGATGCTCCCATGCTTTTTTACGAGTATGCTTCCAAAAGCGCCGTCTTTCCACTTTCCTTGGGCCTACACTAGCCACCTCAACAGTAGGGAGTTTACTAATCTTGGTACCTTTTTTAACAGGAGGCGGACCTCTGTGCTTTAAGGGTCGGATATGGGTAAAGTTATAAAGTGCTCCCTCAATTTCCACTAGACCACCCTTTTTCTCTTTACTTAATGTAGAAGGAACCACCTTTTTAAACAATGGTTTAGTATTAAGCGGGGGCTCTTTTATTGGGGCGACACTGGTCCCTATCTGCATTGTATGTACGGGCACCCCCTTACTGTCCAAACTTAGCGTTACTTGTTTCCTCATGTACACTGCATGGTTCATTTTGTCAGTTTCATCACTAACCTCTTCATATGACTGCGGCCTCGTCCTAGTCTCCCTCCTGAAGGACATCCTGACTGTCTTGCCACTCTGAGGTTTTTAAGTCATGTGACACCTTGCTGAGCTTTGGGCCATTTCCCTTCAACCATTGTTTACCAGGATCCTTCTCAGACCTTAGAAATTCCTCAAACCTCAGGAAATCTTCCCCAGAATTACCCTCCAGAACCTGTAGGAGGCCTAATTCTGCTATACCTTTTACCTCTTCTGTGTCAAACCAACCATTCCCTATCTCACTACAGTTTTCAGGGTTTGCTACAACCATATCAACTTGACCAAGACCATCAGGTCTACCATTATTTTTGTTGTCACCCATGCAGGGCCAGCCCTACCATGGGACCCGATGGGACCATTGTCCCAGGCGGCAGGTTCTGAGGGGCGGCACATTGACGCCCATAAATACAGTAATCCCGCCCAATCGGGCTCCGCTACGCCCACCCGCTCCGCTCTTCATCCCACTATGTGGATGGCCCAGCGCCGCTGCTATTAGAAGTATTGGCAGACCATTCGCTGCCATAACCGCACAGCTGGCTGCCCGCCAATCCTCTCCACGGCGCCCCCCCCCCCCCCATGCTGCTGACGAGAAAGTCAGCTGACGAACAACAGCGTAACGGGGGAGGAGCTTTTAGCTGAGCAGAGACCCCATGATGGAAGAGGGATCGCTATAGGCGTGGCTGACACTGAGAGAAAGTAAGTGTCACTAATCCCATCTCCACCACCCCTGCCTGTTTCTAACCTCCCCTACCACCCCTGCCTGTGTCTAACCCCCCTGCCTGTGTCTAACACCCCTACCACCCCTGCCTGTGTCTAATCCCCCCTACCACCCCTGCCTGTGTCTACCACCACTGCCTGTGTCTAACCTCCCTACCACCCCTGCCTGTGTCTAATCCCCCTACCACCCCTGCCTGTGTCTAACCCCCCCCTGCCTGTGTCTAATCCCCCTACCACCCCTGCCTGTTTCTAATCCCCCTACCACCCCTGCCTGTGTCTAATCCCCCTACCACCCCTGCCTGTGTCTAATCCCCCCTCCCACCCCTGCCTGTGTCTACCACCCCTGCCTGTGTCTAACCTCCCTACCACCCCTGCCTGTGTCTAATCCCCCTACCACCCCTGCCTGTGTCTAACCCCCCCTGCCTGTGTCTAATCCCCCTACCACCCCTGCCTGTGTCTAACCCCCCTACCACCCCTGCCTGTGTCTAACCCCCCTACCACCCCTGCCTGTGTCTAACCCCCCTACCACCCCTGCCTGTGTCTAATCCCCCTACCACCCCTGCCTGTGTCTAACCCCCCCTGCCTGTGTCTAATCCCCCTACCACCCCTGCCTGTGTCTAATCCCCCCTACCACCCCTGCCTGTGTCTAATCCCCCTACCACCCCTGCCTGTGTCTAATCCCCCCTACAACCCCTGCCTGTGTCTACCACCCCTGCCTGTGTCTAACCTCCCTACCACCCCTGCCTGTGTCTAATCCCCCTACCACCCCTGCCTGTGTCTACCCCCCCTGCCTGTGTCTAATCCCCCTACCACCCCTGCCTGTGTCTAATCCCCCTACCACCCCTGCCTGTGTTTAACCTCCCTACCACCCCTGCCTGTGTCTAACCATCCCTACCACCCTTGCCTGTGTCTAACCTCCCCTACCACCTCTGCCTGTGTCTAACCCCCCCTACCACCCCTGCCTGTGTCTAAACCCCCTACCACCCCTGTCAGTATCCAAACTCCCTACCACCCCTGCCTGTGTCTAACCTCCCCTACCACCCCTGCTTGTGTCTAAACCCCCTGCCACCCCTACCTGTGCCTAACCTCCCCTACCACCCCTGCCTGTGTCTAACCTCCCCTCCCCCCTCACCACAACCGCCGCTGCCTCTGTCTGAACCCCACCACCACTATTACGTGGAAATCTGACTTCCTAATAAATGTAATTTTGTTTTTTATTGTCATAATATAAAATAATAAATGTGGGGGCCTTTTGGTGGGCATGATTATTATTATTATTATTTTTTTTGGGGGGGGGCGGTAGGGAGGAGGGGGGCAGCATTTTTATCCTGGGCCCAGGCAGCACAATGTCTTGGGCTGGCCCTGCACCCATGGTAACCAAACCATCAAAAAATCGCCAATGTGCTGCATTTTTCCTCATGGTCAGAAATATCAATGCATTGGTCATATTTAATTTTACTCATGTTCGGCAGGGCAGTGTCTGGAGAGGAACTGCACCCAGCGGAGTGGTTGTCTACAGCAGCTTCATTATACACCAACTTCACTGGCATGAGATCCTCTGCCAGCAACTGTCCTGACCCCTGGCCATCATCACATAAAACATTTGGACCTGTGACTACAATCACTTCATTTATTGCTGTGCCACCTGGCACTTCCACCAACACCAGCTCATTTGGTGCGGCATCATCCGTTACCATATCATTAGGCCATTTGTGGATCACAGACATGACCTCTTTTGTGCGTTCGCCGTTACTTGGCGTTTCAATCTTGTGAGCAACATCATCTGCAGCAGCAAGTGCACCGTTGCATACAAGTTGCTCTGCAGGTCCTTCATCTGGCACCACAGAAGTCATGTCTGCTCCACTCTTACCAACAGAGGCCTTTTCCAACAAAGCCAACAGGTCTTTTGCCCACCTGTCCCAGTCTGTTATCTCTGGGCCCCCAGAGGTACCACACAGTACGGCTCCAACTGCACAAAGAGACCCAGAGGTACAGAATGGCTCAGCAACAGACACATTGCACATGTTACTTTTGTTCAAATCAGACTGTGGAAATACATTTTTAACCATAGTAGGCTGCAATACCACACTCTCACCTCCTTGCTCTGGTGGCGCTTCATTAAATGCATGAACACCTTCACACCTGTCATTGCAAGACTGCAATAACCCATTTCCATCATGAGTGTTTTTAAACATATCAGTTTTTGCATTTAACATTTTATATTCACCATGTTCAGGAACCGTCTTATCCCTTAGAGCAGCACCATAGCTGTCCCAGGCAAACTCCGGCTCCAAAACGCAGAGCTCCCTGGGGGTTTCTAGGGACACCACTATAGCCTTCATCTCAGTTGCTAGTGGAGATAGCACATCTTTAACTGCATCCATAGCAATGTTTTTATCTCTAGTGAGCTGCACTAGCCCATTAGCAACTGGACCATCAACTTTAGCCAACACAATATTAGTAGTTTTACCCATCACATATTCAAGTTTACCACTTGCCTCCCCACTGGACAGGGCACTGCAGCGAGGCAAGTCCTTTTCTACACAGACAGTGGATCTCCCATTTGGGGTCACTTCCACTCCAGTGTGCACAGTCACATACTCAGTCTCTTCCAAGCATTTACCAGCACTAGTCTTACCCATCACTGTAACAGGGGTTGCCATGTTCATTTGAGTACGTTGTCTACACTTTATCGCACTTTCACTGGCCAACTCTCCCTGGTGGCCATGGGATGAAACTGCATTAGCCACTGCAGACTCCTTAGCACCCCCTGCAGGCACAACAGGTACTTCCGCACTGTTGCCAGAGGTGACTGAAAACATGTTTGCACAAAAATCTGGGCTTTCAGGCGAAGAGTTAAGCCCAGCAACAATATCAGCAACCGTATTCCACAAACTGGGACAAGAAAAGATCCCATGCCCCAGTTGACCACATTCCTGGCATGGTACTCTGCGACTTTTTCCTGTTGCTAAGGGAGACGACACTCTCCCAACATGCGGAATCTCACTGGTATCTCTAGGGAGATGGTGGGATACCTCTTTCCTGTAGCTCCTCCTTCCGGTTGACACTCGATCTCTCGTTGCTATGGGAGATGGCACTCTCCCCGGTGTACTTTGCTGACTCTCCCAAACACAACGACTTTGCGCTCCTTGAAGAATTGTTGCTTTTAACTTGCCAAGACCCTCTGCAGGCAATACTTTTCTCATGTGGTCCGCAGACTTGACATCACCGCCGTTGCTACGGGCAACCACATACCTCTCGAACTTCCAGTCAGCCTGTTGGTCACTCCTAGCACTCAAACCAGGCTTCCAAAACATCATTGAAGACCTTTGTCTGGCTGTGTCATCTTGTATTGGAGACTGAGACAAAGGGCATGTGGAGACAACATGCCCCCACTCTCTGCACCGCAAACAGCACTCTTGAATCTTGACAGGGCCTCCCCACCTGCCTTCACTTGTAAGCTTGGGACTTTGCACATTGATAGCTGGCCTGCTTTCATCAGTGTTGCCAGGGGCAACAGCATGCATATCTCCTTTAACTTGGTCCAGTGCTGCCAGGTGCCGCTTGCACCAACCCACTGCAGACTCAGACTTTGGTGGACTCTCCATACTTGCAGTCACCTGTGCACT
Organism: Rana muscosa; assembly: GCA_029206835.1. Classification (NCBI taxonomy): domain Eukaryota; kingdom Metazoa; phylum Chordata; class Amphibia; order Anura; family Ranidae; genus Rana; species Rana muscosa. The sequence goes on along the minus strand of CM055116.1, from coordinate 421,052,426 downwards.
CATTGCACCAGTATTGCTAGGGACAACACCATCCCTTTTATTCCTTGGCAAACTCTGGTCAGGCATGTATGAGGCACGTTCAGGTGGTAACAACCGCTTCAGCCACAGAGCTCTGTCTATCATTTCAGCAAACCTTGCTTCTTTTAGGAGCTTTGATCGCCCCATACTTAGTCACTCCAGAACAACTTTACACAGTCCAGGAAAAATTAAGCACTGTCTCTTTAAAGCAGGTTGCTTTCCACTTCATGCAAGCTTTCCTCACCTGCACATACAGATTATGCAGTCTCATGCACCAAAAACACAGTTCATATAACAGATGAACTTACTTGATTGTAGGGATCTCAGATTGTACCAAAATTCTCCACCACGTGTAAAGGAATAGCATCAAGTGTAGAGCTTGAAGGACACTGCCACTCGCTGGTTCTTCTTTTTAAGGGCTTTGTTTTCCCATTTTTATTAAAAGAAGTTCAAACAAAATCAAAGGTTTCCCACGCAGGGGTTTCAACACTCCTATTCATTAACAAAATGACATTCAGCCTCCTGGCTTATACATACAGCAGTGCTGCTCAGGCCTTCCACTTCAGGCTCTCGTCTGTCTCCTACAGACTATTCCCTTGGCAACACCGTCCATCAGTGGCGGCTGGTGCTCAAAATTTTTGGGGGGGCGCAAACAAACTGAAAATAAAAAAAAAAATCAATTGCCGCCACTGTGCCCATTAAACGCAGCCACTGTGCCCAAACGCCACCAGTTTGCCCCCTCAAATACAGCCAGTTTGTTTCCATATACAGCCAGTGTGTCCCCATATATATAGCCAGTGTGCCCCCATATACAGCCAGTTTGTCCCCATATAGAGCCAGTTCCCCCCAAATGCAGCCAGTTTTTCCCCCATATACAGCCAGTTCCCCCCAAATGCAGCCAGTTTGTCCCCCATATACAGCCAGTTCCCCCCAAATGCAGCCAGCGTGTCCCCCATATACAGCCAGTTCCCCCCAAATGCAGCCAGTTTGTCCCCCATATACAGCCAGTTCCCCCCAAATGCAGCCAGCGTGTCCCCCATATACAGCCAGTTCCCCCCATATTCAGCCAGTTTGTCCCCCATTTTCAGCCAGTTCCCCCCATATTCAGCCAGTTTGTCTCCCATATTCAGCCAGTTCCCCCCATATTCAGCCAGTTTGTCCCCCATATTCAGCCAGTTTGTCCCCAAAATGCAGCCAGTTTGTCCCCAAAATGCAGCCAGTTTGTGCCCCATATTCAGCCAGTTTGTCCCCCATATTCAGCCAGTTTGTCCCCCAAATGCAGCCAGTTTGTGCCCCATATTCAGCCAGTTTGTGCCCCATATTCAGCCTGTTCCCCCCATATTCAGCCAGTTTGTCCCCCATATACAGCCAGTTCCCCCCAAATGCAGCCAGTTTGTCCCCCATATTCAGCCAGTTTGTCCCCAAAATGCAGCCTGCCCCCCCCCCCCAGCCCTGCACTTACCTTCCTCGGTCCGCGCCATCCTCGATGTGTTCTCCCGCCCTCTATATCGCTTCAGCCAATCAGGTTACTGGTAACCAGATCCGGTGAACCTGATTGGCTGAAACCTCCACACAGGCTTCTCCCAGGAACGCACCCCCGTGCATACCTGGGGGAGTTTTTGTAAGCCGAATACAGCGTGAGAGCTGTATTCGGAAAGCCTATCAGAGCCGCTGGCTCTGATAGGCACTTCCAAGTTACACCCACCGCCGGCCGCCGCTCTAATTTATATGGCCGGCGCTCACCAGGAGGCCGGCCATATGTATAGTGGGCAGCGCGGCAGCGGTGACAATACACAGATTCATGCAATGCATGAATCTGTGTATTGTCTTTCAGTGGCGGTGCGGATGCGAGAGGGGGCGGCGCTCCGGCGCCCTCTATGGACGCACCGCCACTGCCGTCCATTTAGATAGCAGCCCCTCACTGCTCTGAGCGTCAGACTTGGGTCTCTGACTTGCACTGTGCACACAAGCACTCTCTGGCTTCCCCAGTGCACACCTGCACTCTATGGCTTCCCCAGTGCACACCTGCACTCTATGGCTTCCCTAGTGCACACCTGCACTCGTCGGGAGGGTGGAACTCAGAATGCTGGTCCTGACTCTACTATCAGGCCCACACACACCTGAACAATCAGTGTGCCGTTGAGTCTCAAAACCCGGATCCAGGACTGGGGATTTCATCCCACCCGGATCTCTAAGAAATCCCCAGGCTCCAGGTCCCAAAGTGGACTTTAGTAAATCATGAGGAAACTGAAAAGCCAGTTTCCTCCCAAACAAGCAAATACCCTGGAGCCCCTCAACCTGCCTGGTTGAGAATCCTGTATTCATACACTGGTGGGGTACCACACTACCACAATATATATATATATATATATATATATATATATATATATATATATATACAAAGCTGGGATGTATATATATATACTGAATATACTGCAGCTAATTGAATCAACTGCCTGCCTTTAGTACTCTATATTAAGAACAGAACAACAGGAACGGTCTGCAGTGAGATCTAGCTGCACACTGTGCACAGGATACAGTATACTGAATATACTGCAGCTAACTGAATCAACTGCCTGCCTGTAGTATATTAGGAAGTGCACAACAGGAACGGTCTGCAGTGAGATCTACCACAGGATACAGTATACTGACTGAATATACTTCAGTATATTCTGCAGTAGCTCCCCCCAACAACGTCACTGCGCGGGTCTCTCTCCGAGCAGCCGCTCCCATCTCCTCTGATAGGAGGATGGAGGGGGGACGGGCTTGGGCAGGAAATAACGGCAGCGGTGAGCGGCGGAGAGAGCGGCCTCTGGATACCAACAAGGAGGAGGAGGAGGGAGGGGAGCACTCTGGAACTTGAGCGCCCCCACCTCTGTGGCGCCTGGGAGAACTGTACCCCTCGCACCCCGTCTAGGATCGGCCCTGCTCCCGCTATGTGCGCTGTGTTGTGCAGTCTTAACTGCAGTCGGTGGCCGTCCACTGTAACAAAGCCCCGCCTCGTCCTCGTCCTCGTCCGTGATAGACGGAACACTGATTCAGTTTCCCAGCAGTGAGTCAGTGTTCAGTGCTCCTTCTATCACGGACGAGGAGGAGGCGGGGCTTTGTTACAGTGGACAGTCGTCGACTGACTGCATGACACAGCGGGAGACTCGAGTATAAGCCGAAGGGGGGCTTTTTCAGCACAAAAAAATGTTCTGAAAAAGTCAGCTTATACTCGAGTATATACGGTATATTGCAGCTTACTAATTCTAATGCAGCGTACACACGATTCCGACAAGAAAACCGTGTGTTTTTTTCTGACGGAATGTTGGCTGCGGGGACGTACAACGCGCCGAGATCAATGAAGTTCAATAGGCAGTTCGGCTCTTCTGCTTAATTCTGAGCATGCGTGTTTTTTTGCGCTTCGAAATTGCATACAGATGATCGGGAAATTCCGACAATAATTTTTTCCGACGGAAAAATAGAGAAACTGCTTTCCGACAGCAAAAGTCAGATGGAGCATACACACGATCGGAATTTCCGACCAAAAGCTAACATCGGACTTTTCTTGTCGGATTTTCCGATCACGTGTACGCGGCATTGGAAAGTGGTGGGTGCATTAGTATTCTTTTTTTATACTTTCCTGTTATTTTTACCAGGTGATCCAGCCAGTAAGTCTGTTATGTTTCTTCTTCCTTTGACAGACCAGCTATCCAGCAAAAGTGGCAGTTACTTTGCTTACAGTAGTCAGCTTTTATTCCTTTATATAAAACTTTTATACCAAAAAGGAAAAAAAAACTGTTGCTGTAACTTCTTGAATTTGTTTGTTCTTTTCTATTGGTTGAACTAGGTGTACATGTGTCTTTTCTCAACCTGATAGATAACCTATGCAATTATGCATAACATGTGAGCTGAAGTTTGGCTTCAAAGTGGACCTAAAATTATCGATTTAACAGTTTCAAAAAACAGTTACATTCCCAGCACATGCCAGGAATGTAAATGTCACATTGGTTGTGCTCTCAACCAAACTGTCAAACCATCCAATCATAACTGATCACAGGTGCAGCATAATGGTAGTTAAAGATCAAACAGAGGTCAAGATGGCAGCTTCCATGGCTGAAAATGATAGGGGGGTTTAGTTCCATTTTAATTTGTTAGGTTCATCTATGTAAATCTGCTAATACATCAAACACCAACGCCTACACATGCGCAAAGACGCTAAAGTGACATATGGACCCCGGATCTTGGCGTCTCTGCTAGGTTTTGAAAGGTAGGTAGAGCCCTTCGCCACATCTGCACATATGGCTTATTTTTTAACCACTTGCCGCCAAGCGACGTACCCATACAACGCTGGACTTCAAGTGGTTATACCAGGATGATGCCTGCAGCTGCAGGCATCATCCCGGTACCGTTTTTTAGAGCCTACGGTCAGCTCTCTTGTAGAAGTAATCCTAGCGGCTAACTGGCTGCTGGTTTGGTTTTACAAGTAACAGGAAGGGTTGCCCCCCTCACTCCCCACTCCCGCCACCTTCCGCACATTTACCGGGATCTCCCTTTCCACCGGGAGTGCAGATCAGCCAGCTGGCGCTTCTGGCAGCTGATCACAGAGCAGTACAATGACCAGATCGGCTTTGTTCGGCTCTATGATATAGTATCCAGAAAGCTATGACGTCACATCACTTCTGGTTTACCCGGATGTAAACTACGCCATTTTAAAAAAAGAAAAGCATTTGATCACACTGATCTTGGTGTGATAAAATACTTTTAGGGCAGAGGAGGGATCTGGGGTCTTATAGACAGGGCTTTTTTCTCAAACAATAGGTGCTGGAACTTAACCACGACCCCACAAAACCCCTCTCCTACACACACCCTCCAAAATCACATCAAATAGTGGGTGTGCTCAGTCAAATTTCACGAAAACAGTAGAAGGGTCTTAAAGGGGCATTAAATACCAGGATTGCATTACATACAGAGTGCAGAGCTGTCACTTGTAAACACAGAAACCAGATTTCTGTGTTTACAAGTGATTGTGGTGAGCAGGCACCAAAGGGTCTGAGCCAGAGATGGTGGAACTGAAGTTCCACCAAGTTCCCCCTGAAAAAAAGGCCTGCTTATAGACGTACGCAAACAGTAGGGATGAGCCGAACACCCCCGGGTTCGGTTCGCACCAGAACCTTCGAACGGACCGAAAGTTCGCGCGAATTTTCGAAACCCTATTCGTTATAATGGACGCGAACGTTCGAAATCAAAATTGCTAATTACAACGGCCAATATGCATGTTAATGTTATAAAACAGGTTTGGGGACCCGGGTCCTGCCCCAGGGGACATATATCAATGCAAAAAGAAATTTTAAAAACTAAAGTTTTTTCGGGAGCAGTCATTTTAATGATGCATAAAGTGAAAAAAAAAAAGTGAAATTTTCCTTTAAATATGGTACCTGGGGGGTGTCTAAAGTATGCCTGTGAAGTGGCATGTGTTTCCCGTGTTTAGAACTGTCCTTGCACAAAATTACATTTGTAAAGGAAAAAAAGAAGCCATTTAAAACCACTTGCGGCTTTAATGTCATGTCTTGTCCTGGCCGCCATATGGCTGAAAATCCTTGAGAAAAATGGCATGGCTACCCCATCACCCCCCCCCCACCCCAGCCCCTTTGGGTCTTGTATGGATACTAAGGGGGACCCCGCACCCAAAATAAAACCCTATACCTACAACCCTATATACTCTGAACAGCAGTATATAGGTGGTGCAAACAAGACATGGACTGTAGGTTTGTTCTTAAGTAGAATCTGAACAGGTACATTATGAAGTGTAGCTACATCCCAAAAAAATCAATTTTTAAGCTTTTTGGAGAACATAGGGAGGGGTTATCACCCCTGTAACATTTGCTGTCTTTGCACATCTGTTCAGAACATGTCACCTCACTTTCCGTCCCAATGACAAATGTTTTTGGAAAAGTGGGGTTTTAATTGAAACAAGGATTGGTGATAAAGCATCAGTAGAGAGGAGATACCTTTTTCCCAAATTAAATCTAACAGGATAGAATTTTCCTTCCTAGGGGTAGATTTCCTCTCACTTCCTGTTTTCTCTTGCCGTTTGCAAGTAGGAGTCGTTTGTAAGTTGGATGTTTGAAAGTAGGGGCCTGCCGTATATACTCTGCAGAAATTTGCCCTATTAGATGTTGGTGTAGCCACAAGACTGGTGGGCACAGGAATGGGCCCTGCTGTGAGTTAATAGATCAAGATTTGTACTTGCATGCACCTGTTGAACCGGGCAGAAAAATTGGGCCTTTGGTGGTGGTGGTGGTGGTGGTGGACGGTGTTGCCACAAGACTGTAAGCCCTCACAGTTACTCTTGGTGGGTGCAGGAATGGGCCCTGCTGTGAGTTATTAGATCAAGATTTGTAATTGCATGCACCTGTTGAACAGGGCAGAAAAATTGGGCCTTTGGTGGTGGTGGTGGTGGTGGACGGTGTTGCCACAAGACTGTAGGCCCTCATAGTTACTCTTGGTGGGCGCAGGAATGGGCCCTGCTGTGAACTATTAGATCAAGATTTGTAATTACACGCCCCTGTTAAACAGGGGCTGAAAAATTGTGCCTTAGGCATTGGTGCTGGTGCCACAACACTGCAACCCCTCACAGATACTGTACTTGGAGCACAGCAGTCACACCTGTTGCGAAGCATCTTTTTAAAAAATTGTAATTACACGCCCCTGTTATACAGGGGCTGAAAAATTGTGCCTTAGGCACTGGTGCTGGTGCCACAACACTGCAACCCCTCACAGATACTGTACTCTGAGCACAGCAATGAGACCTGTTGCAAAGCATTGCCTAAAAATTGTAATTACACGCCCCAACAGGGGCTGAAAAATTGTGCCTTAGGCACTGGTGCTGGTGCCACAACACTGCAACCCCTCACAGATACTGTACTCTGAGCACAGCAGTCACACCTGTTGCGAAGCATCTTTTTAAAAAAAATTAATTACACGCCCCTGTTATACAGGGGCTGAAAAATTGTGCCTTAGGCACTGGTGCTGGTGCCACAACACTGCAACCCCTCACAGATACTGTACTCTGAGCATAGCAATGAGACCTGTTGCAAAGCATTGCCTAAAAATTGTAATTACACGCCCCAACAGGGGCTGAAAAATTGTGCCTTAGGCACTGGTGCTGGTGCCACAACACTGCAACCCCTCACAGATACTGTACTCTGAGCACAGCAGTCACACCTGTTGCGAAGCATCTTTTTAAAAAATTGTAATTACACGCCCCTGTTATACAGGGGCTGAAAAATTGTGCCTTAGGCACTGGTGTGGTGGCATGGATCATTGAGGAGGAGGAAGAGGATAGTCAGTGAACATAACAGGACAGTCACTCAGCATCAGCATAGGCAGTCTTGAAGGGATGTGACATTATAAATTATTCCGTTATATCCGCTTCAGGTGTCTGGTAGCTGGTGGTGATCCAAGACTGATTCATTTTTATGAAGGTCAGTCGATCAACCGAGTCGGTGGACAGGCGCACCCTATGATCGGTGACAAATCCTCCAGCAGCACTGAATGTGCGTTCGGAAAGAACGCTGGATGCAGGACAGGCCAGTAGCTCAATTGCATACTGTGCAAGCTCTGGCCAGTGATCCATCCTCAGGACCCAGTAAGCCAGAGGATTTTCGGTGGGAAAGGTGTCCAAGTCTGACCTTGCCCCTAGGTATTCCTGCACCATGTATATCAGACGCTGGCGATGGTTGCTGGAACCGATCATACCTTGGGGCTGCGGACTAAAAAATTGTCTGAACGCATCGGTCAGACGTCCACCTTCCCCACCGCTCCTTCTGCTACTGACCGAAGCCTCAGCAACTTGTCGTCCAGGACCAGGAGTTTGTAACCTCCCAGTTTCTGGGAACGCGTTGCACAGACCTTTCTGCAAGGCCTCCCTGAGATGTCTCATCCTCTGCTCCCTCTGCGACGGCAAGATAAGGTCCGCAACCTTACCCTTGTACCGTGGATCAAGGAGAGTGGCCAGCCAGTAATGGTCACTCTCCTTGATCCGAAGAACACGAGGATCCTTCCGCAGGCTTTGCAGGATCAGGGAGGCCATGCAGCGTAGGTTAGCTGAGGCATTCGGTCCGGAGTCTTCTGGGTCACTGAGGATGACATGATCGCCAGCCACCTCCTCCCAGCCACGTACAAGTCCACTGGTTTGTTGGGACTGTACATCATCCCTAAAAGACTGCTGCTGCTGATGCTGAGTGCCAGGCTCCACCTCCATGCTCACACAATCCTCCTCCTCCTCCTCCTCCTCCTCCTCTTCCTGTGTGATGGGTGGGACAGAAGGAACATTGTCTGGATAAAGGGGGCCTTGAGAGACAAGGAAGTCCTCCTCTTCCTGCCTCTGTTCTGCCTCAAGTGCCCTGTCCATTATCCCACGCAGCGTATGCTCCAACAGGTGGACAAGAGGTACAGTGTCACTGATGCATGCACTGTCACTGCTCACCATCCTCGTGGCCTCCTCAAATGGTGAGAGGACAGTGCATGCATCCCTGATCATGCTCCACTGGCGTGGGGAAAAAAAGCCAAGCTCCCCTGACCCTGTCCTGGTGCCGTAGTCGCAAAGGTACTCATTGATGGCCCTCTGCTGCGTGTGCAGTCGCTGCAGCATGGCCAACGTTGAGTTCCACCTGGTGGGCATGTCACATATTAGGCGGTTCTTGGGCAGGTTCAGCTCCTTTTGCAGCTCAGTCAGCCGAGCACTGGCATTATAAGATCGGCGGAAATGCACACAGACTTTCCTGGCCTGCCTCAGGACATCCTGTAAGCCTGGGAACCTGCCCAAGAACCGCTGCACCACCAGGTTGAGGACGTGAGCCATACAGGGCACATGGGTGAGCTGCCCCTGTCGCAGGGCGGAGAGGAGGTTGGTGCCATTATCAGAAACGACCATTCCTGGCTTAAGCTGGCGTGGCGTCAACCACCTCTCGGCCTGCCCCTGCAGAGCTGCCAGAACCTCTGGCCCAGTGTGGCTCCTGTCCCCCAAACACACCAGCGCAAGCACGGCATGGCATCTTTTTGCCTGCGTACTCGCGTAGCCCCTTGTACGCCTACGGAGCACCGCTGGTTCCGAGGACAGAGCACTCGAAGAGGACATGGAGGAAGAAGAAGAGGAGGGGGTGGAGGAGAGAGGTGTGTCACAACCAGTAGTAGCATTTTGGAGGCGTGGTGGCGGAACAACCTCCAACACTACTGCACCTTGTCCTGCATCCCTCCCAGCTACCAATAGAGTGACCCAATGGGCCGTGAAAGAAAGATAACGTCCCTGTCCATGCCTGCTGGACCATGAGTCAGCGGTAATATGCACCTTACCGCTGACCGCCCTGTCCAGCGAGGCATGGACATTGCCTTCCACATGCCAGTAGAGAGACGGAATCGCCTTCCGTGAGAAAAAGTGGCGTTTGGGAACCTGCCACTGAGGAACCGCACATTGAACAAACTCACGGAAGGGGGCCGAGTCTATCAACTGAAAAGGCAGCAGTTGAAGTGCTAGCAATTTAGCCAAGCTAGCATTCAACCGCTGGGCATGTGGATGGCTGGGAGTATACTTCTTTCGACGGTCCAGCAGCTGGGGCAGGGAAATTTGCCTGCTACAATCGGACGTCGGTGTACTGCAAGTACTTGGTTGTGACACACCTAATTCTACACCTTCAGTCCTCTCAGAGCAGCTTTCAGAGAGGACTGAAGATATAGTGGGGATGGAGATCCCAGCTGATGAGGAGCAAGGAGAGGTCTGCTTTGTTCTTTGGTGTGGGTCTTTTATGTGTGCTTGCCAACGAGCTGCATGGCAGGTCGACATATGTCTGCTCATGCTTGTGGTGCCCAAGCGGCTGATGTTTTGGCCACGCGAGATACGCTTGAGACAAATATTGCAAATAGCAGTGGTGCGATCTGATGCACTCGTCTCAAAAAAGGCCCACACCAAAGAACTTTTGTGATAACGTGCAGAGGCAGCGCCCTGCACAGGCGGAGCTCTGCGGTGTGGTACAGTTGCTGTGCTGGCCTCTAGCTGGCCTCCAGGGGGCATCCTGCCTCGTTGGACATGTGACGCTGCATCCTCCTCCTCCTCCTCCTCTCTCCCTTCAGGCACCCACGTGGAGTCAGTGACCTCATCATCCCCTCCCTCTTCACCACTAGAGCAAACCTGGCAGTAAGCTGCAGCTGGTGGAACACTACTGCCAGATTGCTGTCCTTCAGCATCCCCTCTCTCTGCGCGCACACTACTGACTTCCTCAAGCTGGGTATCATCATCCGAGCCTTCGAATCGTTGGGCATCCTCCTGGAGCATGTACCCAACACTGTGCTCAAACAGTTCGGGGGACTCCTCAGGAGGACATGGTGGGTCTAGGGAAGGGGTGGCTGATGATGCCATTGAGTACGCGTTGGCAGCTGCTCTGCCAGTACCCTGAGCCTGGGTGAGAGAGGATGAGGAGGATGAGGAGGGCTTGGTCATCCATTCTACCAAGCCTTCGGCATGATGCGGCTCCACATGTCCAGCTGCCGAAAACAAAGACAAGCGTGTCCCATGGCCACGTGCTGATGACGATGCACGACCACGTCCACGGCCAGCACTGTTGTCTCTAGAAACAGAGCCTGCCTGCCCTGTGTTCTTGCCTCGGCACGCTCTGCCTCTCCTTGGCGGTCTTCCAGCCATTGTAGTCGGTAGTGTATATAGTATAAAAAATAGAACTCCTATGTGTGCTCACAACACACTGTAGGTCCTATGGGTGCTGACACTAACACACTATAGGTACTATGTGTGCTGCTGAGAAGAAAATATAGGAGCTCTGTTTGCTGCCACTAACACACTAGAAGTCCTATGGGTGCTGCTGAGAAGAAAATATAGGAGCTCTGTGTGATGCCACTAACACACTAGAAGTCCTATGGGTGCTGCTGAGAAGAAAATATAGGAGCTCTGTTTGCTGCCACTAACACACTAGAAGTCCTATGGGTGCTGCTGAGAAGAAAATATAGGAGCTCTGTGTGATGCCACTAACACACTAGAAGTCCTATGGGTGCTGCTGAGAAGAAAATATAGGAGCTCTGTTTGCTGCCACTAACACACTAGAAGTCCTATGGGTGCTGCTGAGAAGAAAATATAGGAGCTCTGTGTGATGCCACTAACACACTAGAAGTCCTATGGGTGCTGCTGAGAAGAAAATATAGGAGCTCTGTTTGCTGCCACTAACAGACTAGAAGTCCTATGGGTGCTGCTGAGAAGAAAATATAGGAGCTCTGTTTGCTGCCACTAACACACTAGAAGTCCTATGGGTGCTGCTGAGAAGAAAATATAGGAGCTCTGTTTGCTGCCACTAACACACTAGAAGTCCTATGGGTGCTGCTGAGAAGAAAATATAGGAGCTCTGTGTGATGCCACTAACACACTAGAAGTCCTATGGGTGCTGCTGAGAAGAAAATATAGGAGCTCTGTTTGCTGCCACTAACACACTAGAAGTCCTATGGGTGCTGCTGAGAAGAAAATATAGGAGCTCTGTTTGCTGCCACTAACACACTAGAAGTCCTATGGGTGCTGCTGAGAAGAAAATATAGGAGCTCTGTTTGCTGCCACTAACACACTAGAAGTCCTATGGGTGCTGCTGAGAAGAAAATATAGGAGCTCTGTTTGCTGCCACTAACACACTAGAAGTCCTATGGGTGCTGCTGAGAAGAAAATATAGGAGCTCTGTTTGCTGCCACTAACACACTAGAAGTCCTATGGGTGCTGCTGAGAAGAAAATATAGGAGCTCTGTTTGCTGCCACTAACACACTAGAAGTCCTATGGGTGCTGCTGAGAAGAAAATATAGGAGCTCTGTTTGCTGCCACTAACACACTAGAAGTCCTATGGGTGCTGCTGAGAAGAAAATATAGGAGCTCTGTTTGCTGCCACTAACACACTAGAAGTCCTATGGGTGCTGCTGAGAAGAAAATATAGGAGCTCTGTGTGATGCCACTAACACACTAGAAGTCCTATGGGTGCTGCTGAGAAGAAAATATAGGAGCTCTGTTTGCTGCCACTAACACACTAGAAGTCCTATGGGTGCTGCTGAGAAGAAAATATAGGAGCTCTGTGTGATGCCACTAACACACTAGAAGTCCTATGGGTGCTGCTGAGAAGAAAATATAGGAGCTCTGTTTGCTGCCACTAACACACTAGAAGTCCTATGGGTGCTGCTGAGAAGAAAATATAGGAGCTCTGTTTGCTGCCACTAACACACTAGAAGTCCTATGGGTGCTGCTGAGAAGAAAATATAGGAGCTCTGTTTGCTGCCACTAACACACTAGAAGTCCTATGGGTGCTGCTGAGAAGAAAATATAGGAGCTCTGTTTGCTGCCACTAACACACTAGAAGTCCTATGGGTGCTGCTGAGATGAAAATATAGGAGCTCTGTGTGATGCCACTAACACACTAGAAGTCCTATGGGTGCTGCTGAGAAGAAAATATAGGAGCTCTGTGTGATGCCACTAACACACTAGAAGTCCTATGGGTGCTGCTGAGATGAAAATATAGGAGCTCTGTTTGCTGCCACTAACACACTAGAAGTCCTATGGGTGCTGCTGAGAAGAAAATATAGGAGCTCTGTTTGCTGCCACTAACACACTAGAAGTCCTATGGGTGCTGCTGAGAAGAAAATATAGGAGCTCTGTTTGCTGCCACTAACACACTAGAAGTCCTATGGGTGCTGCTGAGAAGAAAATATAGGAGCTCTGTGTGATGCCACTAACACACTAGAAGTCCTATGGGTGCTGCTGAGAAGAAAATATAGGAGCTCTGTGTGATGCCACTAACACACTAGAAGTCCTATGGGTGCTGCTGAGAAGAAAATATAGGAGCTCTGTTTGCTGCCACTAACACACTAGAAGTCCTATGGGTGCTTCTGAGATGAAAATATAGGAGCTCTGTTTGCTGCCACTAACACACTAGAAGTCCTATGGGTGCTGCTGAGAAGAAAATATAGGAGCTCTGTTTGCTGCCACTAACACACTAGAAGTCCTATGGGTGCTGCTGAGATGAAAATATAGGAACTCTGTGTGATGCCACTAACACACTAGAAGTCCTATGGGTGCTGCTGAGAAGAAAATATAGGAGCTCTGTTTGCTGCCACTAACACACTAGAAGTTCTATGGGTGCTGCTGAGAAGAAAATATAGGAGCTCTGTTTGCTGCCACTAACACACTAGAAGTCCTATGGGTGCTGCTGAGAAGAAAATATAGGAGCTCTGTTTGCTGCCACTAACACACTAGAATACCTATGGGTGCTGCTGAGAAGAAAATATAGGAGCTCTGTGTGATGCCACTAACACACTAGAAGTCCTATGGGTGCTGCTGAGAAGAAAATATAGGAGCTCTGTTTGCTGCCACTAACACACTAGAAGTCCTATGGGTGCTGTTGGGGTGCAATGCTGTGCTAACAGCACTGCGGTTGGTACTACTGCAATACTGTACTAACAGTAAGCACGCACCAGACTAATCCCCAGCAGCAGCTAATAACACACTAACTGTGCAATCAGCAGCAATGAACGATCAATGACTTAGGTAGCAATGGTTTAGCAAAGAAATAGCCAATGGTTTAGCAAAGAAGAGCAAATCTTTCAGTATCAAGCAAAGACAGAATCAGCAGACTAATCTCTCCTAAAGCCGGAACTCATGTGACCGGGGCCGATGGCGTGGCGGCCTTTTAAATGGTGGGGCGTGTACTAAAGCCCCTGAGCTGTAATTGGCTACAGCCGTCCTGCCTGTAGCCAATTATTGCTCTCCGAGTTTCGGGCGCTGTGATTGGCCAAGCATGCGGGGTCACAGTGCATGCTTGGCCAATCATCAGCCAGCAATGCACTGCGCCGGCCGCGCCGGCCGCAATGCATTGCGGGGCCGCTCGCATCACACGAATGTGATGCGAACGGCCCAAATAGTTCTGGGCTCGACGAGCGAGCGAACGCCCGATGCTCGATTCGAACATGGGTTCGAATCGAGCACCGGGCCCATCCCTAGCAAACAGCGATCAGCGAGGTATCACTGCAAACGTCAGATCATGGGCAGTATATCTAGCACCAGACCTCCTGTGTTAATGTAAAGTGGTAACCAGTAAAGGCTTTTAAAGCGTCGCTTCTGGATAGTAAAATTTACATTGTTTGTTGCCGTTGCACAGGCGTGCGCAATTTTAAAGCGTGACATGTTTGGTATCTATTTACTTGGAGTAACATCATCGTTTATAATATTTTACCAAAAAATTGGGTCATGTACTGTGCTTTTTTTGCATTAAAAAACTTTTAAAAAAAAGTGTATTTTTTTATTGCGTTTGAAAAACCACTGCGTAAATACCGTATGACATTAAAAAAAAATTGCAACACCCCCCAATTTATTCTCTAGGTCCTCTGCTTTAAAAAAAATATATATATATATTTATATAATGTTTGAGGGTTCTAAGAAATTTTCTAGCAAAAAATACTGATTGTGAACAAAAAGTGCTGGAAAAGCCCTGGGGGGGGGGGGGGGAGTGGTTAAAGATGGTGGTGCTGTGGGGGGCAGATCACAAAAAGGGGGGGGGGTTGAAGTTCCTCTTTCAACGTTTTTTTTTTTGGAGCTTATCACTTTAAGTACTGTAGGACACTAGAGGAGCAGGCTTCCAAGAGAGTTCATTGCAGACAGCTGATACAATATGTATGAAGAAGACAAGAGAAGGGGTGGGGGGGCCGGTTCTAAGTGTGTTGTACCCCGCACACATACAGGACATAGAACGACTTACAGGTCGGGGTGCTGGCTGTGTGTACACGGGATGGGGTGTCCGGGCTCCGGCGCTGATCTCCTCTGTGCTGATCACACACTGACCAGTGTGCAAGCAGCGAGACGCGTCTCCATGGAAACCAGGGGAGTCGCTCATTGTACACACCGGTCATCGGGACTGCAGTACAGAGCGCATTCCACCACTGCAGGATCGATCCCTCCCTCTGCCCAGCTCTAAACATCTCCTACACACAAATCTTCTGAGTGGGGGATTCATATATACAGGAGTCATCGGGATAATATTATATATATATATATATATATATATATATATATATATATATATATATATATAATTATTATTTATTTTATTTATTTAGTTTTAGTATTATATCTACTGGCCACTTGATTTTTAAAAGCGACACCTATATAAAAAATAAATCATTACAATATATATTTCTTTTATTAAAATGCATCTTGGGAAGCAAGATTTTAATAGCTAAACTCATCCAATATTTGGGGTATTTTATTAGGAAGACTTGCTCTTTAGTTACCAATTCCACATACCTGCCCTAAACATGATGGCAGCAGGAAAAGACGGAGCCTTTGATTCAGTGCAGTAGATTTATACCCACATTCATACCAGTAAATAATTCAGGATGAAACTCAAGCCACACAATGAAGAATCACCAACTCAATATAATTAAATAAGTTGTGTGGTTAGGACTCCACCAGAGGGAGCTATTTTCTTACAAATGCAAGACTCCATCAGTGACAGATACTTTTTGCATGCATACTGTATGTATTAGGTTAGACTTAGAGGAGCCTTATGGCCCGTACACACGATCCGATTATCGTATGAAAAATGTCGTCCGAGGAAGAATCGTACGATAATCGGATTGTTAGTACAAGGCTTCCGTGAGCCGATCATGACAGTTCATCCGATATTATTTTATCGGACATGCACAAAAATCTTCCTCGTATGATACCTAATCGTACGATTTTCGTTTAGTCAGTACAGTTGTCATCCGAAAATACAATACAAATACACTACAACACATGACATCACTTCCGATTTTTTTTTTCTGTCGTACGACAATTTTTGTGACTTTAGTAACCTATTCAATTTCTACTTGCGACTAGTAAACGAAAAAAGTCGGATGATCTGTCGTCCAATTTTCGGATCGTGTGTACGGGGCATAACACACATATAGGATGGACTAGTGGTACCGAAGCCGAAAATTCAGGATGCACTTGGCAGAAACCGAATTTATTTTATTTTTTTAAATATATATATATTTTTTAAAATAATTGTATTATATTCGACTTTTTATATAATAATGTAAATTTATGAGAAAAAAAAACCAACAAAAAAGAATAAAAAATAAAATAAAATATTGTAAATTTAATTGAAAATGAATTTATTGTCAGCCATTATAGGCACCTTTTGAAGTGGTGTTATAATCCTGCTTGCTGCATTTTTGGTGCATATTTGGCAAACCGCACCAAAAACGCACCTCCCCATTGAAAAGCACTGAAAAACGCGAAATGCACCCGTGTTTTTGATCAATTTTTTGAGTCATTTTTTGAGTTACATCACCTATGAAAAATACACCATAACCAAGGTAAAATTATGTCAAAAACGCTGTAAAATCGTGTCAAAATATTATCGGCACAATGCGGAAAACCTTATTTTCAGTCGATAATTTTAGGCAGCCAAACTCTTGGTGCATCACTAGTATGTACAGTATGTGTTTGGATCAGCCTCACATACATAGACATTTGTTTAAATCAACCTCATGTAGCCCACTTTTTTTTGGGGGGGGGGGGCGTGATGAGAAATGGCCCTCTGCAAACAGGATATTATGGCTGTAAACCTATAGATAAATAGGAGAACCAGAAGCTTTGCTAAGTGGAAGAGTGGGTTTGATAATGAAGTTGGCACTTTGCAGTGCCTCCACCAAAGAGAGGGCCTTGATGAACAGAAATTAATCAGAAATCTGGGAAATTAAATTATACTGTAACTAAAGGCAATAAAAAAAAACATTTGGATAGAGTGGAAAGGGTTTAGATCCCCCGTCAGTTTTTAATGCTGTCTGTGCCCCCTTTAAGGAGATTCACCCTTTCTATTTGTCCTGTTTAAAATTATTGAAAGTGAAAGTTTAAAAAAATCCCAACTTTTGGGTTGTCCCCACAAACGTAATAGAGAGGAAATCTACCTATGGGGACACTAGTTCTGGTGACCTGGAGGTCCCCAAGGAATTATCTTAACCACTTGCCAGCAGTAGGGATGAGCCGAACACCCCCGGGTTCGGTTCGCACCAGAACCTTCGAACGGACCGAAAGTTCGCGCGAATTTTCGAACCCTATTCGTTATAATGGACGCGAACGTTCGAAATCAAAATTGCTAATTACAACGGCCAATATGCATGTTAATGTTATAAAACAGGTTTGGGGACCCGGGTCCTGCCCCAGGGGACATATATCAATGCAAAAAGAAATTTTAAAAACTAAAGTTTTTTCGGGAGCAGTCATTTTAATGATGCATAAAGTGAAAAAAAAAAAGTGAAATTTTCCTTTAAATATGGTACCTGGGGGGTGTCTAAAGTATGCCTGTGAAGTGGCATGTGTTTCCCGTGTTTAGAACTGTCCTTGCACAAAATGACATTTGTAAAGGAAAAAAAGAAGCCATTTAAAACCACTTGCGGCTTTAATGTCATGTCTTGTCCTGGCCGCCATATGGCTGAAAATCCTTGAGAAAAATGGCATGGCTACCCCATCACCCCCCCCCCCCCACCCCAGCCCCTTTGGGTCTTGTATGGATACTAAGGGGGACCCCGCACCCAAAATAAAACCCTATACCTACAACCCTATATACTCTGAACAGCAGTATATAGGTGGTGCAAACAAGACATGGACTGTAGGTTTGTTCTTAAGTAGAATCTGAACAGGTACATTATGAAGTGTAGCTACATCCCAAAAAAATCAATTTTTAAGCTTTTTGGAGAACATAGGGAGGGGTTATCACCCCTGTAACATTTGCTGTCTTTGCACATCTGTTCAGAACATGTCACCTCACTTTCCGTCCCAATGACAAATGTTTTTGGAAAAGTGGGGTTTTAATTGAAACAAGGATTGGTGATAAAGCATCAGTAGAGAGGAGATACCTTTTTCCCAAATTAAATCTAACAGGATAGAATTTTCCTTCCTAGGGGTAGATTTCCTCTCACTTCCTGTTTTCTCTTGCCGTTTGCAAGTAGGAGTCGTTTGTAAGTTGGATGTTTGAAAGTAGGGGCCTGCCGTATATACTCTGCAGAAATTTGCCCTATTAGATGTTGGTGTAGCCACAAGACTGGTGGGCACAGGAATGGGCCCTGCTGTGAGTTAATAGATCAAGATTTGTACTTGCATGCACCTGTTGAACCGGGCAGAAAAATTGGGCCTTTGGTGGTGGTGGTGGTGGTGGTGGACGGTGTTGCCACAAGACTGTAAGCCCTCACAGTTACTCTTGGTGGGTGCAGGAATGGGCCCTGCTGTGAGTTATTAGATCAAGATTTGTAATTGCATGCACCTGTTGAACAGGGCAGAAAAATTGGGCCTTTGGTGGTGGTGGTGGACGGTGTTGCCACAAGACTGTAGGCCCTCATAGTTACTCTTGGTGGGCGCAGGAATGGGCCCTGCTGTGAACTATTAGATCAAGATTTGTAATTACACGCCCCTGTTAAACAGGGGCTGAAAAATTGTGCCTTAGGCATTGGTGCTGGTGCCACAACACTGCAACCCCTCACAGATACTGTACTTGGAGCACAGCAGTCACACCTGTTGCGAAGCATCTTTTTAAAAAATTGTAATTACACGCCCCTGTTATACAGGGGCTGAAAAATTGTGCCTTAGGCACTGGTGCTGGTGCCACAACACTGCAACCCCTCACAGATACTGTACTCTGAGCACAGCAATGAGACCTGTTGCAAAGCATTGCCTAAAAATTGTAATTACACGCCCCAACAGGGGCTGAAAAATTGTGCCTTAGGCACTGGTGCTGGTGCCACAACACTGCAACCCCTCACAGATACTGTACTCTGAGCACAGCAGTCACACCTGTTGCGAAGCATCTTTTTAAAAAAAATTAATTACACGCCCCTGTTATACAGGGGCTGAAAAATTGTGCCTTAGGCACTGGTGCTGGTGCCACAACACTGCAACCCCTCACAGATACTGTACTCTGAGCACAGCAATGAGACCTGTTGCAAAGCATTGCCTAAAAATTGTAATTACACGCCCCAACAGGGGCTGAAAAATTGTGCCTTAGGCACTGGTGCTGGTGCCACAACACTGCAACCCCTCACAGATACTGTACTCTGAGCACAGCAGTCACACCTGTTGCGAAGCATCTTTTTAAAAAATTGTAATTACACGCCCCTGTTATACAGGGGCTGAAAAATTGTGCCTTAGGCACTGGTGTGGTGGCATGGATCATTGAGGAGGAGGAAGAGGATAGTCAGTGAACATAACAGGACAGTCACTCAGCATCAGCATAGGCAGTCTTGAAGGGATGTGACATTATAAATTATTCTGTTATATCCGCTTCAGGTGTCTGGTAGCTGGTGGTGATCCAAGACTGATTCATTTTTATGAAGGTCAGTCGATCAACCGAGTCGGTGGACAGGCGCACCCTATGATCGGTGACAAATCCTCCAGCAGCACTGAATGTGCGTTCGGAAAGAACGCTGGATGCAGGACAGGCCAGTAGCTCAATTGCATACTGTGCAAGCTCTGGCCAGTGATCCATCCTCAGGACCCAGTAAGCCAGAGGATTTTCGGTGGGAAAGGTGTCCAAGTCTGACCTTGCCCCTAGGTATTCCTGCACCATGTATATCAGACGCTGGCGATGGTTGCTGGAACCGATCATACCTTGGGGCTGCGGACTAAAAAATTGTCTGAACGCATCGGTCAGACGTCCACCTTCCCCACCGCTCCTTCTGCTACTGACCGAAGCCTCAGCAACTTGTCGTCCAGGACCAGGAGTTTGTAACCTCCCAGTTTCTGGGAACGCGTTGCACAGACCTTTCTGCAAGGCCTCCCTGAGATGTCTCATCCTCTGCTCCCTCTGCGACGGCAAGATAAGGTCCGCAACCTTACCCTTGTACCGTGGATCAAGGAGAGTGGCCAGCCAGTAATGGTCACTCTCCTTGATCCGAAGAACACGAGGATCCTTCCGCAGGCTTTGCAGGATCAGGGAGGCCATGCAGCGTAGGTTAGCTGAGGCATTCGGTCCGGAGTCTTCTGGGTCACTGAGGATGACATGATCGCCAGCCACCTCCTCCCAGCCACGTACAAGTCCACTGGTTTGTTGGGACTGTACATCATCCCTAAAAGACTGCTGCTGCTGATGCTGAGTGCCAGGCTCCACCTCCATGCTCACACAATCCTCCTCCTCCTCCTCCTCCTCCTCCTCTTCCTGTGTGATGGGTGGGACAGAAGGAACATTGTCTGGATAAAGGGGGCCTTGAGAGACAAGGAAGTCCTCCTCTTCCTGCCTCTGTTCTGCCTCAAGTGCCCTGTCCATTATCCCACGCAGCGTATGCTCCAACAGGTGGACAAGAGGTACAGTGTCACTGATGCATGCACTGTCACTGCTCACCATCCTCGTGGCCTCCTCAAATGGTGAGAGGACAGTGCATGCATCCCTGATCATGCTCCACTGGCGTGGGGAAAAAAAGCCAAGCTCCCCTGACCCTGTCCTGGTGCCGTAGTCGCAAAGGTACTCATTGATGGCCCTCTGCTGCGTGTGCAGTCGCTGCAGCATGGCCAACGTTGAGTTCCACCTGGTGGGCATGTCACATATTAGGCGGTTCTTGGGCAGGTTCAGCTCCTTTTGCAGCTCAGTCAGCCGAGCACTGGCATTATAAGATCGGCGGAAATGCACACAGACTTTCCTGGCCTGCCTCAGGACATCCTGTAAGCCTGGGAACCTGCCCAAGAACCGCTGCACCACCAGGTTGAGGACGTGAGCCATACAGGGCACATGGGTGAGCTGCCCCTGTCGCAGGGCGGAGAGGAGGTTGGTGCCATTATCAGAAACGACCATTCCTGGCTTAAGCTGGCGTGGCGTCAACCACCTCTCGGCCTGCCCCTGCAGAGCTGCCAGAACCTCTGGCCCAGTGTGGCTCCTGTCCCCCAAACACACCAGCGCAAGCACGGCATGGCATCTTTTTGCCTGCGTACTCGCGTAGCCCCTTGTACGCCTACGGAGCACCGCTGGTTCCGAAGACAGAGCACTCGAAGAGGACATGGAGGAAGAAGAAGAGGAGGGGGTGGAGGAGAGAGGTGTGTCACAACCAGTAGTAGCATTTTGGAGGCGTGGTGGCGGAACAACCTCCAACACTACTGCACCTTGTCCTGCATCCCTCCCAGCTACCAATAGAGTGACCCAATGGGCCGTGAAAGAAAGATAACGTCCCTGTCCATGCCTGCTGGACCATGAGTCAGCGGTAATATGCACCTTACCGCTGACCGCCCTGTCCAGCGAGGCATGGACATTGCCTTCCACATGCCAGTAGAGAGACGGAATCGCCTTCCGTGAGAAAAAGTGGCGTTTGGGAACCTGCCACTGAGGAACCGCACATTGAACAAACTCACGGAAGGGGGCCGAGTCTATCAACTGAAAAGGCAGCAGTTGAAGTGCTAGCAATTTAGCCAAGCTAGCATTCAACCGCTGGGCATGTGGATGGCTGGGAGTATACTTCTTTCGACGGTCCAGCAGCTGGGGCAGGGAAATTTGCCTGCTACAATCGGACGTCGGTGTACTGCAAGTACTTGGTTGTGACACACCTAATTCTACACCTTCAGTCCTCTCAGAGCAGCTTTCAGAGAGGACTGAAGATATAGTGGGGATGGAGATCCCAGCTGATGAGGAGCAAGGAGAGGTCCGCTTTGTTCTTTGGTGTGGGTCTTTTATGTGTGCTTGCCAACGAGCTGCATGGCAGGTCGACATATGTCTGCTCATGCTTGTGGTGCCCAAGCGGCTGATGTTTTGGCCACGCGAGATACGCTTGAGACAAATATTGCAAATAGCAGTGGTGCGATCTGATGCACTCGTCTCAAAAAAGGCCCACACCAAAGAACTTTTGTGATAACGTGCAGAGGCAGCGCCCTGCACAGGCGGAGCTCTGCGGTGTGGTACAGTTGCTGTGCTGGCCTCTAGCTGGCCTCCAGGGGGCATCCTGCCTCGTTGGACATGTGACGCTGCATCCTCCTCCTCCTCCTCCTCTCTCCCTTCAGGCACCCACGTGGAGTCAGTGACCTCATCATCCCCTCCCTCTTCACCACTAGAGCAAACCTGGCAGTAAGCTGCAGCTGGTGGAACACTACTGCCAGATTGCTGTCCTTCAGCATCCCCTCTCTCTGCGCGCACACTACTGACTTCCTCAAGCTGGGTATCATCATCCGAGCCTTCGAATCGTTGGGCATCCTCCTGGAGCATGTACCCAACACTGTGCTCAAACAGTTCGGGGGACTCCTCAGGAGGACATGGTGGGTCTAGGGAAGGGGTGGCTGATGATGCCATTGAGTACGCGTTGGCAGCTGCTCTGCCAGTACCCTGAGCCTGGGTGAGAGAGGATGAGGAGGATGAGGAGGGCTTGGTCATCCATTCTACCAAGCCTTCGGCATGATGCGGCTCCACATGTCCAGCTGCCGAAAACAAAGACAAGCGTGTCCCATGGCCACGTGCTGATGACGATGCACGACCACGTCCACGGCCAGCACTGTTGTCTCTAGAAACAGAGCCTGCCTGCCCTGTGTTCTTGCCTCGGCACGCTCTGCCTCTCCTTGGCGGTCTTCCAGCCATTGTAGTCGGTAGTGTATATAGTATAAAAAATAGAACTCCTATGTGTGCTCACAACACACTGTAGGTCCTATGGGTGCTGACACTAACACACTATAGGTATGTGTGCTGCTGACAAGAAAATATAGGAGCTCTGTTTGCTGCCACTAACACACTAGAAGTCCTATGGGTGCTGCTGAGAAGAAAATATAGGAGCTCTGTTTGCTGCCACTAACACACTAGAAGTCCTATGGGTGCTGCTGAGAAGAAAATATAGGAGCTCTGTTTGCTGCCACTAACACACTAGAAGTCCTATGGGTGCTGCTGAGAAGAAAATATAGGAGCTCTGTTTGCTGCCACTAACACACTAGAAGTCCTATGGGTGCTGCTGAGAAGAAAATATAGGAGCTCTGTGTGATGCCACTAACACACTAGAAGTCCTATGGGTGCTGCTGAGAAGAAAATATAGGAGCTCTGTTTGCTGCCACTAACACACTAGAAGTCCTATGGGTGCTGCTGAGAAGAAAATATAGGAGCTCTGTTTGCTGCCACTAACACACTAGAAGTCCTATGGGTGCTGCTGAGAAGAAAATATAGGAGCTCTGTTTGCTGCCACTAACACACTAGAAGTCCTATGGGTGCTGCTGAGAAGAAAATATAGGAGCTCTGTGTGATGCCACTAACACACTAGAAGTCCTATGGGTGCTGCTGAGAAGAAAATATAGGAGCTCTGTGTGATGCCACTAACACACTAGAAGTCCTATGGGTGCTGCTGAGAAGAAAATATAGGAGCTCTGTGTGATGCCACTAACACACTAGAAGTCCTATGGGTGCTGCTGAGAAGAAAATATAGGAGCTCTGTGTGATGCCACTAACACACTAGAAGTCCTATGGGTGCTGCTGAGAAGAAAATATAGGAGCTCTGTTTGCTGCCACTAACACACTAGAAGTCCTATGGGTGCTGCTGAGAAGAAAATATAGGAGCTCTGTTTGCTGCCACTAACACACTAGAAGTCCTATGGGTGCTGCTGAGAAGAAAATATAGGAGCTCTGTTTGCTGCCACTAACACACTAGAAGTCCTATGGGTGCTGCTGAGAAGAAAATATAGGAGCTCTGTGTGATGCCACTAACACACTAGAAGTCCTATGGGTGCTGCTGAGCAGAAAATATAGGAGCTCTGTTTGCTGCCACTAACACACTAGAAGTCCTATGGGTGCTGCTGAGAAGAAAATATAGGAGCTCTGTGTGATGCCACTAACACACTAGAAGTCCTATGGGTGCTGCTGAGAAGAAAATATAGGAGCTCTGTGTGATGCCACTAACACACTAGAAGTCCTATGGGTGCCACTGCTGCTGAGAAGAAAATATAGGAGCTCTGTTTGCTGCCACTAACACACTAGAAGTCCTATGGGTGCTGCTGAGAAGAAAATATAGGAGCTCTGTTTGCTGCCACTAACACACTAGAAGTCCTATGGGTGCTGCTGAGAAGAAAATATAGGAGCTCTGTGTGATGCCACTAACACACTAGAAGTCCTATGGGTGCTGCTGAGAAGAAAATATAGGAGCTCTGTTTGCTGCCACTAACACACTAGAAGTCCTATGGGTGCTGTTGGGGTGCAATGCTGTGCTAACAGCACTGCGGTTGGTACTACTGCAATACTGTACTAACAGTAAGCACGCACCAGACTAATCCCCAGCAGCAGCTAATAACACACTAACTGTGCAATCAGCAGCAATGAACGATCAATGACTTAGGTAGCAATGGTTTAGCAAAGAAATAGCCAATGGTTTAGCAAAGAAGAGCAAATCTTTCAGTATCAAGCAAAGACAGAATCAGCAGACTAATCTCTCCTAAAGCCGGAACTCATGTGACCGGGGCCGATGGCGTGGCGGCCTTTTAAATGGTGGGGCGTGTACTAAAGCCCCTGAGCTGTAATTGGCTACAGCCGTCCTGCCTGTAGCCAATTATTGCTCTCCGAGTTTCGGGCGCTGTGATTGGCCAAGCATGCGGGGTCACAGTGCATGCTTGGCCAATCATCAGCCAGCAATGCACTGCGCCGGCCGCGCCGGCCGCAATGCATTGCGGGGCCGCTCGCATCACACGAATGTGATGCGAACGGCCCAAATAGTTCTGGGCTCGACGAGCGAGCGAACGCCCGATGCTCGATTCGAACATGGGTTCGAATCGAGCACCGGGCCCATCCCTAGCCAGCAGTATGAGACCAATTATCTGTATAGCTGTATGTAACGGTGGCCATACATGCTTCGATAAATGGTTGATTTCTCTTCAGATCGTTCACTTCTGACAGCAATAACAGATCTATAGTCAACAATCCATTCAATCGATTTGCCACACATAGGGAAGTGGATTTGGAGCGACTGTTAAGATATGATCATAGGTTATTGATCCCATCCCTGTTTTCACCATGTATGTAATCTCATAATCTGATCAATCAAAATATTATCATATTCGTGAACAAAATATCTCTTTGCTGCTGATCAATGCAAAGAGATTAATAACCCAGTTTAATCAAATCTGATCATAAATTTAGTCTAAATTGATTGGAAGGGAAGTTATGACTATTCATAGAGGGGGGAGGCATTCTTTGGACTAGCCACCAATGTTAAGCCTCGTACACACGGTCGGACTTTTTGCCAACAAACTTCATTTTGAGCAAGTTTGACAAAAAAATCCGACCGTGTGTACGCTCCATCGGACAAACTTTTTTGGTTTTCATCGGACAAAAGTTCGGTCTGCAAATGGACAAACTTTTGGCCAACAAAAGTCTGATGGAGCAAAGTCCGATCGTGTGTACAGAAAACCATCGGACTTTTGTCCGATGGACAAAACAAATACTGTTAAAATCAACCAACAATAGCAGAAGTTGATCAAAGGGTGGCGGTAAAGAGCAGAAAAACCACGTGATGTTGGAAAAAGTTTAGGGAAAGTTTGCAGAAAAGTCCTGTGGTGTGTATGCTATGGGTGTGCCTGGCCAACTCCGTTCGCACAAAAATCCACGGAAAAGTCCGATGGAAGTCCGACCGTGTGTACGGGGCTTAAGAGGCATTTTTCCCACTGGCTCCCAATTTGTTTCAGCAGGAAACCATTTTAACTAAAGCATTTTACATTCTTTATGTGGTCAACTAATAGTGGTTTTGTTGTACTTTTGTTCTGTCATAATTTATCTACACCATTAGAAAGCTTACTCTGTAAAGAAAGCAAAAGGTTAAAGTGGAGTTCCACCCTGATTATTTTTTTTTTCCTAAAAATCATAAAAAAAATTGAAAAAAATTTATTGAAAAAAAAAAATTATACTCACCAGAAAGGGCGGTTGCTATGCTGAAGTAGCTCTTCTGCCTCTTCATCCACCGCGATGGTCTTCTTCCTCGTCCTCCGTCACGGTGTCTTCTGGTAAATAGGGCGCGCTGCCTTCTGGGAACTGTGTGTATCCCAGGAGGCAGCCGCCCATTCACAAAGCTCCGTGCGAGTCGCGCATGCGCAGCAGGAAACGGGCAGTAAAGCCGTAAGGCTTCACTGCCTGTTTCCCTTAGTCAGGATGGAGGCGCCAGGACCGAGCGATCGCCGTCGGGGGCCCATCATCGCAGGCGCCTAGGACAGGTAAGTGTCCTTCTTAAAAGTCAGCAGCTACAGTGTTAGTAGCTGCTGACTTTAAAAAAAAGAAAAAATCGCGGGTGGAACTCTGCTTTAATAATTTGAATAATAAAATGGGGGAAACCCCTACCTAAAAACTGTACTTAATTATGTTCCCTCCCCCTTCCTCCTACCTATCCTGCCTAGCCAAGATTCAAAAGATCAGTATACTTACCTATTTTTGACCTGCTTGGTTCAAGCCGTGATTCCACAAATTTGTGTAAGGGAACAGGTCTGAATTTCAGGAGCCATGACATCACCCAAAGGCTCCCTTAACCAGCGCTTCCCCCTCTCCCCTGCAGCAGCTGCTCACAGGGAAGCCAAGGCTGTAGGATCAAGTAGTGGGTGTACTCATCTGAAAGATGTTGCTGATTGCTGAAGAAACCCCTAGCAACTTCTGGAGGATCCCTGAAGTTCCATAGAATCCTGGCTGAAAAAAAGGTGAGTTCAAACCTTGAGTTGCTGCATTGCCCGATTCAGGGCTTGTTTTCGTACCAACAAAAACCGGCGACTTACCTGTTTATCACTACAAAGAGAGCCATTGCCAGAGCCTGGAAGAAGTCCTTTGTTTCTGTGATGAGGAGCATATTGACGGACCTTATGGTTAATGAGAAAATGGTGAATATTCTGCATGACTCTTTCGACAAATGTCTTAAAATTTGGTCTCCTTGGTGGTCCTAAACTCTCCCCACATTGCACTTGACTAGTTTGAGTGCTTCTTAATTATTTATTTTGCCTAGATCCTAGCCTGCGGGTATCTTACCCTCTTTCCTCCTCCCTTTGTCACAACCCTCCACCCCCCCCACACTTTTTTTTTTCTTCTCTCTCTTTCTCTCTCTGTTTTTTCTCCTTTCCACACTGGGCCTTTGCCTGTTCTCACTCTTTCCTGATTTGTGCCGGTGCCTTTGGACTTCGGTCATCTTTGCAGGCTTATGGCCTGTGCCACCGGGTCATACTATTGCACAAAATAGACCTGTTTTTTTTTTTTGTGTTTTGTGTAATTCTATGTTTTTCACCTGATACCCCTGCATGGGTGACCTGCTGATCTGAATCTTTGCATCTTTCAATAAAAATTGTTGTACCAGAAAAAAGGCTAAATTAAAATATCTGCCATGCTTGTATTGCACTCTGTGTCCCATGGATTCACCTCTGGGCCCCTTACAAAAAAAAAAAAAAAAAATTATAAAAAAAAAGGGGGGTTGCTATCCAGGGCTCTGGGGACCTCTGGGCTCCTTACAAAAAAAAAAATATAAAAAAAAGGGGGGTTGCCACCCGGGGCCCTGGGGATCTCCGGGCCCCTGGGGACCTCTGGGCCCCTTCCAAAACAAAAAAAGGGGGGTTGCCATCCGGGCCCCTGGGGACCTCCGGGCCCTTTACAGGTGTGCTGCCTGTACCCCCCTGATGGCGGCCCTGGTGACAACACTCAAGGGTGCCATTTGGTGCTAACTCTTGGCACTGAGAATGGATGACCAGCATTGCATCATTATGTCACTTTGTCCAACTACTTTCCCTCACAATATGCTGCTTACATTTGTCACTCAAACAAACTGGGATCATCACAGCTGTAATTTAAACAAACTGGGATCAGGTAGCACATAGAGGATTGCTTGGCTTTTAAAAAGGAGGTTAGGCATAACATTTTAATAAGAAAAAATACATACAAGTAACGCACCGACCTCTAATGCCCCGTACACACGATCGTTTTTCATGCTGTTAAAACTGCCATTTTTAAAAATGGCCCTGAAAAATGATCGTGTGTATGCTCCAGAGCATTTTTAACAACGTGAAAAACGGCCATTAAAAATTTCGGACATGCTCTCTTTTTTCACGTCGTTTTTCATGTCGTTTTTTTTAACGACGTGAAAAACGATAGTGTGTATGCTTTCACGAGGTGAAAAAAAACGCGCATGCTCAGAAGCAACTATGAGACGGGAGCGCTCGTTTTGGTAAAGCTAATGTTGGAAATGGAGATGGCACATTCGTCACGGTGGAATTAATAGCATCGTTTTAATGCTGCACATTCCGTTCTTCTTTTGATAATGCTTAAAAATTACCTTCTTTTGCTAATGACATTGAGAGTTATGCCAAACTTGTTTCTAAAGTAATTCCAAATTGCTCTAATGATTGTAAAATATTATTTCTAAGCCACACCTCCCTCCTAAATAATACTAATAATAATAAAATAATGTAAATATCCTTTTTTTATTATTATATTTTACTATTGTATTTTTAATTTTTGGGGCCTTGTTTTTTATTTTTTGGCTTAAATTATTCTTGTGTAAAGTTACCACACCAACCTTCAAAATGTGTCTCATTTGGCCTCAGGGAGGTTTGTGTCCCTTGATAATAACAATAATATTATTTGAGATGTCCCTGCCTGCTCCCTAGCAAGCTCTCTTTTGAAATACAAATCACATAGTCAAGTTTTTTAAGGCAAAAAAAAAAACCTTTATTTCGGAACATAACAAATTAAAGGGGAAGGCAGCACTGGAGAGCCTGCTTGCATTTGTGCATCCCTTTGACCCCACAACAACCATCCAAGATGTGAAAACCAAAATAGAGATTAGATCCCCCAAAAAAAGGAGCCCAATCTTGTCTTGAGCTCCCAGAGGTCAGGAGCCACAGCAGATAAGTCCTATATGTCCCCAGTCTGTGGTACTACAGCAGGCATTATTTTCTCCTCTTCCTTGTAGCCTTCTCTCCAGCCTTCTCTGCAGCCTTGGTTGGTTTCTTCCTTGGAGGCTGGGGATCAGGAGGAGAGGTTGTGGCAGGAGGAGTAGTAGGAGGAGGAGGAGGAGGTGGAGGAGTAGGGACAACCTCCGTTATGTCCGTGTACCTAGTGAGTTCACCCAGCACGCCCTTATTGATGACTTTCAATAGCAGGGTCTCACTGTAAATTTTTTGCTGCAACTCCATTTGCCCTAGTTTGTGGGCGAGGACTGCGGCAAATCCCTCATCAACAGAGGGTGCCTCTCTGAGGGCCGCTGTTGCCTCTCTGATGAAGGCCCTGGTTTCCTCCTCCACCTGCCTACCTCTCCTTGGCCCTCGTGGTTTAACTACCAGGGGAGGCATCTGGGCTCTTGTGCTGGGCCCAGCCTCCTCCTGGGTGCCACTGGGCCCTGCCTCCTCCTGATCCCCAACATCACCCTCTTCCTGGCTCTGCTCTGGCTGTAAAAAAAGAAAGGGACATTATTTATTTTGGCCCACCATCATTCACAGACATTGTTCACCTCTAGACATTGTTGAAATCAATGTCAAAAGTTATGTCATTTTCATTGATTTCGCATCCTGGTTTTGTTGCCTTGTCCACATAAAATTAGGCCACTACTGTATCTTGCTTTTCAAAAACTTTATTGGTAGAAGTTTACATACCTAACAATACTAACATCTATTTAAATTCTACAATTTTGTAAGAGATAAATATAGATATCAATACTTTACCTGGCTCCATATATCCAAATCTGCCTCCTCAAGGACCTCATCTTGATCCTCAGAGGAAGCCAGAGCAGGGTTGCCAGGAAGGCTGGAGGACTGGCTGCAGGGAAGGCTGGAGGGTTGGCTACAAGGAAGGCTGGATTGACCTCTGGGGTGAAGGGTGTAGAGAGATTCCCTCACTTCCAGCTGGTCATCCAGAAAAGATAACTTGCTGTAGTACCACAGACTGGGTTTATAAACCTTATCTGCTGGAGCACCTGATCTCTGGGACCTCAGGACCATAGTCCTCTGGGTCCTGTATGTCCCTCTGATGGTCGCTATTTTGGTTTTCACATCTTGGAGAGTTGTTGTGGGTATCTTGGTTTGCACAAATGCAAGCAGGCTCTCCAGTGCTGCTTTCCTGGCATCTTTATTTTTATTCGCGCCACTTTTGGTTTGCCATAGTATAGGTAGCTCTTGCCATTTGTCTATGAACTCCCCCATGAATTCCGAGTTTTTGAAAGTATTCATGATATCTGTAAAAGCGAGAAACAACAAAATATATATTTTTCATGCAACATTCCTCAAATGTGCATTTTCTACATATTTTTTACGCACAAATCTCCTCGTCTGATGAACCTGAAATGCTTAAATTGTTAGGTACCTTTGTCAAGACGTTCGTTGCTAACTCCCTCTCCCGCAAAATGAACGTATTTTCGAGACATGGATCTTCACTTGATATACACTGCGCATGCGTGAAACTCTGCACGCTTTCCCTGCCCCTGACTTTCGATATTGCACTTTCCCCACCCCTCCTCGCTCGTCGTAGTGCTTAACAAAACATGGCGGAGACACAGGTGGCTGAGATTACCTCTACAGAGGATGAGATTCCAGAGGAGCCCAAATCCAGATCCAGGAGATATAAGGCATCCAACATGTCATTCGAGGAAATGGTGGAGATGGTCGGCCCAAGCCAAGCATGGGCCGTATAAAAGGCCTAATCTGGTCAAGGCAAAAATTATGGGCAAAGTGGTCAAAAGTCTTCGCAAAAAAATTGGGGTGTGCAGAACGAAGAAACAGCTCAGAAAACGTTGGTCTGATCTGAAGTTGCGGGAGCCCGACCAATACAAAAGAATCAAGAAAGTTTTAGGAAAAAGTAAGTTATTTTTTAATATTTTCCATGGTACATATTATTTCATTGTATTCTGTCGTGTATTTTTGACTTTGATATAGTACAGTGAAAGATACCATCTTTCAGGTTCGTCCGCACAGTAAACGGACGTATTAAACCTCTTTCTCCGTACAGTTCCTCAAACGATGTTTTAGGATCATCCAGTGTGAACACCCATGTATTTTATTTTATTTGGGGGAGCAAATTTTGTAATCACTTATTTTTTAGGTGCTAAACCAAAGGACATTTGTTCGTTTGAAAAAAGGATATGCATGGTAATGTTAAGGGAGTGAATGCTCAGCAGCTGATGAAACATCTGAACGCAGTAGTACAAATGTGGGCCTAAAGCCAAAAAGCTTGAGGGTGTCACACACAGGTGATCCTGTGTAGATACTTTGGGGTGTTACAATGTGTCAAATTTGTGTTTAAAAAGTATATGCTATGGTTTTGGCTATGTATCCAATCATGTGTTCCGGTTGGCACTGGGGGTCCATTTTAAAATGGAGCAGGCTTCAAAAGAATGTTTACAAAGTATTTTATCATGTTTAGTTTTTTTGAAAAATTGAGTCGCTACTAATGAAACTATACCTTTTATTTCAATCTCCCTAGGGATTCCAATAGCTACCTCAGATGAGCCGATAATTGCAACACCTACAACAATACCCCCAGAACCCCAGGATGGAGAGGAACGTGATGTTGTGGAAGTGGAAAGTGGCACCACAACAGGTCAGAGAGAAACCAGACCCATGCATGTTAAATAGATGTAGGCCTACATATTCTATCCTACATTTTTCTTTTTACATTTAGGTGCAGTTCTGGCCAAAGACCCCAAAAAGTTGACACATCACAGTGCCCAGATCCTGATCCAATACATCATGGTCTGCTGTCGTGACCTCGAAAAAATTAAGGGAGACTTGATAGAGATCAGGGCAAATACCAAGCGGGTGGAGGAAAGGCTCCAAAATATCATGGCTGTGCTTGGGCGTGTCTAATGTTTTTACACCAAAGAACGTTTAAATTGCTGAGTTTTGGAAGGTTTTTTGTTGTTTTACCCTTTAATGACTAGCACATGTTTAGCTTTTTCACAATTTTTTAGAATATAGTTTGTTTACGCATGGCTGGTCATGCGTTTTAATACCCCAAAAATTAAGGGAACATCCACATTTCTAAGGAAGTTTACCACCAAAAAAAGAAATAAAGATATTTTTACATTCCAAATAATTGTGGCTTCATTATGTAAATGTGGTGCTGAGTAAACTAATCAATGTTTTGTGTTTACACTGACGATGAAGGCTAATTAAGAATGATAAATACACATGGCAATACAAGTGCACTAGGTAAACCTACATGAAACATAAAACATTATAAAATGAAAACACCAAACCAATCTTTACTCCATAAAATAATGTATTTATTTGAAAACAAAATTTTAAACATTTTCTGGCATTTCAATGGCCCCCCTACCCATAAAATATTCCACATATTGGTTACGAACCTCACGTCCGGTTGGGGGGGCCAAGCCAGGACGGCCAGGTTCCAGGGCCACTAAAGTTTCTTGATTGAGTAAAGAGGCCTCAGGCCCACTCAAAGCTATATAACTGGTGGAATGCACCCGTAGGAAATTATGAAGCACACAGCAAGTCATTACCACATGCTTCCATTTGTATGGGGCAAGGTGGATGGAAGTCAGGAAGAGGCGAAATCGGCTGGCCATGATGCCAAAGGCATTTTCCACCACCCTTCTGGCTCTGGCCAGCCGATAATTGAACACCCTCCTTTCAGGCTTGAGGGTGCGTTGCGGGAATGGCCTCATCAAATGGGGTCCCAGGCCAAACGCCTCATCCGCAACAAACACAAAAGGTAGTCCCTCCACATTCTGCTCCGCTGGTGGCAAGGCCAGCAGATCCAAAAGGAGCCGTTCCCCAAACTCCGTCTGGGCAAATACTCCTCCATCAGACATCCTGCCATTCTTGCCAACGTCCACATAGAGGAACTCGTAGGTGGCCGACACCACTGCCATCATCACGATGCTGTGGAACCCCTTATAGTTGTAATAAAAGGATCCCGAATGGGGTGGTGGGATGACCCGAACATGTTTGCCGTCGATGGCTCCTCCACAGTTCGGAAAGTTCCATCGCTGGGCAAACTCGGAAGCCACATTCTGCCATTCATGTGGCGAAGAAGGGAACTGTGGAATTAAAGAAAGAATAAATTAATACTTTGAGCCAGAAACATTGAAAGCTGATTTCATAAAAACATTCATGTCCAACATTGGTAGAAACTGTAAAAAAAAAAAGATTAGTAAGCAACAACAAACCTAAAAAAAACACTAAATAAAATTTGGGGGGGGGTTGAAGATGAGTTGGGAATATCACAAATGAAGGCTGTAGCACTCTGTATGAAGTTAAAAAAAAGGAACATTCCTAGGCAATCTTTAGGTTGCGTTTTGGGTAAAGCACTACGATGGAACATAGAATAAAATACATGGAAATGACTAGGCAAGGTAGGTATGGCCCCAGAATAGCATGCTAGAGGGGTTAGGTAAGCCAAATTTACAGGTAGGCCTCAAACCCAAAACTTTTACTATTAAAACATGGGGAGAAAGGGAACATTCCCTGCAGCTAAGAATCATGTGAATTAGGGACTGCTAAAAAAGCAAAATAAAAAGTATCCAAAACAAAAAAACATACAATGTGAAGTTTTTAAGAAGAACACTTACCTTAATATAGTCCTCCTGCAAAACTTGAAGGATGGCAGAACAAGTCTCTGGTATAATGATACCCAGAGCCTGGGGGGATATGCCTGTGGAGAACTTAAGGTCCTGCAGGCTTCTCCCAGTCGCCAGGTATCGCAACGTGGCAATGAGCCTCTGCTCAGCACTGATGGCTTCACGCATAACGGTGTCCTGCCTGGTAATGTAGGGGGACACCAAAGCCAACAGATGCTGAAATACTGGGTCAGACATCCTGAGAATATTCCTGAAATCATCAGGATTATTCTCCCTGATCTCCCGCAACAAAGGCATGTGACAGAATTGGTGCCGCTGGAGCAACCAATTCTTAGTCCATGAACTCCTCCTGACCCTGCTCATGGCATGGAGTCGGGATACAGCATGAACCCCTGCACCAACTACAGCACGAACTCTACGACGAGTACGTAGCCGCAACATGGCTAGATAACGGTCGGCTGAAC
Organism: Rana muscosa; assembly: GCA_029206835.1. NCBI lineage: Eukaryota > Metazoa > Chordata > Amphibia > Anura > Ranidae > Rana > Rana muscosa. The sequence goes on along the minus strand of CM055116.1, from coordinate 421,018,406 downwards.
AGAACGAACTAGAAGAACGCACGGAAGAACAGCAAGGCCAATGAAGAACAAGCTGAAAAACAGGAACGAGCAGAGCAGACCGCACTGAATAAACAGATATGAACTGACTACACGCACTGCCAAACAGATACGAACCCACAGGCACAAACTGAACTCCACAAAATGATCTTCAAAGCACGAAGACTGAAAAGCGCGAATCGTCTCTCACCAAACTTTTACTAACACGCAGTAACACGGAATTAGCAAAAGCGTCCCAAAGGGTGGCGTCATTAGAACGGAACTTCCCCTTTATAGTGCCGTCGTACGTGTTGTACGTCACTGCGCTTTACTTCATCGTTTTTTAAAATGATCGTGTGTACGCAAGACAGGCTTGAGAGGAAACATGAAAAAAAACGACGTGAAAAACGGCAATAAAAAAAATGGCAAGAAAAACGATTGTGTGTACGCGGCATAAAGGTAAAGTCTGATTACAAATAACCATCAGCAATCTCTTTCAAAGTTCTATGGACTCAATGTTTCTTGTCTAAGTGTGTTTTCTTCACCATCTAAATATTTTTGTTATTACACAGTTCATTAAGAAGCGCAACATATTTATTGATTATTTGATTTCAAATAATACCTAGCAGTCCTTCATGCGGATAATCTTTCTATGAAAAATCCAAACATAAGTGCAGGGAGCTCTGGTTGAGTAAATTCCATTGGGAAAGTGACAGATGGTGTACATTTGGACCTAAAGACTCTAGGACAGACTGAACAGACACAGTGTGAATGCACTAGTGCATTACCAAAAAGCAACACTTTATAAAAATATTTCATTTACAGGTAAAACAAGAAAGGGTACACAGCTATCAGTCTTAGACAGGTGTCACTGATATCTTCTGCTGCAACCTGTGGCCTGCGGGGGGTAGGGGATAGCACATTTATAGCCACTGGTGTGGGGACCTCATAGCTGGAATAGTGGGTATCCTCATAGCTAAATAGCAACTTTGCCAGCATTCAAGGTGTCCACTTCAAAATAATGTAACCTTCTTAGCACGTTTCGGAGGCACTCCTCCTTTCTCCAGCCTATCTATAATGAGGTGCCTTTAGGGTATTAATAGCCATAATGGGGGGGGGGAAGGACTTTTGATATTAATCAACATTAATGCTTGCCTCCAGGACTTCTCCCGAACTTCTCCCATCCTTTGGATCTCCCTACCCCAATCTGTCCAATTATCTCCTAATCTACCCATCTTTAGATGATCCCTGAAAAACCTTCTCTTTAAAAAAGCCTATCCTGCTTCTTACTAATACACTGCATTTTAACTTTATCCATCAGCCCATCTCCCACAGTTATTACCTTTTTGTATCACTTGACCCTTCCTCTTAGATTGTAAGCTCTAACGGGCAGGGCCCTCTGATTCCTCTTGTACCAAATTGTATTGTAACTGTAATGTTGGCCTTAATTTTGTAAAGCACTGCGCAAACTGTTGATGCTTTATAAATCCTGTATGTTAATAATAATAATAATAAATAATAATTACACAAACCTCTGTGCATGGCATATAGACAGCCCTTGAAGTCGAATGTATAGCAAGCTAGTGAATACTCTATTTCACTCAATAAAACATCAACTAGAAACATCATCCTTAAAGTGCTACTAATCCCACAACAGTAAAATCAGTCTGTATATGCAGTAAAGCATGCTTGTTATACTCACTGTGGAACCTAAGGGGTTAATCCTCTACATTGTGTACAAAGGCTGTGTGATCCTGTCTTCTCTGATCCTCTTCTTCTATCACTGACTCCAGACCATTTCCTGATAGAACAGAGCATTAGGGGACAGGCTGCACATGCTCAGTTTGGTGTGTATTGCTAGAGAGGGTTTTTTTTTTTCTTGGGAGGGTGCATGTGATCAGCACAGGACCAATCAGTACTGTCCAGACAGAGGGTCAGGGGGGAAAGGAAAATGTCTCCTACAAGCTTTAAGCAGACATTGATACAAGTCACAAGACTGCTATATACTGCTGATGGAAAAAGGTATTTAGCACTTTATATTTACTAAAATAATTGCATTTCCGTGTTCTTTGTACTGTGGGAGACCAGATATAGTGAATACAGGATTCTGGGTTTAATAACACTTTAATCTACTCAGTGGAAATAGAGTGTACAGAAATTGTTTCCAAATAGAAAGTGAAAATGGAAAAGAAACAATGTTGCTTAGGTTGATTATCCTGAAAATAGTAAAAATTCCTTCATAAAAAGAAAAATAAATACTAGGTTAAACGTGAGGATAAAGATAAATTATAGGTATAAAAATTCCCCAAAAATAATTTAAATTACAGAATACTATTCACATCTAGTCCCATGAAAGACATAAAACATATTTATATTAGTCATAGTATAGTCATAGTATTTAGTCTATAAATGCAGTAGATTTCCTGTCTGCATAATTGTGTAACCTCTCTGTTGCTGATGATTTTAGAGGGATAGTTTCAATAGCAAACACTGTTAAATCCTTTATATTGTTATTGTGTTTTATGTGTGAAATGTTGGGGTACATTATGATCTACTAACCCCTTCTGTATATTTCAACAATAGTCCTCTATCCTGCCAATGTCTGATAGTTCTACCAATATACATTAGACCACGGGGACAAAGTCAAAGTGCATGGTCACTAGAGCAATTAATGATTTGTCGAACAGCAGATACATCAATCCTTTACCATAAATTTTTCGAATGATAGATGTAACCTAATAAATAAATCTTTATTTTCTGTAGCAACCATGTAGTATACAATTGTTATCCCTATTTTCTGTAGTCTAATGCAGTGTTTCTCAACCTTCTTTTTAGTCAAGGCACCCTTTAAAAATGATGGAGAATCTCGAGGCACCCTTTCAAAATTATGGACAGTGTAAAGACTCCCCATTCTAAAATGTAAAAACAAATCTAATAGTTTTACACAATGCAGCAACATCCACACGTAGGACACCCAACGTTAGAAGGGATTTATTCTTCCAAAGCAAATACACTTTTGAAAACTGGTACTGACTAGTATTCCAATGTTTCTCTTCTCCCTCAGTTTTTCTCTATCACTCAGCTAATGCGAACCAACACTGATGGAGAGGGGCAGGGGAGATGGATACAAGGATGCTATGCAGGCGACTGACATCCTTCATATCAACTGATGATGTCATTGGTCGTTACGACGTCAGCAGCTAGAAGGTGTACAATGAAAACCTGTGGCTTTGTGTAACGAAAAGGCAGGCTTCATCCACACGTTGGCTTATATACAATTTTTTGATATTTTGCCAAGGCACCCCTAAATAAACCTCAAGGCACCCTGGTTGATAAAGGCTGGTCTAATGTATATTGGTAGTACTATCAGAGCTTTCTGTAGAAGGATGGGGGACCATCATCAGAATTTACAGTTTCAGTGTGAAATCCCTCTAAAAACAGGTTTGCATAAGGTGGCATATCTCCTTCCAATCGCCTGCTAACTGCAGTTAGTCAAAGAGGCTCAAAGAGAGACAAAGATATATGTGAACCTTCACCTTGTAAAACATCCCATTTAGTTTCAAATAAAAATGAAAGGCAAACATTTGTGTATTTATGTGTAAAAAAACATTATAAATACTTCTTTTTTTTATAAGTGACAACATAATCTCTTTTCTCAGGTGCATAAGGAGGGTGGTGGGGTGGAGAAGTAGCAGTACAGTGATCTTCCCAGTGAATGGCTGTGCAAGGGGAGGGGGGGTGGTTCAACTCAAGTCTGGTAATTGGAGGACAGGCAGCCTGTTATTCCAGAAAAGCCAGAAAACGGACCACACTGGGAAGGATGTGCTTCTATGTCTAGCATGATCAGTTTGAAATAGGAAAGAAGGGGGATTGGCAGGATCACCAGGAATTTCACACAGAGGAAGAAATACAAAGAGAACAGGATTCTTATTAACACAAGTACATGGAACAAGGCCACATATCAGGAATATGAAATGTTGGGGTAACATATTCTTTAGGGCATACCCAACCAATAAAATGTTATGTATATACTTGTAACGGGAAGGCCCGGGGGACTCAGAATCGCTTAGGAAGTATGAAATACCCTTGCGCCAGCTTCCCCAATGGCTCTTATGTGTCAATCACCCTGTGTCTCTATTAGGAGCACAGGGTGAATGAAAACCCCAATATGGTCTATGATAGCCATATTCAAGGCTGTATATACATTGTATATAGATTGGATGTATACTGTATGTGGGGGTTAAGTATCATTGCTGTGAGGAATTAAGTTGTTTTGCATTTCTATTGTTCAGTATGACTTGGGAAGGTCTGGTGTGAATAGAAGTAATTAACCCTATACTTGTGTGTATTGTAAAGGCAGACTGGGATTTACAATACAAAGGGATTTAAGATGTAAAGGGTTTAGAACCTGTTGTCGCCAGACAGACTGGCTGCCAACCCTTTGTGGGAAGATGTGTATTGGAGATCGTATATTCTATTGTGTTGGGATCTTTTGAAGCCTAGCAGACGTCAGGATGAGGTGTTGAGTTTTGGGATGTGTGGGTGGAGCTGGGCCCTTGTTCATGTTAAATCATGTGCCCTGAATTGTGTATAAAGTTACAATGCTTGGCATTAATAAATTGATTCCTACTACAGAAGAGACAGAGTGCGTCTCGTCTTCTTCCAGAGGGGTCGGCTCCTATAGGAAAGGGTCGTTTAGCTGTGGATATCGGCAGCGAGTGGATGTGTGCCTAGGAGAGGGAACCTCGTAAACGGCGTTAATACCCCTTGATATTTGGGGACCCGTTACATTGGTTGGCAGCAGCGGGATTTTCCCTCCAGTTCCTGGGACACTCCAAGCCACCACAGTGAATGACCAAGCTATGCAGCCTGCAGGAAAGTCACGCTGAAAGACTTACTTGAGAGCCAAGATGAACCAGAGGAATGGTGATGCAGGACCCCGGTCAGTTGAAGATTTGTTTCAGCAACGAGTTCGAGAGCGCTTGGCATTATATGGTGCTAACCCATCAGAGACCGCCATACAGGAAGCCATTAGAGAAATCGAGCGGCAGGATGAGCGACAACATGAGCAGAGAATGGCGGAAATACGGCAATCAGAGACAACACCTAAAAAAGCAGCACCAACTGAAAGGAGAGGAGAGATACAGATACCAGCCGACATGGAAAAGGAATGCAGAAGGAGGTTGCGAGAGATGCAGATACAGCATAGAGGACCAGTATCAGAGGAGGTCCTGCTGGGATGGTCAGATTCGATCCGCTGCGAACTCTGGAAGAAAGTGCTAGCCCTCGAGCAGCAACACCAGGGAAAAGTTCTCCCCTCCATCCATGTAAGGTACTGGTCGCAGTATGAAGTACGAATGCTGTTATTGGGGAAACAACCGAAGCAGGAGTGGACAGCTGAGTTAAGCAGGCTGATCCGGGCAGAGATGCGGTTGGACGAGAGCTACAGAGCCCTCCGGTGGTATGTAGCCCAAGAGTGCCCATGGTCAGCGGATGACAGCCCCACGGAAGGCTTTGACTATAATGGCCTGGGATTGTTGTATTGGAGGCTGTCCGAGGACCCTGACTTTGGGAGTGATCAGGAGTGGCGTTTGGAGGAAATAATGGAGCACAGAGAACAAAGACTGAATGTCTCGGAAGGGCACTGGGCACAGGAAGATTTGGAGTTTCTGGCCGTTCAGGAATGGGAGCTGGAGATTGCCTACAAACAGCTGCTAGACTCTGCTCAGCAGCAGGGTGGGGCTCCCTTTGCCTGGGACTATCAGGAATTACCAGTTGACAACTATGAAATCCTGGCTGAAGAATCAGCAGTGGAAAATCTGAAGATTGCCCTCCCTAAAGCCGAAGTGAATGATACAGAGTTCCAGGGAGCTAGCCTGGCTGAAGAATCGGCAGTGGAAAAGATGAAGATTGCCCTCCCTAAAGCCGAAGTGGATGATATAGAGTTCCAGGGAGCTAGCCTGGCTGAAGAATCAGCAGTGGAAAATCTGAAGATTGCCACCCTTAAAGCCGAAGTGGATGATATGGAGTTCCAGGGAGCTAGGGCAGTTGGCTTATCTCCCCAGCCACAGATTACAGAAGGTATGGACTTAATGGACTGTGCAGAGGATGTTATGAATTATGTATCGCCCGCTCAAGTACTGGCAGCAGGACAAAGTACTGCAGACCCTTGCTCTACACCCGTGGCAGTGTTGGAGGCCCGAGTTGAGAAGGTGATGGTTCCTCTTTCTGAGTGGATTTCAGAGATGCAGGGAGGAGAAGCAGCCATTTTCCCTCCCCAACAGGTAGCCAGAGCAGATGGTGTGGAGTCCCCAGCAGAAGTGCTGGCAACAGGGCAGAGTGATACCCACCTCTGCCCAGCACCGGAAACCACTGTGGAGTTTCAGGGAGGCGGGGCAGTTGGCCCCTCTCCCCAGCAACAAGCTGAGGCAGTAAAGCTTTTACTCCCAGCTGAATCACTGGCAGCAGGGCAGAATGCTACTGGCCGCTGCACACAACTGCCACTTGAGCGGATATCGGTGGATGGGACTGCGGTCTCCACTCACAGCAACCCAGCAGAAGAGCTGGCAACAGAGCCGAGCGCCACGGGCCTCGGCTCCCAACTAACAGAAGAGGGAGTTCCTGTGGTATTGGATGGGACTTCAGTCCTCACTGACACAACCCCAGAAAATGGTGTGACACTGAGACAGGAGGATGTCAGCCTTGCTTTGCAAGCACTGGGAGATTTTTACCTACCACAAGTGGATGGGACTTCAGTCTCCACTTGTATACCACAGGGATGCCGGGCAGTCGACCCAGATCCCCAACAGCATGACGGACTGAGCTCAGTCACCCTGTCTTCTCTCCAGCGGCAGAAAGGACTCCAGGGAGAAGGGCCAGTCCAGGCCTCTCCCCAGCGGCGGGTGTGTTCTCTGAGAGAGGCAGAGGTTGGCTGGGTAAGCGATTCTCTGTTTGGAGAAATTTATTTGGGGTACTGTGTGGATACTGGCATTAGAAGAAGGGACCTATGGACTAACTTCGGAGTCAACCCGTCTGGGGTTCCCCCCTCTGTTAGTCTCCTGCCGAAAGGGGAGAGATGTAACGGGAAGGCCCGGGGGACTCAGAATCGCTTAGGAAGTATGAAATACCCTTGCGCCAGCTTCCCCAATGGCTCTTATGTGTCAATCACCCTGTGTCTCTATTAGGGGCACAGGGTGAATGAAAACCCCAATATGGTCTATGATAGCCATATTCAAGGCTGTATATACATTGTATATAGATTGGATGTATACTGTATGTGGGGGTTAAGTATCATTGCTGTGAGGAATTAAGTTGTTTTGCATTTCTATTGTTCAGTATGACTTGGGAAGGTCTGGTGTGAATAGAAGTAATTAACCCTATACTTGTGTATTGTAAAGGCAGACTGGGATTTACAATACAAAGGGATTTAAGATGTAAAGGGTTTAGAACCTGTTGTCGCCAGACAGACTGGCTGCCAACCCTTTGTGGGAAGATGTGTATTGGAGATCGTATATTCTATTGTGTTGGGATCTTTTGAAGCCTAGCAGACGTCAGGATGAGGTGTTGAGTTTTGGGATGTGTGGGTGGAGCTGGGCCCTTGTTCATGTTAAATCATGTGCCCTGAATTGTGTATAAAGTTACAATGTTTGGCATTAATAAATTGATTCCTACTGCAGAAGAGACAGAGTGCGTCTCGTCTTCTTCCAGAGGGGTCGGCTCCTATAGGAAAGGGTCGTTTAGCTGTGGATATCGGCAGCGAGTGGATGTGTGCCTAGGAGAGGGAACCTCGTAAACGGCGTTAATACCCCTTGATATTTGGGGACCCGTTACAATACTGTGAAAGACAAAGCAAAGCCTTACCATCCCCACCCATTTAACATCATTGCACTCCTCTGCCCCCTCACAACTGGACTTTTTTTCCCCCCTAATACCTGAATACTAGGGACATTTCCTGGTACTTCCAGGATTCTCAACCTAGGTGAAAATGATGTCCCACTCACCTGCTGCCCCTTAATATACTGACATCACACATCCCAGGAGGCCTTGGGGCACTTTACAGCATATATGACTGTCTCTTCCTTGTTCTTACAGCCGACCCTCTGATTACACACCACGGTGAATGTGATTCATCACGGGTCTAGCTGCAAGAATCAAAATTTTGACAATTAACTTACAATGGATGTAAGTAAAGAAGATGGTGGCTTGGGAACAGGCATGCAGTAGACCAGCAGATGTTACCATAAATGTTTAAAAAGTGTTAACTGGAGTTCCGCTTCCATTTTCTTGTCTCTTACATAAAGAAACCCTGTCACTAACTTAAAAAGTTGTAGGTAAAGGCACATAGAAAGTAAGTAATTTACATGCTTATGTGACTTCTGACCATATCAATTAATCATTTCAATAATCAAATTAAAAGGACTCAATTGACAAGCAGTTCCTCTTAGGAATGTCCAAGAAAGAGCTGAGAAATGACATATCTCATGTTATAGAAAGTTCCAAGATAACGTTGGTTCAAATAAGTTCTGTTAGGCAAGTGAATATTGGTGACTTCACACTTAAACAGTGAAGTATTGATAAAGACAAAGGTCCTCCACCTCCAATATCGAATCTCCTTACCAGCTCATATGGATCCCTGGTAAAATAGATCGTAAACGCCTGTGGCTGTTTCCCCCACCAAGGGTCTTTCTGTAGTATATCAGTAAAAAATTATCTTCCTCCTCACTAAGGGCTCCTCAGTATAATCCCCGGATATATGATTCCAAGAAAAATATAAAGGCCACCATGGTGAAGTACTTAATAACAATTTAATCAAAAAGATGAAAATACACTTACAAGAAAGTAGTGATGTAAAAGCATATGTAAAATCGTTCATAAGCCGGCCGGCTTAAACTATTTGCCCGTCCTTCCGGGATAGCATTGTTTGTTTGTTGGTGACGTCAGCACGCCGCTACTCCCTACGCCGTTTCGTCAGAGATGACACATCGGACACTTTTGACACATTTTTGGGACCATTGTCATTTTTACAGCGATCAGTGCAATAAAAATGCACTGGTTACTGTAAAAATTACACTGGCAGTGAAGGGGTTAACCACTAGGGGCGCTGGAGGGGTTAAGTGTGCCTAGGGGCGTGTTTCTAACTGAGGGGGGATGTGGCTACTAGTGACACGTCACCGATCTCCGCTCTGATTACACAGAGCGGAGATCGCTGACATTGTCAGTAGGCGAGTGGGGAGATGTTGTGTTTACACTAACATCTCCCCGCTCCATGCCTCCGTAAGACGATCGCGAGGATCCCCGCAGGACCCGCGGTCCGACTCACGGGGAAGGCAGGGGGTCGCGAGCGCAGATACGTGATTGTGCCTGTACGAGCCATTCTGCCGACGTATATATACAGTGAGGGGTCTTTAAGTGGTTAAAGAAGGAACTCAGAAAAAAGTATGTTGATCCTAGTCCTCAACATGGTATCCATCACTGTGTGCTTAGGAATTAGGCTACATTTACACTTGTGCTTAAGGCCAGTGAGAATTAAAGTGGAAGTAAACCCTCCTATCATTTTCAGGCAAGGAAGCTGCCATCTTGGCCTCTGTTTAATCTTCAACTGCCATGATGCTGCACATGTGATCAGTTATGACACCAGCCATTGGATGGTTTGACAGTTTGGTTGAGAGCACAACCAATGTGACAGTTGGCATTCCCGGCATGCCGGGAATGAAACTGCTTTTTGAAATTGTTAAATCGATGGGTTTACTTCCGCTTTAAGGTAGCAGGAATCTTCAGATTCCTGCTGCGGCTGTGAGCTGCTAGGTGCAGCCGTCGGCTCTGTTCACTTTAATTAATAACATGTCACTAACGACTGCAGCTTTTTGCATCTATCTGCATGACCAGCGATTTGGACACACACAAAGTGCGTCCAGCAGCAATCACTGGCTGTGCAGCAAACAAAAAAATTCACATATATTTGCATTCATTGTGTACTGTAATTAAATATACAGTAGCATCATAACCGCTATCAGTAGATCGCAGGTGCAATGCACAGGCTCCTGCAGACTCTTCCTCCAACCCAAGGTAAAGGCTTTAAGTTACTAAGCTGGAGAGAATGCCAATAGACTATGAGTGAGGTGTAACATGTAACAAGCTGATAAGTAAAGATAGAAACCAATATTAAAAAAGAAAAGGCAAGCTTGGTTATCTCACCCTACAGCTTGTAATTATTTAAAGGATTGTAGCCTCTGACAATGTTCTTAGGTTTGAAACATTTTTCTACGAATTATGAAATTTTTGTGTAGCTTGTTATTTAGCACTCCTTTCTCTGATCCTTGTTGAAAACATTAAACTTGGTGGCCAATCTCTGCTTACAGTTTGAGCCCACATGGGGTAAGCGGGTTTTGGCTTTCGAAAGTTATAATATATTTAACCTTCCCTTATATTGTTTTCTTCCTTTCTTATATGTGTAGCGGCCTCACCCCATCTCTTTTGTCTAGGGGTATCACATACGACAGGGTGAGATGCGCTACGGCCCATGTCCTCCCCATAGCTGTGGGTGAGGTGAAGGCCAGTACCAGATATTTTTCTCGGGCCTGTGTGTTTTAGTCAAGGATCAAGTCCTGCCGTGCCAACACTTCCCTTTGCTCCCATTAACCAGAGTTCCACACACCGATCACAGTCCAACTCTTGTTTTATTGCATAACTCACAATAAACAGTGCTTCAGTAGCCAACTGGTTGAGACCCAATAACAGTTTGATACGGTGGGATGAGCAGGTCGAGGCACTATTCTGATTGTCAGCTAAACCACTGTGATTTCACCAGCAGTTACTATAGCCTTGGCTAGAGAGAACTTAGAACTTGAGAGTCTCTACCAGCGACTCAAGAGAACGTAGATAGGAGTACCTTCGCTGCGTTGTGGCCCCTGTCAGGGGAAGATGTCCCTCCAAGGGAGTTACCAGAGGCCCATCCGTCACTGGGTTGATGCTGCTCCAGACTCTCCGAATGGGTAACCTCCCCGGCCTCCTCGCCTCAGGGACTTCAGGGACCCTCGGACTTCTCCACCCTCGCGGGACCCAGTCGAAGTCACTGAGCCCCAGGCCTCCTGGTTTAGTACCTCACCCCAGGCTGAAGGTGCCTGGGATGGACTCCAACTCCATTCCGGTCAGGCCTAGGGCACCTGGGCCGAAACTCAGAACCGCCCGCACCCAGGCCTAAGGTGCCTGGGCGCGTGATGAAGGAACTCCAAAAGAGCAAGACCTCGTGACCAGGGCGTCTCCCCCTTTTATCCCCTCCATTGACGTCACGGCAGGTTCCCCGCCCAAGCCGTACCATCTCTGAGAAGGGACAAAAAGGACAGCACTATGGCAGCTAATCTACCTCGAGCCTGTGGGCACCTGCCACCCACAGGCCAAGGAGACTATTACACCGCCCAATCCTCCACGAATACAAATGGTCCAATTACTCCCATAATTTACACACCTGGATCATACTACCACCCAGGTGTACCCCACCTAAATTTAGAGACCCCGCTACATATGCATTTTCTTATGCATTTTTTTTAACAAGTATTGTTAGAAAATTCTATACAGAAATGTCTATTGTCATTAATAATATGCTATGGTATCTTAAAAAAAAAATTTTTATAGTTGAAAAAAAAAAAAAGAATGCAATCAGTTAGCCCATAGCAAGCAATCAGCTTCTATCTTTCATTTTTTTTTTCTACACAGCTTAGAAAATGAAAAATGAAAAGCAGATTGGCTACATTCCAGTTGAGACAAAGTTTATCTCAGACACTTTTTATTACGGTAGTCCCCCCATAATATATCTACATGACTGAATTCCAGGCATATGCCATATTCAATAACAACATAGCTTTTTAAATGATCAGTGTTTCAGCATCAGTGAAATATCTTTTTAATAGATCAAAGAGAGCTCCAAATGATAAATTCTACTTACTACTAAAATGTTTACCACTAAAAATACTGTGTTTTAGTAGTAATTCTGCTTTAGCATAATGTTTATGTGTATTATTTTAAACTTTTCCTCCAGTCCTGATAAAGAGGTATTGTTTGGGCTCTGAAACCCGTTGGCTGTCCTTTGCCCTGCTTCTTGTAACCAGTTGAACATTAAAAAATTTAGAAAACTAAGGATTTTTAATTTGACTCTTCCTTTGACCGATTACATTTGGATTTCTCAACTTGAATGAGTGTCTAGCCCTGTGGAATCTACGTCTTTTTTGCGAGCTGCGAAATACAGACCACTTGGGCTCAAGTAATGCCCACATTTTCATAACCTGTGAAAACCCCTATCCAGCACCTCTCTGCCACTACCACTACCTCTTTTCCATAAGACATTGTCAGGGGGATCATTTGAGATGTATGCCTGCAACTCAGCTTTATTTATTTTTTATTTATTTGTAACTGTTATGCCGTGTACACACGATCGGTTTTACCAATGAAAACAGTCTGATGGACTTTTCTTATCGGACAAACCGATCATGTGTGGGCACCATCAGTCTTTTTTCCATCGGTGAGAAAAAATAGAACATGTTTTAAATTTATCCGATGGGAAAAAAAACGATGGCAAATTCCGATCGTCTGTGTGGAACTCCATCGGACAAAAAACCCACGCATGCTCAGAATCAAGTCGACGCATGCTCAGAAGCATTGAACTTCATTTTTCTCTGCTTTTTTTACGTCACAGCGTTTGGAACGGTCAGTTTTTTGACTGATGGTGTGTAGGCAAGACTGATGGAAGTCAGCTTCATCGGATTTCTGATGGAAAAATCCATTGGATTAGAATCCATAGGAAATCCGTTCGTGTGTACAAGGCTTTAAACTTACATATGGCTAAGCATGCATTAAACTAATAAAAAAAACATGCAAAGTCCACTTTAACATCCATACATCTATATCCATTCTGGGGTAAATCAAGGAGAAAGAAGCAAGTAGGAGAGATTAAAATAGACACTGATTACAGCCATTGAAGAACTTCAGAAGATAGAGAATTTGAGATTAAAAGCAATAAATAGAATGGAAGGTAGAACTCTTAAATGATTGTAGTATCACAAACAGAGAGAGAATGAAAAATGTTAAAGTAGTATTAACCCCTCAGCAATTTTGAGCCTAACACATTAACCACTTAAGCCCCGGACCATTTTGCAGCTAAAGGACCAGGCCCCTTTTTGCGATTCGGCACTGTGTCATTTTAACTGACAATTGCGCGGTCGTGCGACGTGGCTCCCAAACAAAATTGACGTCCTTTTTTTCCCACAAATAGAGCTTTCTTTTGGTGGTATTTGATCACCTCTGCGGTTTTTATTTTTTGCGCTATAAACAAAAAAAGGGCGACAATTTTGAAAAAAATTCAATATTTTTTACTTTTTGCTATAATAAATATCCCCCAAAAATATCTAAAAAAAATGTTTTCCTCAGTTTAGGCCGATACGTATTCTTCTACATATTTTTGGTAAAAAAAAAAAAATCTCAATAAGCATTTATTGATTGGTTTGCGCAAAAGTTATAGCGTCTACAAAATAGGGGATAGTTTTATGGCATTTTTATAAATTTTTTTTTTTACTAGTAATGGCGGCGATCAGTGATTTTTATCCTGACTGCGACATTATGGCGGACACATCGGACACTTTTGACACATTTTTGGGACCATTGTAATTTTTACAGCGATCAGTGCTATAAATATGCACCGATTACTGTGAAAATGACACTGGCAGTGAAGGGTTTAACCTCTAGGTGGCGCTGTAAGGGTTAAGTGTGACCTAATGAGTGATTATAACTGTAGGGGGGCGTGGCTTTGCGTGTGACGTCACTGATCATCGTTCCCTATGACAGGGAACAGACATTCACTGACATGCCACTGTGAAGAACGGGGAAAGGTTTGCTTACACTTACCTCTCCCCGTTCTTCAGCTCTGTGAATCGATTGCGGGACACCGGCGGCGATCGGGTCCGCGGGTTCGCGGGTCCCACGGGTGCGGTTATGGAGCTTTGGACCGGGTCGCAAGTGCGCCGCCGGCGGCGCGCACGCGACCCACGGACGGGTTCTTAAAGTGGACGTACCTGTACGCCCTTGTGCCTGTCCGTGCCATTCTGTCGACGTACATCGTCGTGCGGCAGTCCTTAAGTGGTTAAAGTGGTTGTAAAGAATGTTTTTTTCTTTAAAACAGCAAACATGTCTATATGAAAAAAGGGGGTATTAATGCGCCTTCCACTCAGTGTGAAATATAACTAATAAAGTGCTAAAAACGTGTTGCTTATGTGATTAAATATGACAAACAGCAGCTGAACTCCTGCAGTGTACCAACACAATTAAGTAATATAGAAATGTTGAAGCAGCGCTAATTATCAGGGTGCAAAATGCTAATATAAACTACTAAACAATCCAGTGAACCATATTAAAACATATAAACAATCTGTCAAAGTATGAAAGATAATGTGCATCATAAATTCAAAAGTACATAAAAAAATTATATATTCAGAAAATATAAATATATATATATATAAAGTAATGAGTCCAAGAAAAATATTTTGTTATCCAAAAAATATATATAGATATGTGAGGTGAAAAAGTTCACACAAAAGGGTCACGGTCTCCCAGACGGGATATAATTTTCCAGCAGGCAAGAAGAGAGGAGAGGGAGAAGAACAGACATGGAAGTCCAAATGTTCACATCAATGGGAAACCAATCATAACAGTATATTTCCACAATCCTCCCCCGGGGATACCAGCCTCTCACCTTATTGATGGACTCAAAAGGGTCAAACAAAGCCTTAATCGATCTCCAACATTGAAGGTAACGATCTCCAGATCATTTGGGTGTTCTGAAGGACAGGATCCCTGCAGCCTTTTAACCGCTTCCACCAGTGTATTCCAAGGGCTTAATATCTCCTTACTCCGCAGCTCAGGAACAGAAAAACAGGGACTCCATGGTGAAGTACGTTTTAAAAGCAAATTGTTGCATTTAATAAAAATATAGCATAAAAACAAAGCATAAAAACAATGGTAAAAAAAACACCAGGCATAAAAACGCTATTAAAGTGCAAATACTTCACGGCCGTAAACCAGAAGTTGTTTAGTAGTTTATATTAGCATTTTGCACCCTGATAATTAGCGCTGCTTCAACTTTTCTATAAAACATGTCTATACTTGCTCAGTGCAATAGAATTGCACAGAGTGGCCTTGATCCTCTTCTTCTTGGGCCCCCCGCCGGTGCTCTTAGCTCCTCTCTTGATAGTCCCCCCAATAGGAAACCTATTGCCATGGGGAATCTCATGCGGGCTAGCTCCTGAGCCCCGCTGCTGTATCCATTGACACAGACAGCGGGACTCGGCCCCGCCCCCGCTCCCTCGTCATCAGAGTTGATTGACAGAAGCGGGAGCCCATGGCTCCCACTGCCATCAATCAGCCCAATAAAGAGGGAGCCAGTGGTTAGCCGCTGCTCTCATGCACGTCGCTGCATCGGATCGGGCTCAGGTAAGGATTAGGGGGGGGGGGGGGGATCTTGCAGCAGAGAAGGTTTTTGTTTTATTTTAATGCATAGAATGCATTAAGGTAAAAAAAAAAAAAACCTTTCTGTGCTGATGGCTCCTGCTCTCTTTGAACCTCCAGTGCTGCTTCTCCGAACCCCCAGTCTTCACAGGAAAGAGAGGACAGTGCAGTCTTCAGCCAGTCTGTTATCTTGGAGAAGGGAGGGAGGAGGAGGAGAGAGAGGCAGGGGGAGGGGGGCCTTACCATTCTAAACTACAGGGCTGTGTGCTTCTGTTGACGAACACAGTGTGAGGAGACACAGCTCTAGTCTCTGTATCCAAAAGTGGCTCCATAGGATGCTGCAAAGGAAAGGAGCCTGCAAAGGACAGAAACCTGGGGCAGCCGCCATGGCACCAGATCCAGATTGAGCAAATATCACTTTAGACTAACAACTAAAAATGGATAACTACCGCAAATACAAGATAGTCCCATAAGAAAAAAACGGTAAAGACATAATCCTTACTGAGTATACAATCTCGCTTGATTTCAAATAAATACAGGGTACTAAAGCAAGTCTACTTTTATTTATTCCATTAACACTGAATTTTTATGTTCCAGGAAGATAGCTCTGAGCAAAACCTTGACGGATGTCTGAAAAAAACGTAGGAGACTTCAATGTAAAGACAAATGTTTGTAAATTATTTCCTTTTTCACTTGATTGCAAAATGCGTTGCTTAGAAACGGTCTACTTAGAACATGAGTCAAGGAAACTTCACCTGACAATGCACAGATCATTTTTTAGCACTATTCAGTCAACTTATAAAGAAAATGTAAAACCTTGTCAGGCAGATCTGACATTAGAAGTCAGAACAGGAATTTAATCAAATCTAAAAAAAAAAAAGAGGGCGCACCAGCCTAGTGCATTATCCCAAGTACATTCATTAATAATAAAAACAAGGCTAGGCTTTGAGGGAGAACGTATTCTTTTTCGAAATGCATCAGCCAGCAGAGGCCCTGATGTCCTCTCCTCTGCTATAGACTGTCGGTTCCGGGACTGATTGCCACGATTGAGTGACTTTTGCCAAGTTTTTTTCTTCTCATTTTGTGAGTAGCTTTTAACCTTGTTTTTATTATTAATACATGTACTTGTGATAATGCACTCGGCTGGTGCGTCCTCTTTTTTCTATTTTTTTTTGTGACTACTAGGACATCCCTTATCCTGGAGGGCAGCAAATCCTGAGACACCATCCCTTAAAGGGGTTGTAAACCTTTGTGTTTTTTTCCCTTAATGCATTCTATGCATTAAGGGGAAAAAACTTCTGACACTGACCGGCCCCCCACCCCCCCCATCTTACTTACCTGAGCCCATTCGTTCCCTCGGCTGAGACGCGCTCTTCCTCTCTGCCCGTTGTCTCAGCTCTTGATTGGATAGATTGATAGCAGCGAAGCCATTGGCTCCCGCTGCTGTCAATCAAATCCAATGACGCAAGTGCCGGGGGGCGAGTCCTGCATTCTGTGTTAATGTACACAGATGCAGGACTCGGGAGCGCACCCGCACGAGTGTCCACTGTAGGTGAGCCTTCTCCAACGTGGACACTCGATGCGGGGAGGAGCTACCAGCACCCCCGGGGGAACCCCAGAAGAGGAGGATTGTGGCCACTCTGTGCAAAATGAGCTGCACAGTGTAGATAAGTATGACATGTTTGTTATTTTTATTTATTTTTTAAAGTAGGGTTTACAACCCCTTTAAGTATTTGACTACTTGGACATCACACCTATGTTGAGGAGTTGTAGGTTTTGCTACTTTCATATAATCGAATCTGTTGATAGTAGGCTGTGCATATGCTGGGCCAAAAGGCACACGAACAAATTTTGACTGTGCCAACTGAGAAATTGTAGACCCTTGGCAACAAGCAGACCAAGCCTCAGCATTTTTTCGGTGACCATGCAGGATAATTAATTTGCCTGTATAGGATTAACTTAACGCATTAGTAAATATGCTTTATAATGCTTGGTTCACAGAGTGTGTTTCTGCTTGTTTTCAGGGCGTTTCCGTGTGTCAAGTGGGGGGCAGCCCATACATTTTTACGCACGAGAAATGAAGAAAAGTCCCTGATCCTTTTCCAAAATTGCACAGCATTGAAACACAGATGTGTGGGGGTGCCATCAAAGAATTAATAGCACCTCCTCACCTCTGCTAAAGGGTAGCGCGCTTCTATGCATGTTGGGAAAGCGTGCAATTTTTCACAACCCACACTAGTCAACCTAACTCAAGTTTAATACATTCCAGAGCTGCGGTATACAAAAATGTGATAAAAATAACTGAATATACTAATCCACAAATAATGGAATTACATATTATAAATATATAGTGCAAAAAAAAGAATGTGAAAATCGAAATTATTAAGCAGAAAATTCTTCTTAGAAAGTTTATAGTTTAATATCCATAACCAGCAGCGTATATAACCTCCTTGTGCAAGACCTCCACCTTAGGTAGTAAAAATGCACGCTTACCTGAAAAAATTTACCTTTTATCTCTAGAAAGGTCTAATGAGCTCAGATCCTAATCAGCCAACACACGGATATCTGAAGAGTAGCTGAGGACACTCTCCATAAGGAAACCAGGAATGATGGTCCTCCGCCGGACCAACCTCCCCATAGACCGTGGATAGGGATACAGAAAACAGAATGCTCAGATAGTGTAAAACCTTTTTGGATATTTTAAAGGAGAAGTCCAGCCTGAGCTTTTTAGGCTGGGCTTCTCCTCTGGGTCACAGGAGTGCAATTAGTTTTGCACTCCAGTGACCCGTTTTCAGGGGAGAGCGGTCTGAAGTCCGCTCTCCGCTGACGTCACTGCCATTAGTCGGGATCCGCCAGCTGCCCTGATTGATGGCAGTCTCAGCGTATCAGCGAGCCGCTGAGACAACCTCTCCTTGCCCCTCCACTGCTAGGCTCTCCAATGAGCGTGGAGAAGCAGAGAGGAAAGACGCTGACTGACAGTCCTCGGCTTTCCTCTCAGGGATCTGTGAGAACCGAGCCAGCGGCGATGTTCGGTGGCTCGGTTCTCAGTGCAGAGACGGCGGGGGACAGATGGAGCATCGGTCTGATGCTCCATCCACCGAGGTAAGTATCTAGCGATCACCTGACCATCCAGGAAGTATTTACATGGCGGCGGCACCCTGCCTGGCCAGATAAGACATTTACTTTTCACTGTGCTTTTAAAACCTGTGCCTCCACTCACCTGTCTGCTGACCTGCTCTGTGTGGACTGCCTGATTGCTCTCCTCAGTGACTTCCATCTGTAACGCCAGTTAATCAACTCCGCCTGACGCTGTGAGAGCGCGCCGAGCAGGGGAGGAGCCTAGCAATCACCTGACCATCCAGGAAGTATTTACATGGCGGCGGCACCCACCTGTCAGACACTACTATACCCTCTCTATTGGTGAATGTTACTCTCCCCAGCAGAAAGGTATTTCTTAAAACGGTGGAAGTCTTGAAATGTGGCTACATCAATGCACGATCAGCAATAAAACACGCTTTGGAAATCGCTGATACTATCACCCGTAAGGACCTCCATTTTTTAGGGTTATCTGAGACATGGTTTCAACCTGGCTTTGAGGCTTGCCTCATAGATTTAGTCCCTGATAATTATAAAATTATTTTCAAAAACCGGCTTCATAAAAAAGGAGGGGGCTTAGGCTTTATATATGACGATTCACTAAAATGCTCTAAACTACATATACAAGAGACCACACATTTTGAATCTATGCTGGTAAAATGCTGTATCAATCCTACATCCACACTTTTTATTTTATTGATCTATCATCCGCCAGGCTATAATGCATCATTCAATGAGGAATTCTTTAATTTTATTTTAAAAACCTCTCTGGACTACTCTAACATTCTTGTCCTGGGAGATGTAAATCTTTGGCTTGACGATCCCAAGGATCAGAAAGCCAAAGAATTTTTAAATGACATATCCAATGCAAATTTTGTCCAACACCTTAAGGTGACAAAAGGACATACACTTGATAATTTACCCACTAATACATTGTTTACTGACAATATCCGAGCAACAGAGGTTATTTGGACGGATCACTTTTTAATTACCTTTACCCTCCCAGATTTTGCAACTCGAAAACAGCAATTGGACACCCTAAGACTACATCTAATCCATATAGAAAATTAAAGGATGTCACCTTGGAAAATTTCAATACAGTATATCAACTAACACCTTCACAAATAGCTGCGTTTTCTAGTACTCATCAACAACTAGACAATCCAGAAACTGAGATTTTGCAAGTGGAGGAAGCCCTGAATCAATTTGATTTAAAAATAAAACTAAGCCTTAATAGTGTTGCCCCACTACAAACATCAAATAATCGACCACGCCTGACTAAATCTCGTCCTTGGCATACAGGAAAACTTTCATCTCTAAAAACAAAAAGAAGACAATTAGAACGCAGGTGGCTAAAGACGAAACTTGACTCCGACAAGAAACTATATAGAATTTTTTTGTCATGCGTACTCAAAGCAGATAAAATTATGTAAAGGGACATACTATAACCATCTAATTAACAATGCACCTAACAAAGACAGTGCACTGTTTAAAATTGTACGCTCCATTACAACGCCTAGTCAGTGTGTACCGTCCATATCGGCCTCGTTAAAACTTTGTACAGACTTACATGAAACATTTATTGGAAAAATTTATAAAATTTGTGATATATCAGCCTCATCTAGTTATCAACCATTATATGATTCTACCAATATTAATATGCCATTATTGGAAAAATTTAAACTTGTATCTATAGTAGACATTTTAAAGATCATGAACAGCCTAAAAGCCTCAACATATTTAGACGATACATGCCCAGCATGGTTTTATAAAAAACATGCTGTGACCTTGGCGGCTGATATCACAATGTTAGTTAATAAATGCCTTGCAATTGGCCTTATGCCTACTCAATGGAAATATGCCATCATTTCACTGCTGCTGAAGAAGGCAGGCCTAGATCCTGCCGACCTAAATAACTTTAGACCGATAACCTCAATACCATTCCTGGCCAAGATCCTCGAGCATGTGGTCTTTGATCAGCTACAACATCATATAGAAATAAACAATCTTTTCCACGACACCCAATCGGGATTTAGGCCGGGTCGAGGCACAGAAGTATGTGCATTAGCCATGCGTGAAAGACTCCTTATGATTAAGGACGCCGGAGGATCAGTCGCATTAGTGTTATTAGACCTTTTGGCAGGGTTCGATACGATCGACCACGACATCCTGACGAATCACATGGAATTCCTGTTCGGAATAAAAGGCAAAGTGCTGAATTGGCTAAAGTCCTTTCTCTCAAATCGCACACATGTAGTTCGCTTAGGAGATTATAGATCTTTCCCTCGCCATCTACACTTTGGAGTTCCTCAAGGCAGTGCCATTTCACCACTGGCCTTTAACTGTTACATGCGGCCACTGCCAGACATTATAACAAAATATGGCTTGGAGGCTCAAATATACGCGGATGACACACAAATACTGGTAGATATGGCTAGCGGTACAGATATGCAACTAAAACTCCAACTCTGTTTAGCTGAAATACATCAATGGATGCTTACCAGTAGACTTGGTATTAACACTGCTAACTAAGACTGAAGTTCTTTTAATTGGTAAAATTACATCTATATCACCAATTTCTAATTGGCCCATATCATTTGGCCCTATTCCAACGCCTGCCAAAAAGATTAAGAACTTAGGGGTCTGGTTCGACTCGGAACTCACATTTATACCACATGTCTTATATATCGCGAAAAATGCAAGCTACTATCTACATTTTTTTTCGGAAGCTGAAAAATCTGTTTACCGAATTGAATCGGAAAAAAATAGTACAAGCATTTATACTTTCCAGGTTGGATTACTCAAATGTTTTCTTATTAAATCTCCCAAAGAAATGGATTGCTAAGCTGCAGCTAGTTCAAAACCAGGCCGCTCGCCTGATTAAAGGACTAAATTACAGAGAACACGTCACAAGCTCACTGGCTAGTGGCTACCCATTGCTAAAAGGGCTGAATTCAAGGGCCCTCTGCCTTGTTTTTAAGGCATACTGGAGTCAAGGTCCAATTTATTTATCTAGTATAGTTTCCCACTATACTCCCACAAGATCTTTACGCTTGGCGAATCAAAACCGCCTTATGCCAAAACTATATAATTTTGCAGCAGCTGGTGGAAAAACTCTCCAAGTCTGGTGTATTTTTATGGAATAATCTTCCTGAGAATATGCGAAAAATCAACTCGCTAATTCACTCTCGCAAGGTACTAAAGACTCACTTACTTTCCAATGTATATGGATAAGGGACGTCTGCTACCTTACTACGAACCAGCTGATTAGCCCGCCCTGACTTGTTGCTGCTTACCTAAATGTGGACTGTTACTCTGCTTCTCTTACTTTTTTATTTTTCTCTCTGTTGTTATTTATTAATAATTTATCCTGTATATGTTATCTGTTATGTTTATCTTTGAAGGTCAGTATATGTATTTGGTCTATCTAGCGCTTAGGCGCAGTTCTTGAACTGTATTTGGCGCTTTACAAATAATAAAATCAATCAATCAATCAATTATAAAAGAAAACCCATACTTCTCCTTTAATAAAAATGTAAATCACACTTACTGTACATCATGAAAATGATAAGTGCACTGTACAGTTTCTTCGCCAGCAACCCATTCAAACTTCCTGGATTGGTATGGACGCGATGACGTCAGCACGCAGCTACGCCCTATGCGTTTCTTCACACGTGAAGTGTCCTTAGCTGCTCCTCAGAAATCTGTGTGTTGGAATAGGATTTGAGTTCATTAGACCTTTTTAAGGATAGAAGGTCAATTGTATCTGGTAAGTGTTTATTTTTACTACCTAAGGTGGAGGTCCTGTACAAAGAGGTTATATACGCTGCTGATGATGGATATATATATATAAACCTTCTAATAAGAATTTTCTGCTTATTCACTTGGACTTTCACGTTATTTTTTGCACTATATATTTAAAATATGTAATTCCATTATTTGTATACTAGTATATTCAGGTATTTTTATCACATTTTTGTATAGCACAGCTCTGGAATGTATTTATGTTTGAGCACACTGTGTTAGGTATCACGTGGTTGAGTTGCTGCTTTGCACTTTACTTTTAATTTCATGTTGTGTTTTGCACAAGTGCAGTTTTTTTGTACAAAACTCAAGATAACGACTGTCCATCATGCATAATACCTGCATATGTGCAATACCGTTAGCCTTAGCAACCACTTTAACAAAGTGGAAGTAAACCCTCCTATTGTTTTCAGCCAAGGAAGCTGCCATCTTGGCCTCTGTTTATTCTACAACTGCCATGCTGCTGCACATGTGATCAATTATGACACCAGCCATTGGATGGTTTGACTGTTTGGTTGAGAGCACAATCAATTGGAGTGTTACATTTCCAGCACGTGCCGGAAAGGTAACTGTTTTATGGATGGGTTTACTTCCACTTTAATTATGTGCCTTTATTTGTCACAGACACTGTTTTCTAGGGAAGGGGCCCCTTGATGGTTGCAAAACATCACTTTTCTGTGACAAATAAAAGCTCATAAGCATCAAGGTGAAGATGTGCTGATGACATCTATAGTTTACTGAACATAGTGACAATGGTAAGTCACTACTTCACCCACTGGTGAAAGGCCTTGGGTTTACGTTTCCCAAATATTGAACAGCAGAGAAACAAATCTCCTAAGTGTTATGTTTCAGATATTTGACAGGTATAAAAAACTTTAAGCAAATTCAATGAATATATGTATTTGATGGGTAAAAACACCAATTGTTCTCCCAAAATGTGGCAGTGATCACCCCATGTATTGAGCTAAATACATGAAAATTCAATAGATAAATGTCTTTACAGTATAAATATCCCTCCTCCCAAAAAGAACCAGACTGGCATGCAGGCAGGGATCCCTATAGCAAAGGAGCTATTGGCTATTGTATTTTAAAGTAATAGGAATACATACAGAATGAAGGTATTGTAGCAGATTATGATTATCCAGGAGAGAGCACCACAGGAACAGGGGGATTAACATTGTATTCTACCCTCTACACTGTGAGTCCCCTACATATGAACCTTTGGGTTGCAAATTTTTAAAGACGCAAACGTGTTTGCGCAGTTTTATTTTCGTTCAACCCAGAGGGCTGAATGAAAAAAAAAAACTGGCAGATCGTCGTAACAACACAAGCAATGTTGGAGGAGCGATCTCTCCAGCTATGCTTTTGTGTTCCGACAGGGGGACTTCCCCCACCAGAATACACTTATCAGCGCTCGCAGCCTTTGTCTGCAAGCACTGATCTTTGTTGAACAAGTTGGATCTACAAAAGAGCTCCCAGAACAGAACTTGCTCAGAAGTAGGGGACTTACTGTATGATTTCGTCTGAGGCTGCAGATAGGCAGCAACAGCAGACCTACCCTTTACTGCATACTGTAGTTTACATTTTACCATTCGGTAAAGCAGCAGATCAATAAAAGTAAAACACACATGGCAAGGGTTTGTACAATTGCACAAAATCAAGTTCTGTACTAACAGAGAAGCACTATAATATAGCACATATGAGATTATTTATGTATGTAGCAAATGTTACTAATGTGGTAGCACAGTAGAAATTCCTCATGGTATTATGGGCTACTTATGATAATGAAGCAAAAAAAAAGGCTACTATACAGTATAAAAATGACTAGCCTTTTTATTACTGTTCCCTTTAATGCACAAAGACTCAGACAGCTGTTTTCTTGTACAGTCAATTCTTGGTTGCAATACCACCACCCATATACAGTATATGCTTATGCTATATAGCTATCTGTCCTTTGTGGTTTGTAGCTGCCTTGTGACACATGTCTGAACTTGATGATTTGCTAAACACATCTAGCACTTATTTAAGTCATTAAGAAGTGAGACTTTAAGAGATGCTCTTCATTAAGGGCCCATTCACACCTATGCATTTTATCTCACATCATTGTATGGGTAAAGGTTTGCCATTTTTTCATGTTTCTGGTTCACATAAATGCAGTGCATTGGCATGCCTAGGCCAAACAGCTTGTGTCCATTTTTTTCATCCGCAGACACATGTTGAAGCTAGGCTGGCCATACATTATACAATTTTCTTATTCAATTTCCTTTTAGATTTACCAAAACCATATAATATGAGGTCAAACCTAAACACTTTCAAGGTGTAAGCAGTCAGGCAGGCCCTTACACTACACAGTTGAAGGTAAATCTAAAGAAAATTTATTAAGAAAATTGTAAAGTGTATGGCCAGCCAAAGGGCGTATTCCTACTTGTTTATTTTTTGTGCAGGTAAACACATGCATTTTACAGCACGAAAATGCTTTTTGATCTTATTCTTTGCAATGTGGCTGGTTCACCGCCACTAGTGCTGCAGTTAAGTGTGTTGTTAAAATGAGACTATCAGGGTCCATTCACACCTTTGAGTATGCCTTAGGCAGGCCATAGATTATGCAATTGTCTTTCCTTCCACCACGGTTGGAAAGAAAGGAAATTGCTTGATTCTCCTATCAACAATGTTTGTGTTGATGGGGGAATTCCTCCTGCAACGCTATTGTGTTTTGCCAGCAGGGAGCCTTGATTAGGGTTTGCCGGCTATAGCCAGCGAAACTAATCGTTCATGAATAACCTGACAGGCTGTACGCAAGCTGATCGAAAGATCGACTTGTGTACAAACAGGATGCACATACAAGGATTAAAATTTGTCCAGTCCCTGCCGTGAACTGGACAAATTTCAATCCATATATGGCCGGCTTTAGGCTCCATTCACCCTTACCAATGGGGCTATTTGCGTTAGCTGCAGGAGACCCAGTGGGGGGTTCACGTGGTTAGCTGCAGGTGGGAAAACCCATTCAAAGCAATGGGAGACTGAAAACTATCACAGCTATTTACGCTCAATTGCACACAATCACTCATGCAGTGCTTACCTATAGATTGTCCCTGGATGCAGACAGTCTGCACAAACATGTGATTGGCCATGAATAGCTGCAGGAATGTCAACCTCACACTGCACCCTTGCTGGGTTTCCTGCAGCTAATCGCAAATGACCCCATGCACAAATGTGAATGGGGCCTAACAACACACACTGTAATGCCCTAAATATTCAACTAGACTCCAGATTTAATTTTGTGTTAAGCTGGTCATAGATGATCCGATTTTCTTTCCACGGGCTGAAGGAAAAAAAATAGCTTGAATCCCTTCTGTTAAGCTATTGTGTTCTCCTTGTTGGGAGAACACACAGTGATTATTGCTAGCAGCTAAAGAATGAAAAATCTGACAGGCTAGTTGTACCTAAATTGATCAATCAATCAACTTGAGTATAATCAGCTTGCCCATACATGGTTCCAATCTCAGCCAGTCCCCACTGAACCACCTGAGATTCGAACCGTCTTTGGCCAGCTTTACTCATTTATCTGTTCTCTAATTTTTGGTACAATACTTTTTACGATATGAGAAAGAATACAGCTGTAATAATCCCGCGCAGGGGATATGATTAGAAAGCATAACATAGTACACCTTAAAAATACTCATATAGAATACATTTAGGGTATAAACTGTCAACTGGATAACAGTTACCCTCTGACCGGAGTCGGGGGGTCAACACAGGGTGCCTGAGTCGAAGGGCCCAAGAGAAAAAAAAATGCGGGGAAGGGGTAGGATAGAGGTGAGGGGAGTCACACAAGAAGAAGAAGGGGGAAATTAGTAAAGAATGGGGAGGGAGAAGGTACCCCGGGAGGTGGAATATTGGGGAGGCCCAGGCTGGTTGGGTGCAAGGTTGGCAGAGCATAAGATAATCGAACGGCCCACACCTTAAGAAATTCAGTGTTAAAGTTGTGGAAGATACTAGTGTGACAGCAGGAAGGTAAAGTCACCTGGTTGCATCCAGGGGGGTAGATATATTTCGCCCAGATTCAGGCTTTACGCCGACTTATACAACTAGGTGGAGAGTTGTATAAGCCCAGCTAAGGCTAGTGGGCTCATGGATGACTCATACCTCTAGGGAGAGTGCTGGGCGTCGTGCAGACAGGGAGTTGATGAGACCAGCTGAAGCTTGTCAGCTCATTTAGGCCTCTATAAGAACTCCCAGCTTCATTAGATGTTAGCTCATGCCTGGACCCAGACCTGTGTGGACTGTCTAGGGAGAGTGAACCCCTGTGCGGTGAGACAAAGCCTGTGTGGCTATTTGCTTGGACATTTAAAACCAGGGACTTAGGGACTAGGACAGCACTAGGCTGATCCCAGTTGTTAGTTAGGAAACCTGTATGTTTAGTCAGAGGTCAAGTTGACCAGGATTTATTTTGTTTATGTTTCTTTTGCTTTGCTGTGTTTTGTCACTGTAAATAGAAAATAAACCGCACCTTTTTGATTTTGAAAACCACAACCTCCGTTTGCTGGGCCTGTTTTTGTGTGGGGAGCCCATCTCGGGGGTCACACACACCCGCTGCCGAGCTAACCCCCTCACAGTTGGTGGAGAATGCGGGCAGTTTTTTTTTAAGCCAGCATGGAGGAGATACTGAAGCAGCTGGCTCTAGCAAATGCCAATCAACAGCAGACAAATGCAGGTTTGCAAAAGAGCCTTGCAGCTCAACAACAGAACTTCGCAGCCCAGCAGCAAGCTCATCAACAGAGCCTTGCAGCCCAGCAGCAGACAAACGCAACTTTGCAACAGAGTCTGGAGGCTCAGCAACAAGCCCAGCAGCAATCTGAGGCCCGCTTCATAGACCTGTTGCAGAAGCAAGAGCAGAGACTACAACAACAGATGGAAGCAGCAATGCAGCAACGTCCGCAGACCAGTGAGGAAAGCCGTCCCACTAATACCGCGTCCTTTGGGGTGAGTCGTTTATTGACAAAAATGACTGGAGAGGATGATCCAGAGGTATTTTTGACCACATTTGAAAGGACCGCTGAAAGAGAAAAGTGGCCTGAGGAGCAGTGGGCTGGACTGGTGGCTCCTCTGTTAACTGGTGAATCGCAGAAAGCTTACTATGACCTAGAGCCTAACCAAGCAAAAGACTATGTGATGCTAAAAGCTGAAATATTGGCAAGGCTGGGTGTCACCCAGGCTGTCCGGGCTCAGCGTGTGCATAACTGGACTTTCCAGCTTGGAAAACCCCCCAGGTCTCAAATGTATGATCTCATTCACCTGAGCAGAAAGTGGCTACAGCCAGAGACTTTGTCCGCACCAAAGATTGTGGAACGTGTTGTAATGGATCGGTTTTTGAGAGCTCTTCCTACTGCCATCCAAAAGTGGGTAAGCCATGGAGACCCAGAGACGGCCGATGGTCTTGTGGATCGTGTGGAGAAATACTTGGCTACAGAGAACCTGACGGCCTCTTCCAGAGACACTCGGACTTTCCACCCTAAGACCAGACCATCCCCAGGGGCGGATAAGAGGATTCCAAGGGGTGAGGGTGGAGAGAGTGAGAGGGTGGGAGCTCTACCCCAAGTTTGGCGAGAACAGCCTGGGAAATCAGCGGCTCAAGAGGCCGCAAGAAGGATCGTTTGCTACCGCTGCCGGCAAGCGGGACATATTGCAGCCAATTGCCCGGTTGTGGAGGAACCCATGCAGTGTGACTTTCTGACGGGCAGACGTCAGTCGCTGTGTGCGACAGTCGCATGCACTGCCATTCGAGGAACTGAGAAACATTTATGCAAAATGTGTGTTAATGGTAGAAATGTTGTGGTATTGCTGGATTCAGGTAGCCTTGTGACCCTGATAAAGGCTGAGTTAGTTAAAACAGAGGTCTCTGGGAATAGCAAGGTAGCTGTTATTTGTGTGCATGGGGACACCCGAGAGTATCCAGTGACTACAGTGTGTTTCGAGACCCCCAAAGGTACCCTCTCTCATCCAGTGGGCTTAGTATCTCAGTTACCGCATGACGCCATTGTGGGAAGGGATTTTCCGAAGTTCTGGGAACTGTGGGATGATCCTGAGCCCCCCACTGGTGCCCCTATGTACCAGGAATGTGATAGCCAGAACTCCCCTGAGAGTGGTGAGGACTCTCCGGAATTTCCCTTATCAGTATTGGCAGGGGAGACTCAAGAAACTGGAGAGGAGCCCACCTCCTCAGACGAAAACCTACCGTCTGTGGAGTTTTCTGATCTGGAGGTTCACAGGGAAAATTTTGCCACAGAACAGTTAAAAGACCCCGCCCTAATAAAGGCACGGGAAAACGTAGTGGAAATAGATGGCGAGTTAGTGAACCCAGATAATACCTGCACTTACCCATACTTCAGCGTAGAGAAGGACCTACTGTATCGGGTGGCAAAAAGGGCAGAAGAAACCGTTGAGCAGCTTGTGGTGCCCAAACCTTACAGGAAGTTGGTGTTGGAGTTGGCCCATGGGCACATTCTTGGAGGTCATCTGGGGACAGAGAAAACCCGAGAGAGGGTATTACAGAGATTCTATTGGCCGGGGGTGATGAAGGACATAGAAAATTATTGTTCCTCCTGCCCTGTGTGTCAGAGGTCGGCCCCGATGCCACATTTCCGTAGCCCGCTGGTCCCTCTACCCATCATTGAGGTCCCGTTTGAGAGGATCGCCATGGATTTGGTAGGTCCTATAATCAAGTCCGCTAGGGGGCACCAGTACATATTAGTTATAATGGACTATGCCACCCGTTATCCAGAAGCGATCCCTCTCCGAAATACCTCGGCCAAAACCATAGCCAAAGAGCTATCTCTTGTGTTTAGCCGGGTGGGTATTTGTAAAGAACTGCTTACGGACCAAGGTACACCCTTTATGTCCCGGGTTATGAAGGAGCTGTGTAAATTGTTCAAAGTGACGCAATTACGTACATCTGTGTATCACCCCCAAACCGATGGGCTGGTTGAAAGGTTCAACAAAACCCTAAAACAAATGTTGAAGAAAGTGGTGGATAGAGATGGAAAGGATTGGGACTGTCTACTTCCTTATCTGATGTTTGCTATTAGGGAGGTGCCCCAATCCTCTACGGGATTCTCCCCCTTTGAGTTACTGTATGGGAGACACCCAAGAGGGCTGTTGGATATTGCCAAGGAAACTTGGGAAAGTGAGAGTTCTCCCCACAGGAGTGTGATTGAGCATGTCGCCCTGATGCAAGACCGAATTGCACAGGTAATGCCCATCGTGAAGGAACATTTGGCCCAAGCGCAGTTAGCACAGCAGAGAGTGTACAACCGTGGAGCCAAGACCCGTACCTTTTCCCCGGGGGATAGGATACTGGTACTTGTCCCTACGGTTGAAAGTAAATTCCTTGCCAAATGGCAAGGCCCCTACGAGATAATGGAAAAAGTGAGCGAAGTGAATTACAAGGTCAGACAACCAGGAAGGCGAAAGCCCGAACAGATCTATCACGTTAATCTGTTGAAAGCCTGGAGGGATAGAGAGTCCCTAGTCGCAGACACTTGGTCACCAGCTCAAACTGGTTGCGTGATTCCTGAGGTTGGAATAGCAGCCACCTTGTCACAACCCCAACAACAGGAGGTTAAGGAGTTTGTGCTTCGCAACAAGGAGGTATTCTCTGAGCTGCCGGGACAAACATCTGGGGTAGAGCATGACATCATTACCCCGCCCGGTGAAAGGGTGAAGTTAAAACCCTATCGGATCCCAGAGGCCCGACGGGAGGCAATACGGGAGGAAGTACAGAAAATGCTGAACTTAGGGGTGATAGAGGAGTCCCAAAGTGATTGGTCTAGTCCCATTGTGTTGGTGCCTAAACCGGATGGGAGCTGGCGATTTTGTAACGATTTTCGTCAGTTGAACAAAGTTACAAAATTTGACACCTACCCCATGCCACGTATAGATGAGTTGATCGACCGGCTGGGAACAGCCCGATACATGACGACTCTTGACCTCACAAAAGGGTATTGGCAAATCCCCCTGGCCAAGTCGGCCAAAGAGAAAACCGCATTTGTAACCCCAGACGGGGCGTTCCAATACAAAAGAATGCCGTTCGGGTTACAGAATGCGCCGGCCACATTCCAGCGGAAAATGGACCAGATGCTGAGGCCCCATCGGAAGTATGCTGCGGCTTACCTGGATGACATAATTGTCCATAGCACAGATTGGGCCTCACATCTGCCAAAAGTGCAAGCAGTCCTGGACTCTGTTCGGGAAGCGGGGTTTACGGCTAACCCCAAGAAGTGTACCATTGGGCAGGAGGAGGCCAAATATCTTGGGTACACCATTGGGAGGGGAGTAATAAAACCCCAACTCAACAAAGTCGAGGCCATCCAGAGTTGGCCACGTCCCAACAGCAAGAAGCAGGTACGAGCCTTTCTGGGAATCGCTGGGTATTATCGGCGATTCATTCCCCACTTTGCTTCTAAGGCTGTGCCCCTAACCAACCTGACGAAGGGGAAAGGGTCGGTCATGATTAAATGGACCCCCGAGGCTGAGGCAGCATTCCAATTCTTGAAACAAGCCTTATGTAGCCAGCCAGTGTTGTACTCACCCGACTTCTCTAAAGACTTTGTCGTACAAAGTGATGCGTCAGATGTGGGGTTAGGAGCAGTATTGTCCCAGGTCTGGAACGGGGAAGAGCACCCAGTCATTTACCTCAGCAGGAAGTTGAAGTCCCATGAGGTAAATTACGCCACCGTTGAAAAGGAGTGTTTAGCGGTGAAGTGGGCTCTAGATTCCCTTCGGTACTACCTGCTAGGTAGGCACTTTGACATGGTTACGGATCACGCTCCGTTAAAGTGGATGGCTCAAAACAAGGAAACAAATAGAAGAGTGAATAGGTGGTTCCTGGCCCTCCAGGAATTCAACTTCACAGTAAAGCATCGCCCTGGCGTTCAAATGGGGAATGTGGATGCTTTGTCTCGAGTACATGAATGCCTGATTGCTGGTGTTCCAACCCCGAGGTTAAAACAAGAGGGGGGGGGTATGTGACAGCAGGAAGGTAAAGTCACCTGGTTGCATCCAGGGGGGTAGATATATTTCGCCCAGATTCAGGCTTTACGCCGACTTATACAACTAGGTGGAGAGTTGTATAAGCCCAGCTAAGGCTAGTGGGCTCATGGATGACTCATACCTCTAGGGAGAGTGCTGGGCGTCGTGCAGACAGGGAGTTGATGAGACCAGCTGAAGCTTGTCAGCTCATTTAGGCCTCTATAAGAACTCCCAGCTTCATTAGATGTTAGCTCATGCCTGGACCCAGACCTGTGTGGACTGTCTAGGGAGAGTGAACCCCTGTGCGGTGAGACAAAGCCTGTGTGGCTATTTGCTTGGACATTTAAAACCAGGGACTTAGGGACTAGGACAGCACTAGGCTGATCCCAGTTGTTAGTTAGGAAACCTGTATGTTTAGTCAGAGGTCAAGTTGACCAGGATTTATTTTGTTTATGTTTCTTTTGCTTTGCTGTGTTTTGTCACTGTAAATAGAAAATAAACCGCACCTTTTTGATTTTGAAAACCACAACCTCCGTTTGCTGGGCCTGTTTTTGTGTGGGGAGCCCATCTCGGGGGTCACACACACCCGCTGCCGAGCTAACCCCCTCACACTAGTCATCTTCTCATTAATCATGAGAGTCGTTAAGATGTTTTTTTACCTCTGCAAATGAAACAGACAGCTTTTTCCAGGCCCTGGCTATTGCATGTTTAGCAGCAATAAATAGGTAAGTGGCTAATTTCTGCTGATAGGAGAAGAGGTCTGGGATCAGGCAGTGGAGCAGAGCCAATCTGGTGTCTTTGCGGGTAGGTATATGGAAGGGTGAATAAAAGTCCAAATACCTTCAACCAAAATCCCACTAGGCGAGGGCAGGACCACCAGATATGAAGTTCGTCTCCTCGTTTACCACATCCCCGGAAACATCTATCACTCTAAGATGGGTTAGATTTGGCAATGCGTGCTGGGACCCAATACCAAGGGAGGAGGACCTGTTAGGCTGCCTCCAACATGGCTGTATTAAAGGAGCACTTTGCATAATGCGCCAGGCTTTGTTCCAATTCAGTGGGGGATAGATCTCGCTCCCACTTAAAGACATAGGATAGAGAAGCTGTGTAACCACTATAAATGAGGGAGAAGTATGTTACAGATATTGTACCAGAGGCTCCTGGAGAGTGTAGACAGGTATGCTCAAAGGCTGTCTTCTGATACGGAAAAGTATCATGACGTTGGAGAGAGGTTATCCAGTGTTGCAATTGGAGGTAGTGGAAAAATTCGACCGATAGAGCATCGTGGGTCTCTTGGAGCCAAGGCCATAAGGGAAAGATCTGAGAAAATGTCAGGCCTGAGAGAACCCATGGTCGGGCCACCACGAAAAGACATGTGGTTGTTCAAAGCCGGGGGGAAACATGAGGTTATTCAAAAGGGGAAGGAGTGGGAGGGACAGGGACATGAGCCTGCCAGAGTACCGGACCAAGTCCCAAAGCTTCAGGCTATGAGCCATTAGGTGACTGATAGAGGGGGCGCAGTTTAGGGGGGAGCCATAGTAGGGTAGAGATAAGGACTGCACAATTGGAGATCTAAAAGAGAACCCAAAGTGGGATGTCAGATGTGGCCTGGAGCATAGTTAGATGGGAGATTTGTGCTTCCTGATAATATTTAGTGATGTTTGGGACTCTGAGCCCACCTCGCAATCTGTGGGTATATAAGGTAATGCGGGATACCCCAGGATGCTTTTAAGCCCAGATAAAGGAGAGAAGTTTGTCCTAGAGTAGGTGACTCAAACTGGTAGGGTCCAGAAGAAATATAAAATCTTCGGGAGAACGGTCATCTTGACTGCGTGAATGCAGCCAATCCAAGATAAAGTGGGAGATTGCCAAGATGTCATAAGCGCGATGATAGAATGCAGTAAAGGGTAGTAGTTAGTGGAAAAGAGAGAGGAGTAAGAGGAAGTCAGTTTGATGCCCAAGTAATCCGAAGAGGAGCCAGACCAATAGTATAAAGGTGTGTGACCAGGGGTTCTGGGGGAAATATTCAGGGTGGTGGTTTTTGTGCGGGTTAATGCAGAGCTCAGAAATGGTAGCAATGCGAGTCAAGAGTGATTGTAAGTTGAGTAAGGAGACAATCGGGCTAGTAAGGGTCATCCGTAAGCATATTCACCATATAACATTTGCCTGCATATGGGATTCCATTATTGTTTGGGTCAGCTCTAAGAGCTATGGCCAAGGGCTCAAAGGCAAGTAGTGATGAGCCGAACACCCCCGGGTTCGGTTCGCACCAGAACCCGCGAACGGACCGAAAGTTCGCACGAACTTTAGAACCCTATTAAATACAATGGATGCGAAAGTTCGAAATCTAAAGTGCTAATTATAACGACTATTATGCATGTTATTGTCCTAAAAAGGGTTTGGGAACCCGGGTTCTGCACCACGGGACATGTATCGTTTTTCGGGAGCAGTCATTTTAATGATGCATAAAGTGAAAAAAAAAAAGTCAAATATTCCTTTAAATATCGTACCTGGGGGGTGTCTAAAGTATGCCTGTGAAGTGCCACGTGTTTCCCGTGTTTAGAACTGTCCCTGCACAAAATTAAATTTGTAAAGGAAAAAAAGCCATTTAAAACTGCTTGCGGCTTTAATGTAATGTCTGGTCCCGGTAATATGGATGAAAATTTTTAAGAAAAATGGCATAGCTACCCCAACACCCCCCCCCCCCTCCCTACCCCAGCCCATTACCAGCCCCTTTGGGTCTTGTATGGATATTTAAGGGGAACCCCGCACACAAAATAAAAAAGGCCCTATATACTCTGAACAGCTGTATACAGGCGGTGCATACAAGACAGGGACTGTAGGTTTGTTCTTATGTAGAATCTGTTTGTAATTTTGAACAGGTACATTGTTTAAGTGTAGCTCCAGCCCAAAAATCTATTTTTAAGCTTTTTGGAAAACATAGGGAAGGGTTATCACCCCTATAACATTTGTTTTGCTGTCTGTGCAGTGTGCACCTGTTCAGAACAGTTCACCTCACTTTCCGTCCTAATGACAACTGTTTTTTGAAAATTTGGTTTTTTTATTGAAACAAGAATTGGTGATAAAGCATCAGTGGGGAGGAGACACTTTTTTTCCCATATTAACTCTTACAGGAGAGAATTTGCCTTCCTAGGGGTAGATTTCCTCTCACTTCCTGTTGTATCCTTCCGTTTGCAAGGAGGAGTCGTTTGTAAGTTGGATGTTTGAAAGTAGGGGCCTGCCGTATATACTCAGCTGAAATTTGCACCTTACATATTGGTGTTGCCACAACACTGTGAGCCCTCACAGTTACTCTTGGTGGGCGCATGAATGGGCCCTGCTGTGAATTATTAGATCAAGAATTGTAATTGCATGCCCCTGTTGAACAGGGGCTGAAAAATTGGGCCTTTGGTGGTGGTGGTGGTGGTGTTGACACAACACTGTAAGGCCTCACAGTTACTCTTGGTGGGCGCAGCAATGGGCCCTGCTGTGAATTATTAGATCAAGAATTGTAATTACATGCCCCTGTTAAACAGGGGCAGAAAAATTGGGCCTTAGACACTGGTGCCACAACACTTCAACCCCTCACAAATACTGTACTTGGAGCACAGCAAAGAGCCCTGTTGCAAAGTATTGCATCAAAAATTGTAATTACACGCCCCTGTTAAACAGGGGCTGAAAAATTGGGCCTTAGCCACTGGTGCTGGTGCCACGACACTGCAACCTCTCCCAGATACTCTAGTTGGAGTGCAGGAATGAGCCCTGCTGCAAAGCATTGCATAAAAAATTGTAATAACACGCCCCTGTTAAACAGGGGCTGAAAAATTGGGCCTTAGCCACTGGTGCTGGTGCCACGACACTGCAACCTCTCCCAGATACTCTAGTTGGAGTGCAGGAATGAGCCCTGCTGCAAAGCATTGCATAAAAAATTGTAATTACATGCCCCTGTTAAACAGGGGCTGAAAAATTGGGACTTAGCCACTGGTGGCGGCACCCAGAAACAAAAATGTTCTTCCAAGCTATCATCATCAATCGGATCATTGAGGAGGAGGAGGATAGTCAGTCAACATAAGAGGACAGTCTCTCAGCATCAGTCTTGAAGGGATGCGACATTTGAAAATAAATGAGTCTGTTATATCAGCTTCAGGTGTTTGGTAGCTGGTGGTGATCCAAGACTGGTTCATCTTTATGAAGGTCAGTCGATCAACCGAGTCGGTGGACAGGCGCACCCTGTGATCTGTGACAAATCCTCCAGCAGCACTGAATGTGCGTTCTGAAAGAACACTGGATGCAGGACAGGCCAGTAGCTCAATTGCATACTGTGCAAGCTCTGGCCAGTGATCCATCCTCAAGACCCAGTAAGCCAGAGGATTTTCGGTGAGGAAGGTGTCCAAGACTGACCTTGCCCCTAGGTATTCCTGCACCATGTATATCAGACGCTGGCGATGGTTGCTGGAACTGATCATACCTTGGGGCTGCGGACTAAAGAATTGTCTGAACGCATCGGTCAGACGGCCACCTTCCCCACCGCTCCTTCTTTGACTGACCGAAGCCTCAGCAACTCGTTGTCCAGAACCAGGAGTTTGTAACCTCCCAGTCTCTGTGAACGCGTTGCACAGACCTTTCTGCAAGGCCTCCCGGAGTTGTCTCATCCTCTGCTCCCTCTGCAACGGTAAGATAAGGTCCGCAACCTTACCCTTGTACCGTGGATCAAGGAGAGTGGCCAGCCAGTAATGGTCCCTCTCCTTGATCCGAAGAATACGAGGATCCTTCCGCAGACTTTGCAGGATCAGGGAGGCCATGCAGTGTAGGTTAGCTGAGGCATTCGGTCCGGAGTCCTCTGGGTCACTAAGGACTACATGATCCGCAGCCACCTCCTCCCAGCCACGTACAAGTCCACTGGTTTCTTGGGACTGTAAATCATCCCTAAAAGACTGGTGCTGATGATGCTGAGTGCCAGGCTCCACCTCCATGCTGACACAATCCTCCTCCTCCTCCTCCTCCTCCTTCTCCTTCTCCTCTTCCTGTGCGATGGGTGGGACAGAAGGAACACTGTCTGGGTAAAGGGGGCCTTGAGAGGCAAGGAAGTCCTCCTCTCCCTGCCTCTGTTCTGCCTCAAGTGCCCTGTCCATTATTCCACGCAGCGTATGTTCCAACAGGTGGACAAGAGGTACAGTGTCACTGATGCATGCACTGTCACTGCTCACCATCCTCGTGGCCTCCTCAAATGGTGCCAGGACAGTGCATGCATCCCTGATCATGCCCCACTGGCGTGGTGAAAAAAACCCGAGCTCCCCTGACCCTGTCCTGGTGCTGTAGTCGCACAGGTACTCATTGATGGCCCTCTGCTGCGTGTGCAGCCGCTGCAGCATGGCCAACTTTGAGTTCCACCTGGTGGGCATGTTACATATAAGGCGGTTCTTGGGCAGGTTCAACTCCTTTTGCAGCTCAGCAGGCGAGCACTGGCATTATAAGATCTGCGGAAATGCACACAGACTTTCCTGGCCTGCCTCAGGACATCCTGTAAGCCCGGGTACCTGCCCAAGAACCGCTGCACCACCAGGTTAAGGACGTGAGCCACACAGGGCACATGGGTCAGTTGTCCCTGTCGGAGGGAGGACAGGAGGTTGGTGCCATTGTCGCAAACCACCATTCCTGGCTTAAGCTGGCGTGGCGTCAACCACCTCTCGGCCTGCCCCTGCAGAGCAGACAGAACCTCTGCCCCAGTGTGGCTCCTGTCCCCCAAACACACCAGCGCAAGCACGGCATGGCATCTTTTTGCCTGCGTACTTGCGTAGCCCCTTGAACGCCAACGGAGCACCGCTGGTTCCGTGGACAAAGCACAGGTGTCATGGATATGCAGTAGTGTTTGTCTGTCAGCTTACCTTCCTTCCCATGTGTTCATCTTAGAGGCCTGAGCCCTTTCACCTGGCTTCCTTTATAATCTCCTCCCAGCCGGACTCCACCCCAGGCCCTATCACAGAACACTATATTAACCTGTGCACTGCAAGCCTGCTTGGCTGATCAACGTGTTTGTTAGGCATTGTGTGTTTGGGTTCCTGCCTGCCGTGTGCTACGTCTGTCTCTCTGTTACATATTTGGCTTGTCCCCGACTATCCCTGTCTGCTCGTGACCCTTGACCTTCAGCTCGTTCTTTCGTTATCCTTGTCTGCTTGTGGCCCCTGACCTTCAGCTTGTTATTCGGTTCTCTCATATCTTGTGCTGCTGCTTCCCCTCTTTTCCCCTTATCCTACGGGGCGTGAGCTAGGAAACTCCAGGGGCCGCGACCTGGTCCCAGCCTGCAGCATAACATCCTCACCACTAGAGGCCCTGGAGAAGACCTGCTGGGTCTTAGACTCCGCGCCCTGGGGAATCTTGGCTCTAGCTCCTGTTAGGATCCCGGTTGTGCTCCTCTGGTCCCGCTTTCCACAACCACCCAGTTTCCTATCCGCAGCAGTCAGCCATAGGGTTCACTACCTTGCGGTGCACTCCGGTCCCCCTACGGTGTGCATCTGTCACCTGGCCACAGGTGACCTTGACAGTTTGATCAGCCATGAACCCGGCTGACATCCCGCTTCCCGCGGATGATCCATTGCAGGGCATAGTTTGCAGACTTGAAACCCAGGAATCGAATCAGACTCAGGTGATGCGATTCCTCCAGGATCTGGCTTCTCGCTTCGAGCAGCTTCAGGCCTCCTTGGGAACCCCGAATCCGCAACCTCAAATGCAACCAGCGGCTGCACCTATTGCACCAGTTGCAGCCACACACTCACTACAACTGCCAGGTCCGTCCCGTTTCTCTGGGGACTCCAAGGCTTGCAGGGGGTTCCTTAGCCAATGGACAATTCATTTTGAGCTCCAGCCCCAAAACTTCCTGTCTGATCGGGCTAAGGTAGCCTATATCATTTCCCTCCTCTCTGGTGAAGCTTTAGCCGGGGCAGCCCCTCTGTGGGAACTGAATGATCCAGTGGTTTCTAGCCTGTCTGGCTTCTTGAAACTTTTTCGGAATATCTTCGAAGAACCGGCTCGTGTCTCTTCAGCGGCCAGCGCCCTTTTACGTCTCCGCCAAGAGTCTGCTTCTGTGGGACAGTATGCCCTTTATTTCCGCATACTGTCAGCTGAGTTGAGCTGGAACAATGAAGCCTTAGTCGCAACCTTTTTGAATGGCCTGTCTGATAGAGTGAAGGATGAATTAGCAGGAAGAACCATCCCCACTGATCTGGCCGGCGTTATCTCCTTGTGTAACCAGATCGATATTCGCTTTCAGGAGAGGACCTTAGAAAAGCAACGCCAGCACTCCTTGGTTCTTAGTCAGCCTGAGCTCCCCTCTCTTCGACCCGTAGAGCATCTCCTACCAGCTGAGGAACCCATGCAGCTGGGTCGGACCAGGCTATCCCCCGAGGAACGTGCTAGGCGCAGAACTCTTGGTCTGTGTCTTTACTGTGGGGGCAAAGGTCATTTTCGTGACACTTGCTCTCTTTGTCCAGAAAAACGTTCGGGTCCACTTCATCTGGAAAGTGGAGTATTGGACCCAGAAATATCACCTTCCCCTTCTCGTCTTCTGATTTCTGTGTTCCTTCATGTTGGTGCTTCTTCTCATTCGGTCTCAGCATATCTGGATTCCGGAGCCGCTGGTAACTTCATGGACTGGGAAATCGCATCGTCCATGAGACTTACTCTTTTGCCCCTCACCACGCCATTGGTGGTCTTGGCGATTGATGGTACTGTTCTCCCAGGGGGACCTATCCGCTTCCAGACCCTTCCTGTTAAGATGTCGGTAGGGACACTCCACCAGGAGTGGATATCCTTCCTTATCTTACCCAAGGCCTCAACGCCTATAATTTTGGGTCTCCCATGGTTACAGCTCCATTCTCCTCATGTGGACTGGACTACTGGACAGATCCTGGCTTGGGGTCCCTCCTGTTCCTCATCCTGCCTACCCAAGGTTGCCCCCTGTGAACCTGAGCCGGTC
This sequence comes from Rana muscosa, assembly GCA_029206835.1. Classification (NCBI taxonomy): domain Eukaryota; kingdom Metazoa; phylum Chordata; class Amphibia; order Anura; family Ranidae; genus Rana; species Rana muscosa. The sequence goes on along the minus strand of CM055116.1, from coordinate 420,979,018 downwards.
ATTCATTCCAGGTTGCATAACCATTTACATTTCTCTGTCCCTAACCACCCTTGGACGCACAGCCAGGCTAGCTTGTCTACAAGTCCTGCAGTCGCTACGTCTTGCGATGCGATTCAGGTAGTCGCTACACCTGACTCAGCTATTCACTCTGCCTCTGTACTAGTTATGCCAGTCCAGCCCATGCCCAGTGAGCCTCCTACTTTTTCTTGTTCGGGACATTCTGCTTGTCCTTCAGCTATTCAGCTTGACTCCTGCGACATGTCACCTTCTAACCAACCTGACTTCAGGGTTCCACTGACATCTGCCCAGTCTGATGGTCCTGTGCAAGATGACCAGTTCCCCTTTAAGGGTCTAGGGGACCCTCCTCAGATTCCTGTTGATCCTCTCATGCCCTTGCTTATTCCTAGAGAGCCTTTGGTCCTCAATAGATCTTCTTGTCATCTCCCTACCTCGTTTTCGGTCTCTGAGGATAATCTTAAGTACGAGGTTAGACAAGTTCTGAATTCTCGGCTCTGCAGAGGCATTCTTCAGTACCTTGTGCATTGGAGAGGTTTTGGTCCTGAGGAGGCATCTTGGATCGCTGCATCTGATGTCGCTGCACCTCATCTGTTGAGAAGGTTTCATCAGAGATTTCCCTTTAAGCCTGGGCCCAGGCGGGGGAGGGCCCATAAGAGGGAGGGTACTGTCATGGATATGCAGTAGTGTTTGTCTGTCAGCTTACCTTCCTTCCCATGTGTTCATCTTAGAGGCCTGAGCCCTTTCACCTGGCTTCCTTTATAATCTCCTCCCAGCCGGACTCCACCCCAGGCCCTATCACAGAACACTATATTAACCTGTGCACTGCAAGCCTGCTTGGCTGATCAACGTGTTTGTTAGGCATTGTGTGTTTGGGTTCCTGCCTGCCGTGTGCTACGTCTGTCTCTCTGTTACATATTTGGCTTGTCCCCGACTATCCCTGTCTGCTCGTGACCCTTGACCTTCAGCTCGTTCTTTCGTTATCCTTGTCTGCTTGTGGCCCCTGACCTTCAGCTTGTTATTCGGTTCTCTCATATCTTGTGCTGCTGCTTCCCCTCTTTTCCCCTTATCCTACGGGGTGTGAGCTAGGAAACTCCAGGGGCCGCGACCTGGTCCCAGCCTGCAGCATAACATCCTCACCACTAGAGGCCCTGGAGAAGACCTGCTGGGTCTTAGACTCCGCGCCCTGGGGAATCTTGGCTCTAGCTTCCGTTAGGATCCCGGTTGTGCTCCTCTGGTCCCGCTTTCCACAACCACCCAGTTTCCTATCCGCAGCAGTCAGCCATAGGGTTCACTACCTTGCGGTGCACTCCGGTCCCCCTACGGTGTGCATCTGTCACCTGGCCACAGGTGACCTTGACAACAGGAAGAGGCCATGGAGGAAGAAGAAGAGGAGGGGGTGGAGGAGAGAGGTGTGTCACAACCAGTAGTAGCATTTTGGAGGCGTGGCGGCGGAACAACCTCCAACACTACTGCACCTTGTCCTGCATCCTTCCCAGCTGCCAAAAGAGTGACCCAATGGGCCGTGAAAGAAAGGTAACGTCCCTGTCCATGCCTGCTGGACCATGAGTCAGCGGTAATATGCACCTTACCGCTGACCGCCCTGTCCAGCGAGGCCAAGACATTGCCTTCCACATGCCGGTAGAGAGCCGGAATCGCCTTCCGTGAGAAAAAGTGGCGTTTGGGAACCTGCCACTGAGGAACCGCACATTGCACAAATTCACGGAAGGGGGCCGAGTCTACCAACTGAAAAGGCAGCAGTTGAAGCGCTAGCAATTTAGCCAAGCTAGCATTCAACCGCTGGGCATGTGAACTTCTTTCGACGGTCCAGCAGCTGGGGCAGGGTAATTTGCCTGCTAGAATCGGACGTCGGTGTACTGCTAGCAGAGTGCCCGCAAGTACTTGGCTGTGACACACCTAATTCTACACCTTCATTCCTCTCAGTGCAGGTTTCAGAGAGGACTGAAGGTATAGTGGGGTTGGAGATCCCAGCTGATGCGGTGCAAGGAGAGGTCCGCTTTGTTCTTTGGTGTGGGTCTTTAAGGTAGGCTTGCCAACGAGCTGCATGGCAGGTCAACATATGTCTGGTCAAGCATGTGGTGCCCAAGCGGGTGATGTTTTGGCCACGCGATATACGCTTGAGACATATGTTGCAAACAGCAGCTGTGCGATCTGATGCACTCGACTCAAAAAAGGCCCACACCAAAGAACTTTTTGAATAACGGGCAGAGGCAGCGCCCTACACAGGCGGAGCTCTGCGGTGTGATTCCGTCGGTGTGCTGCCCTTACGCTGGCCCCCCGAGGGCATCCTGCCTCATTGGAGATGTGCCTCCTCCTCATCCTCCTCCTCCTCCTCCTCTCTCCTATTAGGCACCCACGTGGAGTCAGTGACCTCATCATCCCCTCCCTCCTCATCACTGGAGCCAATCTGGCAGTATGCTGCAGCTGCTGGAACATGACTGCCAGATTGGTGTCCTTCTTGAGCATCCCCTCTGTCTACTCTCACGCTACTGCCTTCCTCTAGCTGGGTATCATCATCAGACCCTTCGAAACGCTGGGCATCCTCCTGGAGCATGTACCCAACACTGTGCTCAAACAGTTCGGGGGACTCCTCAGGAGGACATGGTTGGTCTAGGGAAGGAGTGACTGATGATGACATTGATACCAGGGAAGAGGACGCTTTGGCAGCTGCTTTGCCAGTACCCTGAGCCTGGGTGAGAGAGGATGAGGAGGATGAGGAGGGCTTGGTCATCCACTCTACCAAGTCTTCGGCATGATGCGGCTCAACACGTCCAGCTGCCGAAAAGAAGGACAAGCGTGTCCCATGGCCACGTGCTGATGGCGATGCACCGCGTCCACGACCAGCACTGTTGTCTCTAGACACAGAGCCTGCTTGCCCTCTTTTATTGGCTCCTGACTGTCTGCCTCTCCTTGTTTGCCTTCCAGACATTCTAATGGCCTGCAGGGAGATGGGAAAACCAGCAATAAGGCCTAGCTTCAGGAGTATATTTTGCAGGAATCACACTACGCCTGCTGTAAGTGCTGCAAATACCTGTTGGTGTAACACACCAGGAAAACACAGCAATACAGGCTAACTTCAGGCGTAATATGATCAGGAGGCACACTCCGCCCGCTGTAAGTGCTGCAAATGCCTGTTGGTGTAACACCAGGAAAACACAGCAATACAGGCTAACTTCAGGTGTAAAATGTGCAGGAGGCACACTCCGCCCGCTGTAAGTGCTGCAAATGCCTGTTGGTGTAACACACCAGGAAAACACAGCAATACGGGCTAATTTCAGGTGTATAATGTGCAGGAGGCACACTCCGCCCGCTGTAAGTGCTGCAAATGCCTGTTGGTGTAACACACCAGGAAAACACAGCAATACGGGCTAACTTCAGGTGTAATATGATCAGGAGGCACACTCCACCCGCTGTAAGTGCTGCAAATGCCTGTTGGTGTAACACCAGGAAAACACAGCAATACAGGCTAACTTCAGGTGTATAATGTGCATGACATGTTAAAGACCGATCCTTCGCTTTGACTTACCCTCTACCACCTTACCCACCCCCTTGTACCATTCTAATAAATAACGACTGACAAGGTTGTGGAGTAAAATTGGCCTTCCGGCCTATTTATTTTAACAACTTTATATGAAATAAATAACCACTTAAATAACCGTTTAAATAACATTTATAACACTTCCAATACCACTGGTGGGCTTATAGACCACCAACTCCCAACTTGGGCACTGGGACTAACATATCCCTTAGGCCTCCAGTCGCAAGACACCGACTCGGAGACGGTACACCTGGCCGCAGTGCCCTACCATTTACCCCCCTTCCTGGTTAACCCTTGTTGACCAGAAGGTACTCAAAAAACCCCATACCACGTATGGGTACCACCTTTTTCTCCAGACCTTCCCCTTTTACCTCCTTTTCCAGGAACCAAACTCCGCCACATCCAACTAAACACCGCCCATGACGCTCGCCCTTGTCTTACCCCTCACACAGGGAGGGTGGGTGGGAAGCTTTCTACCTCGTGAGTGAAATGGAGGAAGTGAGAAAACGTCACTTCCTCCCTGACTAACTGCGCTCCCCCTCCCCTTCTTCCCCACGGCCACCCCCCTTCTCTTAAAGGGAAACACAACCTCTGCTGGCTACTGCCTGTCTCACCTGTCATGCCGTCCCTCCGCTTATTTTCCCTTTTGTCATTGCTCCAGGACTCTCTTGACATGTTAAAGACCGATCCTTCGCTTTGACTTACCCTCTACCACCTTACCCACCCCCTTGTACCATTCTAATAAATAACGACTGACAAGGTTGTGGAGTAAAATTGGCCTTCCGGCCTATTTATTTTAACAACTTTATATGAAATAAATAACCACTTAAATAACCGTTTAAATAACATTTATAACACTTCCAATACCACTGGTGGGCTTATAGACCACCAACTCCCAACTTGGGCACTGGGACTAACATATCCCTTAGGCCTCCAGTCGCAAGACACCGACTCGGAGACGGTACACCTGGCCGCAGTGCCCTACCATTTACCCCCCTTCCTGGTTAACCCTTGTTGACCAGAAGGTACTCAAAAAACCCCATACCACGTATGGGTACCACCTTTTTCTCCAGACCTTCCCCTTTTACCTCCTTTTCCAGGAACCAAACTCCGCCACAGCTCGCAAGGGGTAAAACCTTACCCTTGCGAGCAACCCCACACCCTAAGGGCCTGCTGAATTCCTTCCTGCAAACCCATGTTCCACAGGTCAATGCCCACTGCATTCAGGTGGACCCCATCTCCCCTTAGGTACCTCCACGTATCCACCTCCAATTCGCGGTGGCGCACCACCAGGCCCCCGTTCCTCACAAAAAATCTCCCCACTTCCTTATTGACTTTTATCCGGGCCTTATTGACTTTGTCCACCGACCATGCCCACCGCCAGGATGTCCTGCCTACCATGTCCGACCAAATAACCACCATACCCGGGAATGTAGTGCGCAACCTTAAAAAATCAGACTTAACGTCCTGTATCAGTTGGTGCATTGATCTGGCCCCCATGTCGTTGCCTCCCGCATGTAGCACCAATACATCCGGTGCCCTCTCCCGACCAGCGAACCTCTGTAATTCCGGCATAACCCCACTCCACGTCATACCCGGCACCCCGATCCAACGGACCCGTGCTTCTCGTAAGGGAATTCCTAACTGCCGTCCATTGGATCGAACATCGGCCCGTTTCGCCCCCCAGAACACGTACGAGTGACCCAAAATCCAAACTAGTCTGGGTTCACCACCTGAAAAACATGGAAATAACATTAGGACAACGAATTAATGGCACCTTCTAAACTGCCAACGCCCAGACCCCATACAACACCTACCCAAATGCCCTTTACTCCTGTAACAGCTGAGGGCGAACATAAAGGCGAAACCTATCAGACTCCCACCTCCCAATCTTCCTCACCGCGTCCGCCTGCAGTCCTGCCCTAGCCGCCTCCGTAGCTGCCCCAATGCGGAAGGAGTGAGAGGCATAACCCGTCGGGTCATACCCCGCTGCCACCAAACATTTTTTGAACACCGCTATGAATTGAAACCTTGACAACGCTGCCCCATCCCGATGCATAAGAAAAGAACCCTCTAGTCCCGGACGCATGGAACAAAAGGATTCCACCGCCCGTACAGGACAGATTGATGCCTCTGGGATGCGAAACAACTGAAGCCGCATACCTTTTCCTACTTGATCCGTTTTGGACCTGCTTACCCATATGCCCACCGAATCTCCCGAACATTCCACATCCTGCGCCAACAACCCCCCCGGAGCCATTTTGGAAGAACTGACCAGCTCTCCTACCCTCAGGGCCCCAAAAAAGGCAGGCGCGAATGCTGCCCGGAACAACTGACACTCATATTCCGAACTGCACACGGAGCGCAGCTGCAGAAACAATTTTTCCAACATTCTGAACGAGACCGGCCTGCGGCTATCAGCCACCTTCCGACCTTTTCTGTACCCCTTCACTGCCTGCTTCACCCAAAATTCTTTAGTATGGTCCTTGCAACCCTCCCATTTGAACAGAAACGCCAAACCCGCTAGTGTGCGGTCCACCGCGGACACAGAAACGCCTTGCTCCATTTTCAATGTGAGAAAATAAATCAGAGCCGCTCCCTCTTCTCCACCCCCCGGGGAAACTCCCAGCCCCCGAACAAATGACCCCCACTCCTGCCACACCTTAGCATAGGCATTCCACGTGGCCCCACTCACCGACCGTTTAATCCACTGTGCTGCGCTGTCAAGGCAATGTCCCACATCCAGTCGGGACAGGTAACCCCTCGTTGCTCCGCTGCTGGTGCCAACTCCCGGAACCTGTCCCACTGAAAACGAGACAACGCGTCAGCCAGGGTGTTATCCACCCCAGGAAGATGTACTGCGTACACAAATACATTGAACTGCAAGCAGCGCAAAACCAAATGCCTCAGCAAACGCACCACTGGCTGTGATGTGGCCGACACTTTATTCACTACCTGAACCACTCCCATGTTATCACAGTTCAGGCGCACCTTGCTATTCCGGAATGAATCCCCCCAGAACTCAAACGCCACCACAATTGGGAAAAGTTCCAATAGTACCAGGTTCTTCAAGAACCCCGCTTCCTCCCACTTCTTTGGCCATGGAGCCGCACTCCATTTTCCCTGACAGAACGCCCCATACCCCGTGGAGCCAGCCGCATCTGTAAACAAGTCCAGATCGAAATTGCTAACGGGCCCCTTCATCCACAACGCCCGCCCGTTGAAGGATTCCAGGAATCCGTGCCACACTTCCAAATCCTCACGAAGCTCTCTGGTTAGGCTTACAAAATGAGTAGGCACCCGCACCCCGGCTGTCGCAGCCGACAACCTGCGGCTAAATACCCTGCCCATGGGCATTATCCTGCAAGCGAAACACAACTTACCCAATAGTGACTGCATCTGTCGCAACTGAATCTTACGACGGCCGATAACACCTCGCACCTCCTCCTTCAATGCTTCCAGCTTATCCTCCGGCAGTCGGCATTCCATCTTCTCTGAATCCAGCTCTATGCCCAGAAAAACTAAGGACGACGTGGGGCCCTCTGTCTTCTCAGGGGCCAAAGGGACCCCAAAACGGTCGGCCACGTATTGCAGCGTCCCCAGCAGGACCTTGCAAACGGTAGACCCCGGCGGGCCCACACACAGAAAGTCATCCAGATAGTGGATGATCGAACTGATCCCCGACACGTCCCGGACCACCCATTCTAGGAACGAACTAAAAGTCTCAAAGAGCGCGCAAGAGATGGAGCAACCCATGGGCAAACAACGGTCCACGTAGTAAGCCCCCTCCCACATGCAGCCCAAGAAACGAAAGCTGTCCGGGTGTACTGGTAGCAACCGAAAAGCAGATTGAACATCGGCTTTTGCCAACAGCGCTCCCCGTCCACACCTACGCACCCATGTCACAGCCGCGTCGAAGGAGGTGTACGATACCGTGCAGTCCTTCGGCGCAAGAGCATCGTTCACCGACCCACCCCTGGGAAAGGACAGGTGATGAATCAAGCGAAATTTTTGAGGTTCCCTCTTGGGGACAACCCCCAAGGGAGATACCACTAAATCAGGTATGGGCGCATCTGTGAACGGTCCGGCCATCCGCCCTAACTGCACCTCCTTCTCCAGCTTCTCTGAAACCACCAAAGGTTGTAGCAATGCAGACCGGAGGTTCTTGGCTGCCGGGGGGACTGCAAACGGCGCGCAAGGAATTCTGAAACCACCGGCGAAACCCTCCTCTAACAACTTGGCTGCACGCCTGTCGGGATACCTATTGAGAAAGGGGAGCATCCTTTCCACCCGTATTGGCGTCGTTCCCTTTTCCCCCAAAATCCCCGGGGCGACCCCTGCCTCGCTTAAAGCATTTGGACAAGGCATGACTGCCCCCACATCCTGAACACACATGCTTGAAGCGACAGCTTGCTCCGTACTTGCACGTGCCCTCGTTGAACTGCCAGCAGTAGCCCCACCTTTTCTCGGTCGGTTGTCCTGAGGCCGCAGCACCTCCGACCCCCCCCTGAAAAAACTGATTGGATGCCCGCGACGCTGTCATCAGTCACATCCACAAGTTGATGTCCTTGTGATCCCATCGCAGTCCTGGTCTCATGGCCATCCTCTGCCGGAACTGTTCGTCATACCTCAACCAGGCTATGCCACCATACGTCCTGTACGCTTCGCTAACCGCCTCCAAATAAATGAACAGCCCAGAACAATGTTCCGGGGCTTTCTCCCCTATCACGCAAGCCATGATCGCAAACGCTTGCAACCAATTGGTGAAAGTACGGGGTATAAGACGATAACGCCTCTTTTCTTCGTCCTCCTTCTTGCTCTCCTCCGGCTTCACCCTATCCAGGTTGAATTTGTCCAAGGGGAGCAACGTGAAGATCTCCACGTACTCACCTTTCCACAGCTTTTCTCTGACCTCCGGCTTGAGGTGAGTTCCTAACGGTGCCTCAAAACAAATGTACATCTCATTCTTAGCGGCGTCCGCCAGCCTGACCGCTTCCTTGTTTTTCTCTCCCGTAGCCACTTGCCCCCCTGTTGTGGCCTCCCCCCCTTCCAATGGGGCCTGCACCTCCTCTGACACCTCTACCGCTTGCACGCCTAGGGCCCCGGTTGCATCCGAAAGCCCCGCCCCCTGCGATGAACCCCCTGTTTTCCCCCAAGCCGCCGCGGGCGACCCCATGTCGCCCCCGCCTGGCTTAAAACGCCTGACCAAATCCTCCAACCCAGACCACAAGTCCTGCGTCTCCCCTGCCGCTTTTTTCCCCGGTGGGGAAGAACGCGACCCAGGTGTCGCGCCTAAGCCCCCCCCCCAACACCCCCTTGACCCAATAAATCTTGTAATAAGGAACAAATGACCACCGAAGAGTGGGACTTACCGGGCTGCCTGAGACTGGGTCCACCAGCCGCCGAACTGTTCTCCATCGAAGCCAGTTGTCCCGAGTCCTCGCCACCGTCTGACCCGGACAGCTCCCCTTCAGACCTGTTGTCATCCGATCCCGCCGACACAAGCGCTGGCTGCACACCCTGCGGACGCAACCCACGTGGCAAGGGTTGTCGCGGCTGGGCCTCACGTCCTCTCGATCCCGGCACACCTGACCCACTCGCAACCTCCACCGACGGACTGCGGGTCCGCCCCCTGGCCCGGGTGTCATCCGCTCGACTTCCATCCGTCACTCTAGGCGCCAAACCCCTCACCGCTCGTCCTGCTGGCACCGCCGGACCCCTGACCGCCACCGCCTCCCGGCCACTGGCCCGCGAACTGGATCCTCCATGCTGGGCCGCACGGCTGTTCCGGGCATCCCCCGCAGCCTCGACCGCAATGTCCCCACATCTCCGACGCGCGGGAGGGGGAGGGGCAAGAGGGCCACTCGTCTCCCCCACCGCCGAACTCCGTCCACGGCGCGGATTCCTCCCGGCCCCCCCGCCGACACAGGCTGCGTGCGGCCAGAGGATGCGGCCAGAGGGCCCCCAACGGGTCTCCGGACGGAAGTTGAACCACTCGGGGATGCCTCCGGACTGTACCGCTCAGGCGGCCTGGACTGCCTAGCGCGCCCCGGAGCGACCCCCCCCCCGGCGGGCGCCACCGCCCGCTCATCCACCACTGCAGCAACCTGCTCCTGCAGCCAATCTGCCCCCTGCGCGGCCACCGCGGCCCGCAATTGCGCTATTAGTTCAGCCACATCAGGAATAGCACCGGCTGTGAAGCTTTCTACCTCGTGAGTGAAATGGAGGAAGTGAGAAAACGTCACTTCCTCCCTGACTAACTGCGCTCCCCCTCCCCTTCTTCCCCACGGCCACCCCCCTTCTCTTAAAGGGAAACACAACCTCTGCTGGCTACTGCCTGTCTCACCTGTCATGCCGTCCCTCCGCTTATTTTCCCTTTTGTCATTGCTCCAGGACTCTCTGGAGGCACACTCCGCCCGCTGTAAGTGCTGCAAATGCCTGTTGGTGTAACACACCAGGAAAACACAGCAATATGGGCTAACTTCAGGTGTAATATGATCAGGAGGCACACTCCGCCCGCTGTAAGTGCTGCAAATGCCTGTTGGTGTAACACCAGGAAAACACAGCTATACAGGCTAACTTCAGGTGTATAATGTGCAGGAGGTACACTCCGCCCGCTGTAAGTGCTGTAAATGCCTGTTGGTGTAACACACCAGGAAAACACAGCAATACGGGCTAACTTCAGGTGTATAATGTGCAGGAGGCACACTCCGCCCGCTGTAAGTACTGCAAATGCCTGTTGGTGTAACACACCAGGAAAACACAGCAATACGGGCTAACTTCAGGTGTAATATGATCAGGAGGCACACTCCGCCCTCTGTAAGTGCTGCAAATGCCTTTTGGTGTAACACCAGGAAAACACAGCAATACAGGCTAACTTCAGGTGTATAATGCACAGGAGGCACACTCCGCCCGCTGTAAGTGCTGCAAATGCCTGTTGGTGTAACACACTAGGAAATCACAGCAATACGGGCTAACTTCAGGTGTAATATGATCAGAAGGCACACTCCGCCCGCTGTAAGTGCTGCAAATGCCTGTTGGTGTAACACCAGGAAAACACAGAAATACAGGCTAACATCAGGTGTATAATGTGCAGGAGGCACACTCCGCCCGCTGTAAGTGCTGCAAATGCCTGTTGGTGTAACACACCAGGAAAACACAGAAATACGGGCTAACTTCAGGTGTATAATGTGCAGGAGGCTTAGCAACAATGACACTGACACTGTCCCCTGCCTATCCTTCTCTCTCCCTGCACACAAGGTTTATCAAAGAATATGACACTGACACTCTCCCTGCCTATCCTTCTCTCTCCCTGCACACAAGGTTTAGCAAAGAATGTGACACTGACACTGTCCCCTGCCTATCCTTCTCTCTCCCTGCACACAAGGTTTATCAAAGAATATGACACTGACACTCTCCCTGCCTATCCTTCTCTCTCCCTGCACACAAGGTTTAGCAAAGAATGTGACACTGACACTGTCCCCTGCCTATCCTTCTCTCTCCCTGCACACAAGGTTTAGCAAAGAATATGACAAGGACACTCTCCCTGCCTATCCTTCTCTCTCCCTACACACAAGTTTGAGGTACAAATAGCACTGACACTGTCCCTGCCTATGTAACTCTTTCCCTGCGCCGGAACACACTACACAAGGCCGCCGCGCTGGCGGCCTTTTATAGTGTGGGGCGTGTGCTAAACCCCCTGAGCTATAATTGGCCACAGGCAACCTGCCTGTGGCCAATTATGGCTCTCCTAGCTGCCGGCGCTGTGATTGGCCAAGCATGCGGGGTCACAGTGCATGCTTGGCCAATCACAGCGCCGGGATTGCACTGCGATGGCGCAGTGTATTGTGGGGCGTTCGCGTCACTCGAATTTGGCGCGAACGCCCCAAATCGTTCGATGTTCGCCGAACGGTCGAACAGCCGATGTTCGAGTCGAACTTATGTTTGACTCGAACACCGAGCTCATCCCTAAAGGCAAGAATAAAGAGAACGGGAGACAGGCAGCATCCCTGTCGTGTTCTCCTAAAGATGGGGAATCAAGGTGACAGGCAGCCTGCATAGCAGACTGCTGCAGAGAGGAAAGAATAAAGCGTGGCCAGCCATGTGAGGATCGAGTCTCCAAAGCCCTAATGCTGTAGTGCGTATCACAAGTAGTCCCATGAGAGGGAGTCAAGTGTTTAATATATATCGAGAGAAAGGGGGATACCCGGGATTTTGCGATGATGTAGCAGGGTAATTAGGTGGAACACCTTACGAACATTGTCCCCCACCTGACGGCCAGGCACAAAGCCTACCCGGTCTCTGTGGATCAGGGAGCATAAGTATTTATTGATGCGAGAGCACAAGATCTTCTTCAAGAGTTTCATGTTCTCATTTAGCAAAGAGATGGGGCGGAAGGCCTGAGGCTCATGGGCCTCCTCACTGGTTTTGGGTCATCATAGAAATATGCGCTTGTAAGGAGTCAAGTAGAAGGCTGTGCTCCCTACTTCGTACTGTTGAAGTAGGCTATCAAGTGAAGGAGCAGGAGGGAGGAGAACTTACGATAATATAGGCCAGAAAAGCCATCCGGACCTTTTGGCCTTCGAAGGTCGGATGCCCTTGATAGCCTGGGCTACCTCTGATTCAGAAATGTCTGCATTAAGAACTGTATAGGCCAATGAGGAAAGAGGAGGAAGATGAAGGTTACAAAAGAAAACCATGGGTAAAACATACACCATTTCATCATGCCATTCATGTCAAGTACGTAGTACAAATTACAATGGCTCTCTTGTACAGTGTGCTTTTAGTTGAAAGGATCACAGTATGAAAAAGAAAATGTTCAACTTGGCAGGATTCTTAACTGTTCTGACAAAGCTGATCTGTTCTGTTTCGGCAAGTGAGAATGTATCTAATTCTTCAAGTCCGTTATTTCAATTCAGAGATGCAGTGTTCATAACAAGGCAATCTGACACACAGAAGTATAAAAAAAAAAAACTCAGAGAAATATGGGTCACCATCTCTACCATTATGTGTCATAGGCAGTCAGTGCCTGTGTCCAAAAGAATGCTATACTGTATACCATGGCAATCTTTTTTCAGGAGATCAAATGCATTTCAGGTATCTACATCTTCTTCATCAGGGCTAATAATAGTCATTAATAAAATAAATGAATTAATAATAATAAATGTAAATTCATAATTTAATTAATAAAATATAAACATATGATTTGGTTAAAAAATTATAAAAATGCATTCATAAATGTATTCATAACAAAAATATACTGTACAGGGGGTCCCATGCTTACGAACGCCCGACTTACGAACCCCTCCTACTTACAAACCGGGTGCTGCGCGGACCCTCTGCCGTTCTGCGCGGTACATCTGCTGTTCTGCGCATGCGCGGCCAGATGGAGCCTCGGAAAATTTCGGAAATGTCCGTAATTGGCCGCGCATGCGCAGAACGGCATTCAACGGGACATCGGAAAACATCGGAAATGTCCGTAATTGTCGTTCTGCATATGTGCGGCCGACTTACGAACATTTCCGAATTACAAACAGGAGGAAAGTCCCTAACGGGTTCGTAACCCGGGGACCCCCTGTATACCCCCACATATATAAACATATATGCACACGTGCACATTTAAAAAAGTGTATTCCTGCATGAGAAAATGTTATCTAATTATTGTATAATATTTTGATGATCAATATCTATTACCAAAATGTTTATATTTAAAGTGGTTGTAAACCCAAATTTTGATTTTTAAATAAAATAACCACCTGCAAGAGAAAGCCGTAAAGAGCTAGTATGACTAGCATACTAGCTCATTATGCATTACTTACCTTAGATCGAAGCCCCCGAAGCCGTCCACGTCTCCCCCTCCGGCCGCAGTCATCTCTCCGGAAGTTTACTTCCGGGTATCGCTGCTCCTGCGCTGTGATTGGCCGGAGCGGCGAAGACGTCACTCCACGCATGCAAGGCCGGATTTGTGAATGGGATTTACAGTGCACCTGTGCCGTTGTCTGCGGTCTGCGGTTTAGGAGATATTGAAAACACCTACAGGTAAGCCTTAATCTAGGCTTACCTGTAGGTGAAACTTCCGGGGGAGGGTTTACATTTACAACCACTTTAACATGTTCTCTCTCTCTCTATATATATATATATGTGTGTGTGTAGCAAGGGGTTACGATCCAAATTATCCTAAAGACAATGTTGTGTTCCTAACTGTTGGCTCCCTCTGGTGTCTGTTTATGTTGTGACATAGAAGTTCGTTCAATCCAGTTGCATTATGGAACAAAGCATGGTGGACATTGTAGTGCGAGAGGAAGTGACTCTATGTGGGTGATTTACTATAAATAGTGCGCTGCGCTGGTTCATACCTTAATTGAGTGCAGGAACCGGCGGCGCACTGCTATAGTAAATACAAATTTGAGCGGCGCTCTATTGAAAATGAATGGTTCCCTATGGGAGCGCATTGATTTGAATAGAGGTCGCCCGGGAAGTCGGATGAAGACGATCCGTCTCGCGGGGCGACTCGTGTGCCGGCTGACACAGGGACAGCGTGACTTTGTGAGGCAACTTGGACACGACTTGAGCGTGAAGCAGTCGCTCAAGTCGTGTCCTAGAGGCGACTACCTGGCCGAGAATGTCTCCAGCGCGATGCCATCGCGCTGGTTCTCGGCAGCCTCGCGCTCGCTGTCCCGTGTTTGGTATGAATCATGAAGGGGAACTCCACGCCAATTTTTAATTAAAAAAACAGCATGGGTTCCCCTTCAGGAGAATACCAGGCCCTTAGGTCTGGTATGGATTTTAAAGGGAAACCCCCTACGCCAAAAAATGGCGTGGGGGTCCCCCCAAAATCCAAACCAGACCCTTATCCGAGCACGCAGCCCAGCAGGTCGCTCGCTCGCCCCCCCTCCTTAACCGTACCAGGCCGCATGCCCTCAACATGGGGGGTGTGTGCTTTGGGGCAGGGGGTGCCCTGCGCTCCCCCACCCCAAAGCACCTTGTCCCCATGTTGATGGGGACAAGGGTCTCTTCCCGACAACCCTGGACGTTGGTTGTCGGGGTCTGTGGGCGGGGGGCTTTTCGGAATCCGGGAGCCCCCTTTAATAAGGGGGCCCCCAGATACCGCCCCCCCCACCCTATGTGAATGAGTATGGGGTACATCGTACCCCTACCCATTCACCTGGTGGAAAAAAAAGTCAATAAAAAACATAACACAGGTTTTTAAAGTAATTTATTAGGCAGCTCCGGGGGTCTTCTTCCGACTTCGGGGGTCTTTCTGCCGGGCGCCCCGCTATCTTCTTCCAGCTCTTTTGCTGGGGGGCGGGGTCGGGGGCGGGGTCAGCGAGTGGCATCACCCGGTGACCACGCCCCATGCCAATATAAGTGGGTGCGCTCCGCCCACACAGCATTGTAGCGGCAGACAGCGACATCCTCCCCATGTTGAGGGCATGTGGCCTGGTACGGTTCAGGAGGGAGGGGGGCCGCTCTCTCGTCCCCCCCTCTTTTTCTGTGGCCTGCCAGGTTGCGTGCTCGGATAAAGGGTCTGGTGTGGATTTTTAGGGGGACCCCCACGCTATTTTTTTTTTAAAGCTTGGCGCGGGGTTCCCCTTAAAATCCATACCAGACCTGAAGGGCCTGGTATGGATTTTGGGGGGACCCCCACGCCATTTTTTTTATTTTGGTGGGGGGGTCCCCTTTGAATCTATACTAGACCCAAGGGCCTGGTATGGACCTGGGGGGGGGGACCCCACGCTGTTTTTTTATAGATTTTTTTTTTGAGCCGGCAATGTTTATTTTTTTTACGTTTCCTTTAACAACCAGCTATGAACAGGTAAAAAAAAAAAGCAAATCGCCGCAAAATCGTGGTACTTGCGTTTTGGATGTGGGTCCATTGAATTCTATTACATCCAAAACACTGTTTTTGGCCTGGAAAAAAAAATCTGCAGTTGCGTCTCGTTTTTCACGAAGCCAAAATATGCCTTCAGATGCCAAAGATTTCCACGTTTCAGACGCGGGTACCGGCATTTAGCCGCATTTTAGTTTAGAAGCGTTTTAAAGGTGACCTATTTTTTTTTACATTAATAAACTCAAAAATTATGGCAAATGAGGAAAAACCATTCAAAATATATATATTTCCAAAAAAATAATGAAATTGTTTCCATTGCATTGTGGACAATCCACAACTTGGGGCAGGTGACGTGGCAAGTGGACAATCCACAACTTGGGGCAGCTGACGTGGCAAGTGGACAATCCACAACTTGGGGCAGCTGACGTGGCAAGTGGACAATCCACAACTTGGGGCAGCTGACGTGGCAAGTGGACAATCCACAACTTGGGGCAAGTGATGTGGCAAGTGACACACTAAATACAAGTACACTGCTGCTCTCTCAGCTGCTGATACTCACTCTGGTCTCACAAAATAGCTGAAATCGTTAATAATACTGTTTTTGGAGCTTAGGGCGGCTCCTTATGATATGATAACTAAACGCATATAGACGCAAATGTGGTAAAACGCAGCATGCAAACGCCACAAAGCGCGCCTTTCTAAATGCCGCTTTCAACCTTAGTTCTGAACACTTTGCACCAGCGTCCCATGTACATGGGGCCTAAAAACGCTTAAAATACGCCATTTACATCTCAAAAACGCCATGGTGGCCATGAGGCCATAGGCTAACACGGAGAGACGTTTTTAAGTTGCAAAAAACGCTCAAAAAAGCGGCTGGAAAAACGTCCGTGTGCATGTAGCCTTATATTATATAATTATATATTAACCACTTGCGCACTGGCCACTTAAACCCCCTTCCTGCCCAGACCAATTTTCAAATTTCAGCGCTGATGCATTTTGAATGACAATTGCGCGCTCATACAACACTGTAACCCAATGAAAATGTATTATTTTTTGGCACACAAATAGAGCTTTCTTTTGGTGCTATTTTTTTTTTTTCTATAAATACAAAAGACTGACTAACAAAAAAAAAATTAGGATATTTTAACCACTTCAGCACCGGGCCTATTCTGGCACTTCTCTCCTTCATGTAAAAATCATAAATTTATGGCTATAAAATTACTTGAAAACCCCAAACATTATATATGTTTTTTTAGCAGACACCCATGGGAATAAAATGGCGGTCATTAGAAATTTTTATCTCGCTCGTTATTAGCCTAATAAATGTTTAAACGCCTTTTTTTTTGGAAAAAAAATGGTTTCATGAATTTAAAAAAATTACAAAACAGTAAAGTTAGCCCAATTTTTTTGTATAATGTGAAAGATGTTGTTATGCTGAGTAAATAGATACCTAACATGTCACGCTTTAAAATTGCGCACACTCATGGAATGACACCAAACTTCAGTACTTAAAAATCTCCCTAGGCGATGCTTTAAAAATTTTTACACGTTACCATTTTCGAATTACAAAGGAGGTCTAGTGCTAGAATTGTTGCACTCGTTCTAACGCACGCAGCAATACCTCACATGTGTGGTTTGAACGGCGTTTACATATGTGGGCGGGACTTACATGTGTGTTCGCTTCTGAGCGCAAGCTACCGGGGACATGGGTGTTTTTTGTTTTTTTTTCTTATTCATTTTTTTTTTTTACTTTTTTTTTTTTTACTCTTTTTTTAACTTTTTTGTTTTTTTGATCACTTTTATTCCTATTACAAGGAATGTAAATATCCCTTGTAATAGGAATCTATTGTGACAGGTCCTCTTTATGGAGAGATGCAGGGTCAATAAGACCCCACATCTCTCCTCCAGGCTGGAAAGCATGAGATTGGTCAAAAAAATTCACCGATCTCATGCTGACAGCCGAGATCACGGCTTTATTTACATACGGGAACCCGGCGTGATGTCATAACGTCACGCCCGGGCCTCTGACGGTCATAGAGATGACTGGTGACCATCTGGTCACCAGTCATCTCTATGCTTCCCATCCGGCGCCGGCCAATTCGTTCTCCGAGCCCCAGATGGCACGGGGGAGTCCGGAGAAGCACCGGATGGCGGCGGGAGGGGGGGGGACGTCCCCTCCCGCCGCCTATAAGAACGATCAAGCGGCGGAACATTTTTATCATGCACAGAATCGCCGGCTGAAAAGAATGATATCTGAATGATGCCTGCAACTGCAGGCATCATTCAGATGTCACCGCACAAAGCCAAGGATGTCATTTGACGGTGGGCGGTAGGGAAGTGGTTAATATTTAGAAAAAAGGTAATTTTTCTCCTTCATTGATGTACACTGATGAGACTGCACTGATGGGCTGCACTGATGGGCACCGATAAGGTGGCAAGGGTGGGCACTGAGAGGTGGCATTGCTAGTTGGCACTGGTGGACATTGAGAAGTGGCACTGCTATGTGGCAACGATAGTTGGCAGTGATGGGCACTGATAGGCAGCACTGCTAGGTGCCACTGGTGGGCATTGATAGGTGGCACTGGCAGGGGCTACTGATTGTCACAGATGACGCAGAATTGCCTCTTCCTCTTCGGGCCCAATGTCCCTTGCACATAAGCCGGTGATTGCTTTTTTTATGCTCACGCTGTCAGCACAAGTAGAAAACAAAAACCATTACCCAGCTTTTGTTTACATCACATGATCAGCTGTCATTGGCTGACAGCTGATCACATGGTAAGGGCCAGGGATCGGCCCCTCACTCGGATCTGTCATCACCAGAGTCTCAGTGACTCGGTAACCACAGCGCACGCGCGAAGGGGAGGACGTTTATTGACGGACTCCCGGCAATTGAGGACCATGCTGTGGCCGTCGATCAGTTATAGTGCTGATCTCGAGTGATTAAAGAGGGTCTAAATGGGCCATTGACATGCATCACAATTCAACTTAGGAATGTGTCTTTGCAAAGTTAAACTAAATGAAATCCTTTCTTATTTTTGCTTGGGGATAGAGTGCAGAGGGATTACAAGTCTAGACAGTTTTTGGGGATGTCTGCACCCCTGATAGGGTGAAGACAACTCCCAAATTTGGCCACTTTATCCTTCCAAATAATTAACTTCCTGTCACATAGCCACACTGGAAGTGAGGGTAAATCCCTACCAATGTCTTTCCTTGGGGGACACACAGGTCAATCTAAATACTTTCCCCATTATGTACATTGCACTCCAGCATTTTGCAGGGTACACCCCAAATTATTAGGTATTTTTGACTTTGGGGTTTATTTACTAAAGGCAAATCTACTTTGCACTACAAGTGCACTTGCTGGATATCCAAGGGGGACACGTAAGCAAACAAAAAAAACACCATCTTTGCTTTTACATGATTGGATGTTACAATCACCAGTGCTTCCCCTCAGATTTTAAGCAGCTACACTTTTACTGCAGAGTGGATTTGTCTTTACTAAACCCCAAACTACCCAATGATTTGGGGTGTACACAACAAAGTGCTAGAGCGCAATTTGCTTAATGGGGACACTAGTTAGATTGATCTGTGTGTCCCCAAGAAAAGACATTGGTAGGGTTTTACCTTCACTTCCTGTTTAGCTGTGTGACAGGAAGTGAAGCCAATTTTACTAAAAGGGACATTTTTAAGTGCAGTGCTCTAAATCAGTGCTTCTCAAGTACCCCCAACAGGCCATGTTTGCAGGTTTTCCTTCATCTTGCACATGTGCTTTAAATCACAGTCAATGGTTTTGTATTTTGGACAGCAATTCTCGATAAGATAAATTCACAAAACATGTCCTCTTGGGGGTACTTGAGGACTGAGGCTGAGAACCACTGCAGTAAAAAGGAAAAATGAATACTTACCGCTCTGTATTTTTCATTTCCTGGTGACTATCCATGGCAGCACACAATACATGCATATGCTAGCATGAAGGCGCCAGGGTAGACAAATCACACCTGTTTTGTTTTGACATGCCAATCAGCTGTCACATTTGTTGCAAAGAAAACACAAAACAAACATCAAAACTTTGCAGCAAATTTTATTGGTCAACAAAACAAAGGGAAGCCAAAATAAAAAACATGGTCAATTTGAAACATTAGTCACAGACTCACAACATCTTGAGAAAGTTTTCGCAAAATAATGCAGCACAGACAATTAAATCAAAGTGAACAAACAACACACATTAACAACATCAAAATTATTTCAGGGGAACATTTCCCCCACACAAAAAAATACAATAAACAAAATTAAAACAAACACCTGTTTTGCAAAGACATAACAAATAAAATACATGTGTTACAAACTCGATAAGGACACCAAAATGTACTTTTTGCCGAACACAAACTTGTCTCTTTTCAGGGCAAGGGAGAGGATGCTATCTGCGAGCTTTATATAACATAGGTTTGTGAGCTAATGAGGTAATTGAAAACACATGCACAGTCCATGAAACACCCAAAATGCAAGTTCACCCAATGTAGAGACTGAACTTCAAAGTGGGTACACCTGTTAAGAATGTCCTTCAATTACTAACCCATAAAAACACTCTCTGAGCATGCCCAGAAATATCCAGGCGCTGTACACACACAAAAAGCACCAAAAAAAAACTAAGTCCCTGGGCATGCTCAGAACAACACAAATGCAGCTATCAGAAAATACCCCCCCCCCCCCCGTCCAAAATTAAGCACATCATCCAAAATTAGAGATGGAACAAACACCCCCCCCCCCCCTACCAACAAATACCATTGCAGTCTATGGGAACTGACTTGTTAATTTTGCTAGTCCCCACTTGGCTGGCTTATCTTCTAGTTATTGGCATTAAAATGGGGGCCCAGGTCCCACCCTAAGGAACATATATCAATGTCACCAATTTGGACAACACCAAAAACAAAACAAGGAGAAGTGCCTTTAAATATGCCAAATTGCTTAAGGGCCATTTCACACCACATGCAGTGCATTGCGTTTTTTATGCATCAAAAATGCATGGAAAGTTGGTTTTATGGTTCTAAATGGCAGTGTTTGTTCCAGTGCGTTCCAGTTCCACAAAAAAAGTAGAACATGCTGCATTTTACCTGCACTGGACTGTACTGGAACGCTGCAAAACACATCATAAACGCACTGGAATGCACAGGAACGCACCTAAATGCACTAAAAACGCACTGGAACACACTTGTCCTTATCTATGGTTAATAAAAAAGAGGGGTGAAAAAAAAGCACTGGACTGCATCAAAAACATACCAAAAATGCACTGGAACGCATCAAAAACGCGCATGCAAAAAAGCACCTGAAACGCATCCGGATTGCGTTTCTATGGTGTGAACTGGCCCTAGTTCACACCATAGAAACACAGTCTGGATGCGTTCCAGGTGCTTTTCTGCATGCGCGTTTTTGACACATTCCAGTGCATTTTTGATGCGTTTTTGATGCAGTCCAGTGTTTTTTTCCCCCTCTTTTCACTTAGGACAAGTGTGTTGCAGTGCATCTTTGGTGCATTTAGGTGCATTCCAGTGCGTTTTTGGTACGTTCCGTAGCGTTTTTGATGTGTTTTACTGTGGTCCAGTACAGTTCTGTACCTAAAAAATGCAGCATGACCAATTTTTTTTTCCTTTCTGAAACACACTGGAACGGTGGTGTGAACTATGCCATTGGCATTAATGTGATCAACTTTCTTTGCGTTTTTCATGCATCAAAAAAACGCACTGCACTGCATCCGGTGTGAACTGGCCCTAAATATCTGTCTATATTATGCCTGTAAAGTAGCGCATGTTTTCCATGTTTATAACAGTTCGAGAGCAAAATTACATTTTTAAAGTAAAATAATAGTCATTTAAATGTACTCACGGCTGTAATGAATTGCTGGTTCCCGTCAATACAGATAAAAGTCATTGAAAGTCTTTGAAAAAAAAAATGCATGGGGGTCCCCCAAATTTCATTACTAGGCCCTTCAGGTCTGGTATGGATATTAAGGGGAACTCCGCACCAAATTAAAAAAAAAATGGCGTGGGGGTTCCCCACAAAATCCGTACCAGGCCCTTCAGGTCTGGTCTGGACTTTAAGGGGACCCCCGCGCCAAACTTAAAAAAAAATAGCGTGGGGGTCCCCCTAAAAATCCACACCAGACCCTTATCCGAGCACGCAACCTGGCAGGCCGCAGGAAAAGAGGGGGGGATGAGAGAGCGGCCCCCTCCCTCCTGAACCGTACCAGGCCACATGCCCTCAACATGGGAAGGATGCTTTGGGGGTCTGTGACCCCAAAGCACCATGTCCCCATGTTGATGGGGACAAGGGCCTCATCCCCACGACCCTTGCCGGTGGTTGTGGGGGTCTGCGGGTGGGGGGCTTATCGGAATCTGGAAGACCCCTTTAACAAAGGGGACCCCCAGATCCCGCTCCCCCCCTGTGTTAAATGGTAATAGGGTACAAATGTACCCCTACCATTTCACAAAAAAAGTGTCAAAAATGTTAAAAATGACAATAGCCGGTTTTTGACAATTCCTTTATTAATGTCTTCTATTTTCGTCCATCTTCTTCTTCCACCTTCTTCTTCCAGCTTCTTCTTTTCTCCATTCGGGTTTCTTCCTCCATCTTCTTCTTCATCTTCCTCTTCATCTTCATCTTCATCTTCCTTCTTCCTTCGGTGTTCTCGTCCGCATCTTGCTCCGGCTTCTTCTTCCCTTCTTCTTTCTCCGGCCGCTCCATTTGAATTTGAGGTTCCCACTGTGTGACGCTTCAGTTCTTCAGTTCTCCTCTGGGTCTGCTGCCACCCGGTGACCCCGCCCCCCTCTGACGCACATGGATTTCACGGGGACTTTCCCGTGGTGTCAGAGGGGGGCGGAGCCACCAGGTGGCAGCGGACCCAGACGAGAACTGAAGAACTGAAGCGTCACACAGCGGGAACCTCGAATTCAAGCGGAGCGGCCGAAGAAAGAAGAAGGGGAACAAGAAGCCGGAGCAAGATGCGGACGAGAACACCGAAGGGAGATGAAGAGGAAGATGAAGAGGAAGATGAAGAACAAGATGGAGGAAGAAACCCGAATGGAGAAAAGAAGATGGAAGAAGAAGAAGCTGGAAGAAGAAGATGGAAGAAGAAGATGGAAGAAAAGCGAAGACATTAATAAAGGAATTGTCAAAACCCGGCTATTGTCATTTTTAATTTTTTTTACATTTTTCTTTGTGAAATGGTAGGGGTTCATTTGTACCCCATTACCATTTCACACGGGGGGCGGGATCTGGGGGTCCCCTTTGTTAAAGGGGTCTTCCAGATTCCGATAAGCCCCCCGCCCGCAGACCCCCACAACCACCGGGCAAGGGTTGTGGGGATGAGGCCCTTGTCCCCATCAACATGGGGACATCCTCCCCATGTTGAGGGCATGTGGCCTGGTACGGTTCAGGAGGGAGGGGGGGCGCTCTCTCGCCCCCCCTCTTTTTCTGCGGCCTGCCAGGTTGCGTGCTCGGATAAGGGTCTGGTGTGGATTTTTAGGGGGACCCCCACGCTATTTTTTTTTAAGTTTGGCGCGGGGGTTCCCCTTAAAATCCATGCCAGACCTGAAGGGCCTGGTACAGATTTTGAGGGGGACACGTACGTCATTTTTTTTTAAAAAATTGGCGCGGAGTTCCCCTTAATATCCATGCCAGACCTGAAGGGCCTGGTAATGGAATTTGGGGGACCCCCACGCATTTTTTTTTTTTAATCAAAGTTTTTTAATTACTTTTCTCTATATTGCCGGGAGCCGACAATTCATTATAGCCGCGGGTGCTTTTAAATGCCTTTTTTTTCCTTTAGAAATGTAATTTTGCAGTGAACCGGCACGTTTGAACAAGTAAAATTCCGAGCTAAAAAAAAACCCTTGCAGTTCTAAACGTACTTGCCGGCGCAGCGGGCTGGTTCTGAACAAGTTTCTTTCTCACTCTATTTTGGGCATGTTTGTTACTTGGGCAGGTGTCACTAAACTTCCTCACATCACCCCACATCACCCCCATTATATTGGCACTTCCAGCTTCTTTATATTTCTATTTTAAGATGCCGTGCGCCAGGTCCATAGTGGCGCACTGAGCGCCTCCTCCCGTCCGCCGAGAACACTATAGTAAATGGGAAATAGCGCTGCGCTACCGGCGCTAATGTTTTGTAGATACCAAAACAGCCGTTGCGCACGCAGATGCACCAAAACTCATGGCGCAAACGTTTCGTAAATCAGCCCCTATTGCCGTGGGTTGGATTGAGACTACAATACCCACAGTGCCACTGTGCTACCAGATAACAGTGCGCCACCACTAGGGATGAGCTCGGTGTTCGAGTCGAACATACGTTCGACTCGAACATCAGCTGTTTGCTCGTTCGACGAAGATCGAAAGATTTGGGCCGTTCATGACAAATTCGAGTGACGTGAACGGCCCACATTACACTGCGCCATTGCAGTGCAATCCTGGCACTGTGATTGGCCAAGCATGCACTGTGATCCTGCATGCTTGGCCAATCACAGCGCCGGCAGCTAGGAGAGCCATAATTGGCCACAGGCAGGTTGCCTGTGGCCAATTATAGCTCAGGGGGTTTAGCACACGCCCCACACTATAAAAGGCCACCAGCGCGGAGGCCTTGTGTAGTGTGTTCCGGCGCAGGGAAAGAGAAGGATAGGCAGGGACAGTGTCATTGTGCTATTCTTTGCTAAACCTTGTGTGTAGGGAGAGAGAAGGATAGGCAGGGAGAGTGTCAGCGATATTCTTTGCTAAACCTTGTGTGCAGGGAGAGAGAAGGATAGGCAGGGAGAGTGTCAGTGTCATATTCTTTGCTAAACCTTGTGTGCAGGGAGAGAGAAGGATAGGCAGGGAGAGTGTCAGTGTCATATTCTTTGATAAACCTTGTGTGCAGGGAGAGAGAAGGATAGGCAGGGAGAGTGTCAGTGTCATAATCTTTGCTAAACCTTGTGTGCAGGGAGAGAGAAGGATAGGCCGGGGACAGTGTCAGTGTCATTGTTGCTAAGCCTCCTGCACAGTATACACCTGAAGCTAGCCCGTATTGCTGTGTTTTCCTGGTGTGTTACACTAACAGGCATTTGCAGCACTTACAGCGGGCGTAGTGTGCTTCCAGCTAAATATACACCTGAAGCTAGCCCGTATTGCTGTGTTTTCCTGGTGTGTTACATTAACAGGCATTTGCAGCACTTACAGCGGGCGTAGTGTGCCTCCAGCACATTATACACCTGAACCTAGCCCGTATTGCTGTGTTTTCCTGGTGTGCTACACTAACAGGCATTTGCAGCCCTTACAGCGGGCATAGTGTGCTTCCTGCTAAATATACACCTGAAGCTAGCCCTTATTGCTGTGTTTTCCTCGTGTGTTACACTAACAGGCATTTGCAGCACTTACAGCGGGCGTAGTGTGCCTCCTGCACATTATACACCTGAAGCTAGCCCGTATTGCTGTGTTTTCCTGGTGTGTTACACTAACAGGCATTTGCAGCACTTACAGCGGGCGTAGTGTGCCTCCAGCACATTATACACCTGAAGCTAGCTCGTATTGCTGTGTTTTCCTGGTGTGTTACACTAACAGGCATTTGCAGCACTTACAGCGGGCGTAGTGTGCTTCCTGCTAAATATACACCTGAAGCTAGCCCTTATTGCTGTGTTTTCCTGGTGTGTTACACTAACAGGCATTTGCAGCACTTACAGCGGGCGTAGTGTGCCTCCAGCACATTATACTCCTGAAGCTAGCCCGTATTGCTGTGTTTTCCTGGTGTGTTACACTAACAGGCATTTGCAGCACTTACAACGGGCGTAGTGTGCTTCCTGCTAAATATACACCTGAAGCTAGCCCTTATTGCTGTGTTTTCCTGGTGTGTTACACTAACAGGCATTTGCAGCACTTACAGCAGGCGTAGTGTGCTTCCTGCAAAATATACACCTGAAGCTAGCTCTTATTGCTGTGTTTTCCTGGTGTGTTACACTAACAGGCATTTGCAGCACTTACAGCGGGTGTAGTGTGCCTCCAGCACATTATACACCTGAAGCTAGCCCGTATTGCTGTGTTTTACTGGTGTGTTACACTAACAGGCATTTGCAGCACTTACAGCGGGCGTAGTGTGCTTCCTGCTAAATATACACCTGAAGCTAGCCCGTATTGCTGTGTTTTCCTGGTGTGTTACACTAACAGGCATTTGCAGCACTTACAGCGGGCGTAGTGTGCCTCCAGCACATTATACACCTGAAGCTAGCCTGTATTGCTGTGTTTTCCTGGTGTGTTACAATAACAGGCATTTGCAGCACTTACAGTGGGCGTTGTGTGCTTCCTGCAAAATATACACCTGAAGCTACCCCTTATTGCTGGTTTTCCCATCTCCCTGCAGGCCATTAGAATGTCTGGAAGGCAAACAAGGAGAGGCAGACAGTCAGGAGCCAATAAAAGAGGGCAAGCAGGCTCTGTGTCTAGAGACAACAGTGCTGGTCGTGGACGCGGTGCATCGTCATCAGCACGTGGCCATGGGACACGCTTGTCCTTCTTTTCGGCAGCTGGAAGTGTTGAGCCGCATCATGCCGAAGACTTGGTAGAGTGGATGACCAAGCCCTCCTCATCCTCCTCATCCTCTCTCACCCAGGTTTAGGGTACTGGCAAAGCAGCTGCCAAAGCGTCCTCTTTCCTGGTATCAATGTCATCATCAGTCACTCCTTCCCTAGACCCACCATGTCCTGAGGAGTCCCCCGAACTGTTTGAGCACAGTGTTGGGTACATGCTCCAGGAGGATGCCCAGCGTTTCGAAGGGTCTGATGATGATACCCAGCTAGAGGAAGGCAGTAGCGTGAGAGCAGAGAGAGGGGATGCTCAAGAAGGACACCAATCTGGCAGTCATGTTCCAGCAGCTGCAGCATACTGCCAGATTGGCTCCAGTGATGAGGAGGGAGGGGATGATGAGGTCACTGACTCCACATGGGTGCCTAATAGGAGAGAGGAGGAGGATGAGGAGGAGGCACATCTCCAACGAGGCAGGATGCCCTCCGGGGGCCAGCGTAAGGGCAGCACACCGACTGAATCACACCGCAGACCTCCGCCTGTGCAGGGTGCTGCCTCTGCCTGTTATTCAAAAAGTTCTTTGGTGTGGGCCTTTTTTGAGTCCAGTGCATCATATCGCACAGCTGCTGTTTGCAACATATGTCTCAAGCGTATATCGCGTGTCCAAAACACCAGCCGCTTGGGCACCACATGCTTGACCAGACATATGTTGACCTGCCATGCAGCTCGTTGGCAAGCCTACCTTAAAGACCCACACCAAAGAACAAAGCGGACCTCTCCTTGCACCGCATCAGCTGGGATCTCCAACCCCACTATACCTTCAGTCCTCTCTGAAACCTGCACTGAGAGGAATGAAGGTGTAGAATTAGGTGTGTCACAGCCAAGTACTTGCGGGCACTCTGTTAGCAGTACACCGACGTCCGATTCTAGCAGGCAAATTTCCCTGCCCCAGCTGCTGGACCGTCGAAAGAAGTTCACTCCCAGCCATCCACATGCCCAGCGGTTGAATGCTAGCTTGGCTAAATTGCTAGCGCTTCAACTGCTGCCTTTTCAGTTGGTAGACTCGGCCCCCTTCCGTGAGTTTGTGCAATGTGCGGTTCCTCAGTGGCAGGTTCCTAAACGGCACTTTTTCTCACGGAAGGCGATTCCGACTCTCTACCGGCATGTGGAAGGCAATGTCCATGCCTCGCTGGACAGGGCGGTCAGCGGTAAGGTGCATATTACCGCTGACTCATGGTCCAGCAGGCATGGACAGGGACGTTACCTTTCTTTCACGGCCCATTGGGTCACTCTTTTGGCAGCTGGGAAGGATGCAGGACAAGGTGCAGTAGTGTTGGAGGTTGTTCTGCCACCACGCCTCCAAAATGCTACTACTGGTTGTGACACACCTCTCTCCTCCACCCCCTCCTCTTCTTCTTCCTCCATGGCCTCTTCCTGTGCTTTGTCCTCTGAACCAGCGGTGCTCCGTAGGCGTTCAAGGGGCTACGCAAGTACGCAGGCAAAAAGATGCAATGCCGTGCTTGCGTTGGTGTGTTTGGGGGACAGGAGCCACACTGGGGCAGAGGTTCTGTCTGCTCTGCAGGGGCAGGCCGAGAGGTGGTTGATGCCACGCCAGCTTAAGCCAGGAATGGTGGTTTGCCACAATGGCACCAACCTCCTCTCCATCCTTCGACAGGGACAACTGACCCATGTGCCCTGTGTGGCTCACGTCCTTAACCTGGTGGTGCAGCGGTTCTTGGGCAGGTACCCGGGCTTACAGGATGTCCTGAGGCAGGCCAGGAAAGTCTGTGTGCATTTCCGCAGATCTTATAATGCCAGTGCTCGCCTGCTGAGCTGCAAAAGGAGTTGAACCTGCCCAAGAACCACCTTATATGTGACATGCCCACCAGGTGGAACTCAACGTTGGCCATGCTGCAGCGGCTGCACACGCAGCAGAGAGCCATCAATGAGTACCTGTGCGACTACGGCACCAGGACAGGGTCAGGGGAGCTCTGGTTTTTTTCACCACGCCAGTGGGGCATGATCAGGGATGCATGCACTGTCCTGGCACCATTTGAGGAGGCCACGAGGATGGTGAGCAGTGACAGTGCATGCATCAGTGACACTGTACCTCTTGTCCACCTGTTGGAGCACACGCTGCGTGGAATAATGGACAGGGCACTTGAGGCAGAACAGAGGCAGGAGGAGGAGGACTCCCTTGCCTCTCAAGGCCCCCTTTACCCAGACAGTGTTCCTTCTGTCCCACCCATCACACAGGAAGAGGACGAGGAGGAGGAGGATTGTGTCAGCATGGAGGTGGAGCCTGGCACTCAGCAGCATCAACAGCAGCAGTCTTTTAGGGATGATTTACAGTCCCAAGAAACCCGTGGACTTGTATGTGGCTTGGAGGAGGTGGCTGCGGATCATGTCGTCCTTAGTGACCCAGAGGACTCCGGACCTAATGCCTCAGCTAACCTACGCTGCATGGCCTCCCTGATCCTGCAAAGTCTGCGGAAGGATCCTCGTATTCTTCGGATCAAGGAGAGGGACCATTACTGGCTGGCCACGCTCCTTGATCCACGGTACAAGGCTAAGGTTGCGGACCTTATCTTACCGTCGCAGAGGGAGCAGAGGATGAGACAACTCCAGGAGGCCTTGCAGAAAGGTCTGTGCAATGCGTTCCCAGAGACTGGGAGGTTACAAACTCCTGGTCTGGGACAACGAGTTGCTGAGGCTTCAGTCAGTCAAAGAAGGAGCGGTGGGGAAGGTGGCCATCTGACCGATGCGTTCAGACAATTCTTTAGTCCGCAGCCCCAAGGTATGATCGGTTCCAGCAACCATCGCCAGCGTCTGATATACATGGTGCAGGAATACCTAGGGGCAAGGTCAGATTTGGACACCTTTCCCACCGAAAATCCTCTGGCTTACTGGGTCTTAAGGATGGATCACTGGCCAGAGCTTACACAGTATGCAATTGAGCTACTGGCCTGTCCTGCATCCAGCGTTCTTTCGGAACGCACATTCAGTGCTGCTGGAGGATTTGTCACGGATCACAGGGTGCGCCTGTCCACCGATTCGTTTGATCGACTGACCTTCCTAAAGATGAACCAGTCTTGGATCACCACCAGCTACCAAGCACCTGAAGCTGATATAACAGAATAATTTATTTTCAAATGTCACATCCCTTCAAGACTGATGCTGTCATGGAAACCCTGTCAGGAACAGACGCCCTGGACTTCCTGGTTCCCACCCCCGCAGGTGACGCCCGAAGGGCTATTTAAACTCCTCACTTGCAGACAGTCCCTGCTGTCTGCTCTACAGCGTTTATCCCAAGTGACCTGATCTGCCTTGTTTACCTGTATCTGATCCGGCTTCCTGTGACCCTCCTGCTATCTGCCTGTACCTGACCATCGGCCTGTTTTCTGACTTCGGTATTGCCTGATCCTTTTGTGCCTCGCTGCCTGCCAGTTTACCCGACCCCGGCTTGTCTGACGATCCTGCCTGACCTTGGCTCTTGTTCACCTGCTGCTGCCTAGTGGTTCCAGTTTACCTGCTGTGCCTCCCGGTCCGGGTCATCTGCTGAGCTCCTGGTTCCTGTCTGCTCATCTGCTGGTTCCTGTCTGCTCATCTGCTGGTTCCTGTCTGCTCATCTGCTGGTTCCTGTTCACCTGCTGCTGCCCAGTGGTTCCAGTCTACCTGCTGTGCCTCCCGGTCCGGGTCATCTGCTGAGTTCCTGGTTCCTGTCTACTCACCTGCTGCAGTTCCTGGTTCCTGTCTGCTCATCTGCTGGTTCCTGTTCATCTGCTGCTGCCCAGTGGTTCCAGTCTACCTGCTGTGCCTCCCGGTCCGGGTCATCTTCTGAGTTCCTGGTTCCTGTCTACTCACCTGCTGTAGTTCCTGGTTCCTGTCCACTCACCTGCTGTAGTTCCTGGTTCCTGCCTCCTCACCTGCTGGTTCCTGATCACCTGCGGTAGTTCTTGATCCTGCCAGGCACTCGTACCCCTTCCACCTCCGTGCTTCCTGTTATACCACCAGGGGCCGCCGGTGGGAGCCGTAAGGGAGGCCTCCCTCTGCTAACCGGGCTCGTCACCGTCAGGTACATGACAGATGCTGATGCTGACTGAGTGACTGTCCTGTTATGTTGACTGACTATCCTCCTCCTCCTCAATGATCCGATTCATGATGATATCTTGGAAAAACATTTTTGTTTCTGGGTGCCGCCACCAGTGGCTAAGGCCCAATTTTTCAGCCCCTGTTTAACAGGGGCATGTAATTACAATTTTTGATGCAATGCTTTGCAGCAGGGCTCATTCCTGAACTCCAACTAGAGTATCTGGGAGAGATTGCAGTGTCGTGGCACCAGCACCAGTGCCTAAGGCCCAATTTTTCTGTTTAACAGGGGCGTGTAATTAAAATTTTTGATGCAATACTTTGCAACAGGGCTCATTACTGTGCTCCAAGTACAGTATCTGTGAGGGGTTGCAGTGTTGTGGCACCAGTGGCTAAGGCCCAATTTTTCAGCCCCTGTTTAACAGGGGCGTGTAATTACAAGTTTTGATGCAATACTTTGCAACAGGGCTCATTACTGTGCTCCAAGTACAGTATCTGTGAGGGATTGCAGTGTTGTGGCACCAGTGGCTAAGGCCCAATTTTTTAGCCCCTGTTCTACAGGGGCATGTAATTAAAATTCTTGATCTAATAATTCACAGCAGGGCCCATTCCTGCGCCCACCAAGAGTAACTGTGAGGGCTTACAGTGTTGTGACAACACCACCACCACCAAAGGCCCAATTTTTCAGCCCCTTTTTAACAGGGGCATGCAATTACAATTATTGATCTAATAATTCACAGCAGGGCCCATTCATGCGCCCACCAAGAGTAAATGTGAGGGCTTACAGTGTTGTGACAACACCACCACCACCAACACCACCACCAAAGGCCCAATTTTTCAGCCCCTGTTCAACAGGGGCATGCAATTACAATTCTTGATCTAATAATTCACAGCAGGGCCCATTCATGCACCCACCAAGAGTAACTGTGAGGGCTTACAGTGTTGTGGCACCAGCACCACCATCAAAGGCCCAATTTTTCCTACCACTGTTCAACAATGGCATGTAATTACAATTCCTGATAAAATAGTTGACAGCAGGGCGTTCCGGCGCCCACCAAGAGTAACTGTGAGTGCTTACAGTGTTGTGCCAACACCAACACCTAAGGGGTCAATTTCTGCAGAGTATATACGGCAGGCCCATACTTTCAAACATCCAACTTACAAACGACTCCTACTTGCACACGGAAGGAGACAACAGGAAGTGAGAGGAAATCTACCCCTAGGAAGGGAAATTCTCTCCTGTAAGAGTTAATATGGGAAAAAGTTGTCTCCTCTCTACTGATGCTTTATCACCAATCCTTGTTTCAATAAAAACCCCACTTTTAAAAAACAGTTGTCATTGGGACGGAAAGTGAGGTGAGATGTTCTGAACAGGGGCACAGACAGCAAAACAAATGTTACAGGGGTGATAACCCTTCCCTATGTTTTCCAAAAAGCTTAAAAATAGATTTACCTGTTACGTGTTCAAAATTACAAACAGATTCTACTTATGAACAAACCTACAGTCCCTGTCTTGTTTGCACCGCCTGTATACTGCTGTTCAGAGTATATAGGGCCTTTTTTATTTTGCGTGCGGGGTTCCCCTTAATATCCACACAAGACCCAAAGGGGCTGGTAATGAGCTGGGGTGGGGGCGATGGGGTAGCCATTCCATTTTTCTTAAAGATTTTCATCCATATTACCGGGAGCAGACATGACATTAAAGCCGCAAGCAGTTTTAAATGGCTTTTTTTCCTTTAGAAATGTCATTTTGTGCAGGGACAGTTCTAAACACGGGAAACACATGCCACTTCACAGGCATACTTTAGACACCCCCCAGGTACGATATTTAAAGGAATATTTGACTTTTTTTTTTCACTTTATGCATCATTAAAATGACTGCTCTCGAAAAACTGACGTTTTTAAAACTTTTTTTTGCATTGATACATGTTCCCTGGGGCAGAACCCGGGTCCCCAAACCCTTTTTAGGACAATAACATGCATATTAGCCGTTATAATTAGCACTTTAGATTTCGAACGTTCGCGTCCATTGTATTTAATAGGGTTCTAAAGTTTGCGCAAACTTTCGGTCCATTCGCAGGTTCTGGTGCGAACCGAACCCGGGGGTGTTCGGCTCATCCCTAGCCACCGCACAGCCTGCTGGGGGATCTTATATAACAAACTAGTAAGGCCTCAGCACGCTCTCTCTGGATGCCATCTTTCAACAGGCAGGAGGCCTGCTGTGAGCGTGCCTAGGCCGGAGAAGCTTGGGCCTAAAGTTTGAGGGCGGATTGCCAACCAGGGAATCCTTGTGGACCGCATCGCTGACTGCAACAGAGAGGGGACCGCCCTATGGTCCACAGCATCCAAGACCATCATCTGCATCTTGTGAAGGCCGCGCAGCGAACCGGCGTTATCTTGCCTACCGGGGATATCAGTGAGCCCAGGCTTCCAGTCGAGTGAGAGGGCACTTGCCTACCAACATAGTTGACTGAGTTGCAGGAGAGTGGTTTATATAATCCCACTTGTAGTTGCTGATACTTGCAGTGCCACAGATAGGGATCCCTTGCAACCGTGTGCAGTACAGCGGCCTAGGAGAACTAGCGGTTTCTTTATTTCTATTCTACCTGCACTGAGTGATTACTTCTTTTGCCTCTTTACATACCGATTGGAATACAATTAAGTGCACCAACTGAGCTAGCAGAAGACAAACTTAAAAGAACAGTCATCACCTTATCCCTTTTCAACATTTACTGTAAAGGGATATGCACCAGTTTGAATTGCCCGCTAGAGGGAGTCACATAGTTATATGTACTCTAAGGTTTAATGTAACTGTTCACACTATATCTTTTGCTTTGTTGTTTAGTGATTCGTGTGGGCCTTGGTGGAGAGGTGTCCCAGTGCTGCTGCCATAGTATTGGGAGAATTCTCCACCACACACTCATTCACATCTGACTCAGGATATGGTAATTGGGCCTTGTGTTATAGGAGTCTTAAATCGGTTATGCTTCATTGATTTTGCAGGGATCTGTATAAAGTCAAATGTTATTTGTATAACCTTTGTGTTACTCTTTTCCAAGTAAACAGTTTACAAACTGTTTAAGTACTACATCTGTGAGACTCTGTCTATTTCAGCTGAAAACCAGGTGTCATGGATATGCAGTAGTGTTTGTCTGTCAGCTTACCTTCCTTCCCATGTGTTCATCTTAGAGGCCAGAACCCTTTCACCTGGCTTCCTTTATAATCTCCTCCCAGCCAGACTCCACCCCAGGCCCTATCACAGAACACTATATTAACCTGTGCACTGCAAGCCTGCTTGGCTGATCAACGTGTTTGTTAGGCATTGTGTGTTTGGGTTCCTGCCTGCCGTGTGCTACGTCTGTCTCTCTGTTACGTTATTGGCTTGTCCCCGACTATCCCTGTCTGCTCGTGACCCTTGACCTTCGGCTCGTTCTTTCGTTATCCTTGTCTGCTTGTGGCCCCTGACCTTCAGCTTGTTATTCGGTTCTCTCTTATCTTGTGCTGCTGCTTCCCCTCTTTTCCCCTTATCCTACGGGGCGTGAGCTAGGAAACTCCAGGGGCCGCGACCTGGTCCCAGCCTGCAGCACAACATCCTCACCACTAGAGGCCCTGGAGAAGACCTGCTGGGTCTTAGACTCCGCGCCCTGGGGAATCTTGGCTCTAGCTTCCGTTAGGATCCCGGTTGTGCTCCTCTGGTCCCGCTTTCCTCAACCACCCAGTTTCCTATCCGCAGCAGTCAGCCATAGGGTTCACTACCTTGCGGTGCACTCCTGTCCCCCTACGGTGTGCATCTGTCACCTGGCCACAGGTGACCCTGACAGTTTGATCAGCCATGAACCCGGCTGACATCCCGTTACCCGTGGATGATCCGTTGCAGGGCATAGTTTGCAGACTTGAAACCCAGGAATCGAATCAGACTCAGGTGATGCGATTCCTCCAGGATCTGGCTTCTCGCTTTGAGCAGCTTCAGGCCTCCTTGGGAACCCTGAATCCGCAACCTCAAATACAACCAGCGGCTGCACCTATTGCACCAGTCGCAGCCACACACTCACTACAACTGCCAGCTCCGTCCCATTTCTCTGGGGACTCCAAGGCTTGCAGGGGGTTCCTTAGCCAATGCACAATTCATTTTGAGCTCCAGCCCCAAAACTTCCTGTCTGATCGGGCTAAGGTAGCCTATATCATTTCCCTCCTCTCTGGTGAAGCTTTAGCCTGGGCAGCCCCTCTGTGGGAACTGAATGATCCAGTGGTTTCTAGCCTGTCTGGCTTCTTGAAACTTTTTCGGAATATCTTCGAAGAACCGGCTCGTGTCTCTTCAGCGGCCAGCGCCCTTTTACGTCTCCGCCAAGAGTCTGCTTCTGTGGGACAGTATGCCCTTCATTTCCGCATACTGTCGGCTGAGTTGAGCTGGAACAATGAGGCCTTAGTCGCAACCTTTTTGCATGGCCTGTCTGATAGAGTGAAGGATGAATTAGCAGGAAGAACCATCCCCACTGATCTGGCCGGCGTTATCTCCTTGTGTAACCAGATCGATATTCGCTTTCAGGAGAGGACCTTAGAAAAGCAACGCCAGCACTCCTTGGTTCTTAGTCAGCCTGAGCTCCCCTCTCTTCGACCCGTAGAGCATCTCCTACCAGCTGAGGAACCCATGCAGCTGGGTCGAACCAGGCTATCCCCCGAGGAACGTGCTAGGCGCAGAACTCTTGGTCTGTGTCTTTACTGTGGGGGCAAAGGTCATTTTCGTGACACTTGCTCTCTTTGTCCAGAAAAACGTTCGGGTCCACTTCATCTGGAAAGTGGAGTATTGGACCCAAAAATATCACCTTCCCCTTCTCGTCTTCTGCTTTCTGTGTTCCTTCATGTTGGTGCTTCTTCTCATTCGGTCTCAGCATATCTGGATTCCGGAGCCGCTGGTAATTTCATGGACTGGGAAATCGCATCGTCCATGAGACTTACTCTTTTGCCCCTCACCACACCATTGGTGGTCTTGGCGATTGATGGTACTGTTCTCCCAGGGGGACCTATCCGCTTCCAGACCCTCCCTGTTAAGATGTCGGTAGGGACACTCCACCAGGAGTGGATATCCTTCCTTATCTTACCCAAGGCCTCAACGCCTATAATTTTGGGTCTCCCATGGTTACAGCTCCATTCTCCTCATGTGGACTGGACTGCTGGACAGATCCTGGCTTGGGGTCCCTCCTGTTCCTCGTCCTGCCTACCCAAGGTTGCCCCCTGTGAATCTGAGCCGGTCATTCATTCCAGGTTGCATAACAATTTACATTTCTCTGTCCCTAACCACCCTTGGACACACAGCCAGGCTAGCTTGTCTACAAGTCCTGCAGTCGCTACGTCTTGCGATGCGATTCAGGTAGTCGCTACACCTGACTCAGCTATTCACTCTGCCTCTGTACTAGTTATGCCAGTCCAGCCCATGCCCAGTGAGCCTCCTACTTTTTCTTGTTCGGGACATTCTGCTTGTCCTTCAGCTATTCAGTTTGACTCCGGCGACATGTCACCTTCTAACCAACCTGACTTCAGGGTTCCACTGACATCTGCCCAGTCTGATGGTCCTGTGCAAGATGACCAGTTCCCCTTTAAGGGTCTAGGGGACCCTCCTCAGATTCCTGTTGATCCTCTCATGCCCTTGCTTATTCCTAGAGAGCCTTTGGTCCTCAATAGATCTTCTTGTCATCTCCCTACCTCGTTTTCGGTCTCTGAGGATAATCTTAAGTACGAGGTTAGACAAGTTCTGGATTCTCGGCTCTGCAGAGGCATTCTTCAGTACCTTGTGCATTGGAGAGGTTTTGGTCCTGAGGAGGAAGCGTCTTGGATCGCTGCATCTGATGTCGCTGCACCTCATCTGTTGAGAAGGTTTCATCAGAGATTTCCCTTTAAGCCTGGGCCCAGGCGGGGGAGGGCCCATAAGAGGGAGGGTACTGTCATGGATATGCAGTAGTGTTTGTCTGTCAGCTTACCTTCCTTCCCATGTGTTCATCTTAGAGGCCAGAACCCTTTCACCTGGCTTCCTTTATAATCTCCTCCCAGCCAGACTCCACCCCAGGCCCTATCACAGAACACTATATTAACCTGTGCACTGCAAGCCTGCTTGGCTGATCAACGTGTTTGTTAGGCATTGTGTGTTTGGGTTCCTGCCTGCCGTGTGCTACGTCTGTCTCTCTGTTACGTTATTGGCTTGTCCCCGACTATCCTTATCTGCTCGTGACCCTTGACCTTCGGCTCGTTCTTTCGTTATCCTTGTCTGCTTGTGGCCCCTGACCTTCAGCTTGTTATTCGGTTCTCTCTTATCTTGTGCTGCTGCTTCCCCTCTTTTCCCCTTATCCTACGGGGTGTGAGCTAGGAAACTCCAGGGGCCGCGACCTGGTCCCAGCCTGCAGCAAAACATCCTCACCACTAGAGGCCCTGGAGAAGACCTGCTGGGTCTTAGACTCCGCGCCCTGGGGAATCTTGGCTCTAGCTTCCGTTAGGATCCCGGTTGTGCTCCTCTGGTCCCGCTTTCCTCAACCACCCAGTTTCCTATCCGCAGCAGTCAGCCATAGGGTTCACTACCTTGCGGTGCACTGCTGTCCCCCTACGGTGTGCATCTGTCACCTGGCCACAGGTGACCCTGACACCAGGTGACCAGTGCCAAGGTAACATTAACTATATATATATATTACAGTGTGGTATTGTGTGGTCCCCTCTGCTATTGGGTTCCACATTTATATTGTTGTCCAGTTGTGCCAAGGGGGGGGTTTGAGCCCATTTACTGGGGTTGACAGGCAGAGTGCAGACCCAAAATTAAACCAGCAGCTCCTACAGGGGTAGTGCTACATGTGGGGGCTCGTCCGGGATTTTTGCGACTCTGCAATCAACCCCCCCCCCCCAGACGGAACCCCTACCAGCACCAAAATGGATGCTGCTGTGATTCGGTAGTGCAAAGAAGAAGACGCCTGCCCAGAATCAAGTGCGGTGATCGAACTTAAAGTAAAAGTCTGAACTGAGGACCAAATCAGCCTAGCTGTCAAGACACTATCCCCAGACAAGAAGGCGTGGGTGATTGCAGTCAAGACAGACCATGGGACTCTCCACACCTATGCATTAGTGGAATGGAAACAAGAAATCCCTGAGAACTTCAAGGGCGCCAGTGTGAAATTGGCCAGCAAGGCAGAATGTGTTGTAATCCATCTGAAGGCCTCAGAGGAGAGCCCTACCTCTTCCAGTCAAGCTGGATCAAGTAAAGAAGGAATTCCTGCCTTGTCACCTCTGGCCACAATTGGACCCGAACTCCTTGCTGCTCTTGGAGAATTTGTTGAAAAATGTCAGAAGGACTCCCCAACATACTCCGCACCTGGCTACAGGAAACTCAGGGTTTTCTCTGAAAGACAACCGTTACCCTCAGCAGAAGATAGCTTTGAGGAGTGGTTGGATGAGGCCACAAAAGCCCTGGATGAATGGGACATCCCAGAGGCCTACAAGAAACAGAGAATAACAGAGAGCTTGAATGGGTCTGCCTTAGAAGCCATCCACAATTTGAAGCTTAGTAAGCGAGACTGTGTTGCTCAGGACTACCTGAGTATCTTACAAGATGTGTTTGGACGCACCGAGAAAGTCTCTGATCTTATCTACCAGTTGGAGCACTCTTACCAAAAAGAGGGAGAGAAGCTGTCAGAGTTTATGAGATGTCTGGATAAAATCATACACCAGATCCTGCTAAAGAAGGGGTTAGACCCCCGGAAGGTGGATGAAGTCAGAGCCAAACAAGTTTAGAGGGGAGCCCAACCCTTGGACCCTATCACCCTCCTGTTGAGAACTCGGCAAGATGGGGGTATTCTGAGTTATCCAGACCTGATCCGGATTGTAAGGGAGGAAGAAGTCATGTTAGACAACAAGAAGAAGAGTCAGAAGTTTGAATCCATTGCTGGAGTCAGGATGATCAATGCCGAGGATGGTGAACTACAGATCGAGCTTCTTAAGACTCAAGTGTCACAATTGATAGACATGATGTCTTTATTGACCACTACTCCAACTACTCTGCCCAGTGAGGAAGTCTCAGAAGGGTTTAAGAAACCTCTAAGTTCTACTGTTGCCCAGGTGCAGAGACCACAAAACCCACTGATCTGTTTCAACTGCGGAGGAGTGGGGCATGTTTGTCAAGTTTGCCCAAGCCCAGTGAAAGCTGCAGCAAAGTACCGAAAGCCGGCGGAAAACTCCAGAGGGCCCCGGTGAAGGAGTCAACTTTAGCTAGCTCCAGCCAACCCAATGACGCGAGGAGACAGCACGCTGTGCTGGGGCGCGCTCCCGGAAATATCCGTGACCGCCGGGTCCGGAAGACCCGGCGCATCACGGATCACGGTAGATGGCCGCTAATCGCGCTAGTTTACCACGTGATCGCTCTGTCAAATGACGGAGCGATCACTTGTAAACAAACCTGCATCATGTGATGACGCCGGTTTCCTCTCTCCCCTCTGTACACTGATCGGTACATTGTGAGAGGAGAGGGGAGAGAGCGGATGGCAGCAGCGCTGTGGGCTGGATCTGTAGTGCCCACAGCGCTGCTCTGTAACAATTGAAGTCACAGATGCATCCATCCCTGCTCAGCCATCCCTGCTCATACTCTGCAATACCCTGCCCATACTCTGCAATACTCTGCAATACCCTGCAATACTCTGCAATACTCTGCAATACCCTGCAATACCCTGCAATACCCTGCAATACTCTGCAATACCCTGCAATACTCTGCAATACCCTGCAATACACTGCAATACCCTGCACTACCCAGCCATACTCTGCACTACCCTGCACTACCCTGCCATACCCAGCCATACCCAGCCATACCAGCCATACCCAGCCATACCAGCCATACTCGGCCATACCCAGCCATGCTCAGCCATAATCGGCCATACTTAACTTTGTGTTTAAAAAAAAAAGCATTTTAACCACTTCCCGCCCGCCGGGAATTTGTGCGGGATCCTTGAATTTGAATTTGTGCGGGGATATCTGAATGATGCCTGCAGCTACAGGCATCATTAAGATATCAGCTTTTTCAGCCGGCAATTCCCTACACCATAAGAACCATAATATCGGCTGTTATGCCGCTTGATCATTCTTACGGGAGGCGAGAGGGGACGCCCCCCCCCTCCCGCCGCCCTCCGGTGCTTCTACCGACTCACCGCTACGATCGAAGCCAGGATTGTTTTTTTTTTTATTATTTCAGGCTTCCCAGGCTAGAGGTGAGATGTGGGGTCTTATTGACCCCATATCTCACTGTAAAGAGGACCTGTCATGTCATATTCCTATTACAAGAGATGTTTACATTCCTTGTAATAGGAATAAAAGTGATCAAAAATTTATTTTTGCGGAAAAAAGTGTCAAAGTAAAATAAATAAAGTAAAATGAACAATAATTTTTATAATTTTTTTTAAAGCGCCCCTGCCCCTGTGTGCTCGCATGCAGAAGTGAACGCATACGTAAGTCCCGCCCACATATGAAAACGGTGTTCAAACCACACATGTGAGGTATCGCTGCGAACGTTAGAGCGAGAGCAATAATTTTGGCCCTAGACCTCCTCTGTAAATTAAAACATGTAACCAGTAAAGAAATTTAAAGCGTCGCCTATGGGGATTTTTAAGTAGCAAAGTTTGGCGCCATTCCACGAGCGTGTGCAATTTTGAAGGGTGACATGTTAGGTATCTATTTACTCGGTGTAACTTCATCTTTCACATTATGCAAAAACATTGGGCTAACTTTACCGTTTTGTTTTTTTAAAGCACAAAACATTTTTTTTCCCCCAAAAAACACGTTTGAAAAATTGCTGCGCAAATACCGTGCGAGATAAAAAGTTGCAACCGCCATTGTATTCTCTAGGGTCTTTGCTAAAAAAACATTTATAATGTTTGGGGGTTCGGTTCGGTGTAATTTTCTAGCAAATAAATTATGATTTTTACATGTAGGAGAGAAATGTCAGAATTGGCCTGGGTGCTCCAGAACGCCTGAAGGTGCTCCCTGCATGTTGGGCCTCTGTATGTGGCCACGCTGTGTAAAAGTCTCACACATGTGGTATCGCCATACTCAGGAGTAATAGCAGAATGTGTTTTGGGGTGTAATTTGTGGTATGCATATGCTGTGTGTAAGAAATAACCTGCTAATATGACAATTTAGTGAAAAAAAAAAGAAAAAAAAAATCTTGATTTTGCAAAGAATTGTGGTAAAAAATTACAACTTCAAAAAACTCACCATGCCTCTTTCTAAATAGTCATTTGGGGGGTATTTGTACTTTTCTGGCATGTTAGGGTCTCAAGAAATGAGATAGACCGTCAGTACTTCAGGTGTGATTAATTTTCAGATATTGGCACCATAGCTTGTGGACTCTATAACTTTCACAAAGACCAAATAATATACACCAATTTGTACTTATTTTTACCAAAGATATGTAGCAGTATAAATTTTGGCCAAAATTTATGAAGAAAAATTACAAATTTGCTAAATTTTATAACGAAGAAAAATATTTTTTTTGCAAAATGTTCAGTCTTTTTCTTTTATAGCTCAAAAAATAAAAAACCCAATGGTGATTAAATACCACCAAAAGAAAGCTCTATTTGTGTGAAAAAAAAGGACAAAAATGTTATATGGGTACAGTGTTGTATGACACAGTACAGTAATTGTCATTCAAAATGTGAGAGCACCGAAAGCTGAAAATTGGTCTGGTTAGGAAGGGGGTTTAAGTGCCCAGTGGTCAATTAGTTAAACACCTGCCATTGCAGAAGTTGGAAGAATTGGAGATATGGGGTATTGGGACTCAGAATTTCCCCTACTGTCAGGAAGGGCATGCCAGCACCCAAGATGGCAGCCGAAGAAGACTGCCTGTTGTTCCAGTTCCTGTCAGAATACCACTGGTGCGCATGCATGCGCGCGTCAGTGTGCGCATGTGCGCATGTGCATTTGCGCGCGCACGGGTGCACGCACGCGTGCCCCATGATGCTCTTTGGCGCCCAGAGGGCTTTTTAAACTGGGTCAGTACCCAGACTCAATGCTGTCTGCTCTACAGCGTTCCAATGTGTTCCCATTGTCTTGTATCTGTTACCTGTTCCTGTACTAGACCCGGATTGCTAATGACGTTTCTGCTTTCTGCCTGCACCTGACCCGGCTTGTTTTGACTATGCATCTGCCTGCTCCCTCTGCTACCTCGCTGCAAGCCTATCACCGATCCGGCCTGTATCCTGACTATGCTTCTGCCTTTTGCAACTATGCCTGACGTGCCCACCAGTGTATGACCCGGCTTGTCTTCACCTGCCTTATCTTCTGCCCTTGGAGTCCTGCTGAACTTCCATTCCATCTGCAGTTGCCGTGGCTCCACTACAGCGATCCATCAGGCACTCGTGCGACTCTGCACTCCTGCGCCACCTGTCTACTCTACCAGGGGGCCCCGAGTCAGAGGTGTAAGAGAGACCATCCTCTGCATATCAGGCTTTACCGTCAGGTACGTGACACCTACGATGGCTATCTACCAATCGAGCTAACCTTCGATCCTTCAGTGGCCGGTAAAGCGGAAACCTTTGACACTTTGGCAGTGATCTGCCCTCGGCCACCCGGAGCTAGTAAAAACTCCCTCATTATAGGGACCAACACTGATCTTGTCAGGAGACTGCTGACACCTCTGGCCCAAGGGCAGGATGCTTCCGCTACAGGCGTGCACCCCATGCTGAGACAGGCTTACCAGCGCCTAGTACAAGAACAGACGGCCCCTGCTGAAGGAGTGGGAAAGATCTGGCGCTTGGACAAGAGAGAGAGAGTGTTACAGCCAGGTGAGGTGGCTTGTTTGAGAGCATCTGTCAAGCTTAACTGGAAGCAACCAGGCCCATTCATCGTCCTTGACAAACAGAAGGAAGACAATGGAATAGAAATAATTCCTGAAGTGGTTCCAATCAAGGCCCTGCACAGGAATCATGGGAAGGTCTCAGTGAGTGTTTGCAACACAACCACTTTACCTGTAAGGATGCCAGCTCGAATGTTGTTAGGTCAAGTGAACATGGCCACCCCAGTCTCACCGTCTGACTTGGTGGGGAGTGAGAAGGATGAGATCCCTTTGAAGGAGTTCCACCCGAAGAACACCACTCTTCCCCCAGAATGGAGAGTAATGCGGCGTACACACGATCGTTTTTCATGCCATTTTT
Source organism: Rana muscosa (assembly GCA_029206835.1). Classification (NCBI taxonomy): domain Eukaryota; kingdom Metazoa; phylum Chordata; class Amphibia; order Anura; family Ranidae; genus Rana; species Rana muscosa. Next base: position 420,936,816 of record CM055116.1, on the reverse strand, counting down.
TAAACCGACGTTTTTCTCGTCGTTTTTTTTCATGTTTCCTCTCAAGCCTGTCTTGCGTACACACGATCATTTTAAAAAACGTTCAAGCAAACCGCAGTGACGTACAACACGTACGACGCCGCTATAAAGGGGAAGTTCCGTTCGGATGGTGCCACCCTTCATATTAGTAAAGTTTGTTGCGTGACGATTCGCGCTTTTCAGCCTCCTGCTTTTCAGTTCGTTACAGCGTGACGAATGTGCTATCTCCATTACAAATGCTAGTTTTACCAAAACGTGCGCTCCCGTCTTATACTTGATTCTAAGCATGTGCGTTTTTTTTCACCTCGTCAAAGCATACACGCCATCGTTTTTCACGTCGTTAAAAAAACCGACATGAAAAACGACGTGAAAAAATAGAGCATGTTCGAAATTTTTAATGGCCATTTTTCACGTCGTTAAAAATGCTCTGGAGCATACACACGATCGGTTTTAGTGCCCATTTTTAAAAATGGCATTTTTAACGGCATGAAAAACGATCGTGTGTATGGGGCATAAGAGCTAAAACTCAGCTTTTGAGATGGCAGGCCGCCTTCTCCAAGAGCGAATTCGATGTGGGGTGTGCGAAGAGCGCTACACACCGGATCCGGCTGAAAGAGGGCAAGTCGTTAAGGAAGAGAGTCCGGCGGATTCCTTTAGGAGACCTGGAAGACCTGCGTTAACAACTGGCAGAATCTTAAAAGAGCAGGGATTATCAGAGAGTCTAGGAGCCCATACGCTTCTCCGATAGTAGTGGTGAGGAAGAAAAACGGGTCACTGAGGCTGTGCATTGATTACAGAACACTGAACAGAAGGACCATCCCTGACCAGTACACCACCCCCCGGACAGAAGACGCTTTGCAGAGCCTGTCAGGGGCTAAGTGGTTCAGTGTACTGGACCTGAAGAGTGGGTATTACCAAATCCCCATGCATCCTGAGGATAAGGAGAAAACTGCCTTCATTACCCCGGGGGGTTCTTTGAGTTTGATCGGATGCCTCAAGGCTTATCTGGACCCCCGGCCACTTTCCAAAGGCTGATGGAGAAGACAGTGGGTGACATGAACCTGATTGAGGTGTTGGTGTACCTGGATGACGTCATAGTGTTTGGCAGGACTTTGGAAGAACATGAACGTCTGGAGAAGGTCCTGAAGAGGTTCCATGACGAAGGCTTAAAGCTCTCCGTAGAGAAGTGCCAGTTCTACCAATCTTCGGTCAACTACCTGGGCCACATAGTGTCTGCAGAGGGAGTGGCCATGAGCTACTGAAGTGTGAAGGAGAGGATGATGTCCCAAACTCAGTTAAACCTGTGAGACCAGCTGAAGGGCCCAAAAAACCCAGAGAGTCCATTCAGGACCAGTGGACTGCACCGTGTGAGGAGGCCTTTAAACAACTGAAACGGAACCTAACAACTGCCCCAGTTCTGGCCTATGCAGACACAGCCAAGTCATATGAACTACATGTCGATGCCAGTCGACATGGGCTTGGAGGGGTGTTGTACCAGGAACATGACGGTCACCTACGGCCTGTTGCCTATGTGAGTTGAAGCTTGGCCCCCGCTGAGAGGAACTACCCCACACACAAACTTGAGTTCCTAGCTTTGAAGTGGGCTGTGGTGGATAAATTAAGAGACTATCTCTACGGAGCAGAGTTTGTGATTAAAATCGACAACAATTCACTCACCTATGTCCTTGCCACTGCCAAGCTGGATGCCACCGGACACAGATGGTTGGCTGCCCTGTCAGGATTCAACTTCAGCTTGAAGTATCGACCGAGAGTTGGAAACAGGGATGCAGATGCCCTATCAAGAAGGCCTCATTGCTCCACGGACCCTTTAGAAGAATGGACCCGGCTGACACCTGAAGGAGTGCGGGCCTTGTATCGGGGAGCTGAACATCAAGCTGGGGGAGGATCTAGAGCCAAAGACATTGGAGTTTCTGCTGCTGGTGTCCACAAGTATTACTGCAATGTAACCCAAGTTGGGGATGAAGGCTTACCAAAACTTTCAAAGAAGGACCTGCGAAGGGACCAGTTGGAAGACCCCCAGGGTAACTTGGCATTGAAGGCTTTGGAGGATCAATGCCCCGATCTGCTTCTGACTGATTCACCAAAGGAGGCCTGTCTACTGCACCGAGAGTGGGATCGGCTGCAACTGCATCAAGGAGTGGTCTACCGAAGGGGCCCCTCTGATGGTCTGGAAGAAAAGTGGCAGCTGTTCCTCCCAAGAAAACACCGGGAGACAGTATTAACTGCTCTTCACGACAACCATGGCCACTTAGGGCCTGAGAGGACTTTTCTACCTGGTAAGGGACCGATTCTACTGGCCCTGCATAAGGACTGAAGTTGAGGGCTACTGCCACTCCTGCATCAGATGTATTCAAAGGAAGACTTTGCCTCACTGAGCTGCCCCAATGGGCCATCTTCAGAGTCAGGGACCCATGGAGCTAGTGTGCATTGACTTTCTGTGCTTAGAGCCTGATCTGAGTGGACAGGGAAATATCTTGGTGGTAACTGACCATTTCACTAGATATGCCAAGGCTTTCCCCATGAAGGATCAACAAGCATCAACAGTGGCCAAGGTTCTGGTGGAAAAGTTCTTTGTGCACTATGGCCTGCCCCAACATATCCACTCAGACCAAGGGAGAGACTTTGAGAGCAGCCTTATCAAAAGACTTTTAGACTTGTTAGGCATAAAAAAGTCCAGGACCACCCCATACCATCCTCAAGGAGACCCCTGTAACGAGCCCCTTTGCTCGCTCGGCTCCACTCTCCCGACACTCCTCTGCTCTCCTGGATCATCCGGTGCTCCAGGATTCAAGGTACAGCTATGTGTCATTCTAATCCATTTGTGATCGTTCAGAACAAACACCAGGCAGGCTGTATGTAAGTTCAACAGGAGACTCCTTTATTAGAACCAAAATCAAGTTTTATATACAGTAACAGAGGAGGTAACCAGAACATAAATTAACATGAGCTAATTAACTAAATCCTTTAGACAGCCAAGGTGACTTTCAGGGTAGACATCCCGTCTCCTCGCTCACCTGCTATACAATACACATTATCATAAGTGTAAACATCACACACTTAGCAGGGTCAATTAGCACAGAGGACAGACAGATGGCTGGAGGTGATGTCTTTAGCATATCCTTAGAGTGAACGTGTGAACGTCCCAACAGTATGAATCAGTCACTCTAATATGGCATATACAGGGTCCCCAGAGTCTGTGTGTCTCGGGGGGACATGGACCTGAATCCAAAGTAACACCCCCTCAAGGGTCCCCAGGCATACAGCTCACAAAGAGCACCGTTCCCCCAAATGCCAGGGCCCATGGTCGCAAGGCAAGAGGCTTGCATTCAGTCCCCTCCAAAAGCCTCTGTCCCGGCTAGGTCTGTCACAACCCCCAACCGGAGAGATTCAACCAAACTCTCCTGGATATGCTGGGAACTTTAAATTCAGAGAAAAAGCAGCATTGGAGCAGACATGTAGCCGCCATTGTGCACGCTTATAACAATACTGCAAACGATGCCACAGGGTACTCCTCTTATCGTCTTATGTTCGGACAAGAGGCCCGGTTACCAGTAGATCTGGCCTTTGGAATATCCTTGGACCATACCTCAGCAACCTCCCACAGAGGGTATGTGGATCGTCTACGGAAAAGCCTGAAGACCGCCTATGACAAGGCCCAAGCTACCTCAGACGCAAGGGGACTGAGAAACAAAAAGAGTTTTGATCTCAGGGTCCGACAGCAGGATTTACAACCAGGCGACAGAGTGCTGTTAAGGAATCTGGGTGTCCCTGGAAAGCACAAGTTAGCTGACCGCTGGAAGTCACAGCCCTATGTCATTTGCAAGCAGCTGCCATGGCTTCCGGTGTACCAGATTAGGCCAGAAGGGAGTGTGGGCCCGCTGAAGACTTGGCACCGCAATCATCTGTTGCCCCTATCAGAAGCAGTTCGTCTTTCACCACTGTCAGACTCACAGGCAACTCTTTCTACCTCTCAAGGGTCACGACCGGTCACTAGATCTCAGTCAGTGCCCCAAGTTGTGGACGATGAAGATAGCGAGGATGAAGAGATAGACTTAAACTGGCTGTGGCCACCTCTGTTGTCAGGGTCTACGACCCCCCCTTTGTCCCTACCTGAAGTGACAGATGCTGGGACCCTCAGACCAGAGGCCCCTGAGTTTGTGCCTCAGAGTCCGCTCTCTGAGGAGCTGGAAGATACTCAAGTTTCCTTGCAGATGGAAGATTCTGAAGAGGTCCCATCCTTTACAGAGGGAGAACTGGAAGCTGATCTGCAGGAAGAAGAAGAAGCTGTAGAAGAAACAGAGTCCAGTGTGCCTGAAACCCCAGAGCCAAAGGAACAGAGAGAGAGGAGAGTTATTCACCCACCAAAGAGACTGACTTATGACCAACTGGGTGAAAGCTCTGAAGAGGCTGTCTTCCACCTCACATTTAGTGGAGGACAACCCCAACTCACCCCCTGGCACATCTGGCTGGGCCATTCCAGTTACGGTGGCCTGTAGGCAGAACAACCTCCCTTCCTATGCCCATTGGTGGGAGGTTCGGCTGCCAGGGTTTTATGAAAGTGTGAATTGCTTGATTTCTTGTGTGTACTAGCTGGTCTTTTCTCCTCTTGTATATAACAAGGCATGTAACAGGTTATATACTGCCACTGTCTTTGGGGACCAAAGATTTCAAGTGGGGGGAGTGTGTAGCAAGGGGTTACAATCCAAAGTATCCTAAAGACTACGTCTTGTTCCTAACTAAGAGGTTGGCTCCCTCTGGTGTCTGTTTATGTTGTAACATAGAAGTTCGTTCAATCCAGTTGCATTATGGAACAAAGCATGGTGGACATTGTAGTGCGAAAGGAAGTGACTCTATTGCCGTGGGTTGGATTGAGACTACAATACCCACAGTGCCACTGTGCTACCAGAAAACAGCATGCCACCGCGCAGCCTGCTGGGGGATCTTATATAACAGACTAGTAAGGCCTCAGCACGCTCTCTCTGGATGCCATCTTTCAACAGGCAGGAGGCCTGCTGTGAGCGTGCCTAGGCCAGAGCAGCCTGGGCCTAAAGTTGGAGGGCGGATTGCCGACGTGGGGATCCTTGTGGACCGCATCGCTGACTGCGCCAGAGAGGGGACCACCCTATGCTCCACAGCATCCGAGACCATCCGTTCATCTGCATGTTGTGAAGGCCGCGCAGGGAACCGGCGACATCTTGCCTACCGGGGATATCAGTGAGCCGAGGCTTCCAGCAGGGTGAGAGGGCACTTGCCTACCAACATAGTTGAATGAGTTGCAGGAGAGTGGTTTATATAATCCCACTTGTAGTTGCTGATACTTGCAGTGCCACAGATAGGGATCCCTTGCAACCGCATGCAGTACAGCGGCCTAGGAGAACTAGCAGTTCCTTTTTTTCTATTCTACCTTCACTGAGTGATTACTTATTTTGCCTCTTTACATACCGATTGGAATACAATTAAGTGCACCAACTGAGCTAGCAGAAGACAAACTTAAAAGAACAGTCATCACCTTATCCCTTTTCAACGTTTACTGTAAAGGGATACGCACCAGTTTGAACTGCCCGCTAGAGGGAGTCACATAGTCATATGAACTCTAAGGTTTAATGTAACTGTTTGCACTATATCTGTTGCTTTGTTGTTTAGTGATTCGTGTGGGCCTTGGTGGAGAGGTGTCCCAGTGCTGGTGCCATAATATTGGGAGAATTCTCCACCACACACTCATTCACATCTGACTCAGGATATGGTAATTGGGCCTTGTGTTATAGGAATCCTAAACCGGTTATGCTTCATTGATTTTGCAGAGATCTGTATACAGTTAAATGTTATTTGTATAACCTTTGTGTTACTCTTTTCCAAGTAAACAGTTTACAAACTGTTTAAGTACTACATGTGTGAGACTCTGGCTATTTCAGCTGCAAATCAGGTGACCAGTGCCAAGGTAACAGTAACTATATATATTACAGTGTGGTATTGTGTGGTCCCCTCTGCTATTGGGTTCCACATTTATATTGTTGTCCAGTTGTGCCAAGGTGGGGTTTGAGCCAATTTACTGGGGTTGACAGGCAGAGTGCAGACCCAAAATTAAACCAGCAGCTCCTACAGGGGTAGTGCTACATATATATACAATTTTTTTATCTTCAAATACTGTACATAACATGGTGGTAATTTCTCTACACTGTCAAGAGAGCAGCCTACTGTTTTCGCTCAACATTGACTATAGCCAGCGCCCATAAGCACATAATTTCTCCTACTATATCTTGTGTCACTGGGGAGAAAGAAAGAAGGAACTGTACATGGTATTGATACAGCACCCAAATTAACTGTAATGCTAATAAATAATGTATAAAATAGTTGAACTGGAAATATGTCAGACCAGGCTGTTAGATTAATTTGCTGTCATCGCACTCATGATGCACACAAGATAGAGAATTTTAGATTTTATGGAGCTGCAGGAGTGTAGAAATGTCATGCATCTGCAATGTCACAGCTTGAAGAACTTCTATAGGGTAAAAGAATGGTTGTGCTTTTTATTGATAGCTCACAAGGTTTATGATCCAGTGCAGCTGCTACAGACAGTACAGACAAGCAGCAGAACAGCTGCACTGATATCATGTTAACAGTGGTATCCAGAAAATGCTGCAAAAAATTTGCAGTGCCATAGCTGCTTACTGAAATATACCATGGGCTACTCTAGCAAATGGCTCTAACATTTTACTTTACTGCTGTGATTTTGAAAAAGGCTCAGTCCACCTTTTGCAAAAAATAATAAATGCATCCATTATTGAACAATTTCAACCATTGATTAAATACTTTCTTTTATAATAAAATTGTGTGTGTAAACACCCCCCGCGTTCCTGACAGCCATCTTCAGTACTTCCTTGACTCTATCTGCTATTACTGTGATGACGCACTGTAAGATCCCACACATGCACAATAGAATGAATTTGGACTTCCTTTTTTTGTTTGCCTGTTGCCATTGTAATGGCAACATAGGTTAAGGTTAGCTTACATTGCCCCATGTTGCCCCATGTGTAAATGAAATGGCTATCAGCATGGGAGAGCTTTCCTCCTACATACTGTGCATGCTCCGATCAATGATCCCATGCTTAGCTGATTTTAGAGCGTGCTGTGCTTGAAAAGCTCCTCTCCACTTTGCCTTTCCTACACTCTGCAGAGAGATCTCTGGAGATTTAAAAAAAAAGCACAGGAAGACATCTGGGATTATTGGTGAAAATATCCCAGGAGTCAGGTTGTGGGATCTGCAACGTCATTGATGCCTAGGGCGGGAATGAAGAAGTAGGGACAAAAAAAAAACGAAGAAGAGGCCAAAAAAACAGCAAAAAACATAGGGGTTCCTATCTGATCCCAAAGCTTACTATACAACAATACTAGTGTAGCTGCCTCACCCCTCTCACCCCTTCTCATTCTCGGCTTGTCTGTCTTTGTCTAGGGGTGTTAGTACTGGGGGGAGGGATGAGATACTCCACGGCCCATGTCCTCCATAGTAATGAGGTGAAGGCCAGAAAGATCGGGCTTTGTATAGGTGTCCTAAAGTCAAGTCCTTCGTCCTTGACTCCTTTGCTCCTAGTAACCAGAGTTCCACACACTGAATAGGTCCAACACAGTTTTATTCTTTCAGCGAATAAACATACAGCACATTCCAGTGGGGACCTTTGCAACAGTTCAATGGGAGTAGGCCAAGGCACAATCCTTCCAGATAAAGCTAACCACTGTGTTGTCACCAGTGGCGAATAGTCACTGCCACTGACTATGTAAAATAGAACATGAATTACCTTCGCTAGCTCGGCCCCTGTCAGGGGAAGGATATCCGTCCAAGGGAGGTACCGAAGGCCTCTCTGTCACCAGCAATGCTGCGCCGGACTCTTCAGAGAAGTTCTGCTCACCAGACCTCACAAACTCAGACACGGGCACCCAAGGAGTTAGGGCCCCCTCGGATTCCTCCACCCTCGCGGAACTCAGTCGAAGGTACTGAGCCCCAGGCATCCGCCATAGTACCTCACCCCAGGCTAAAGGTGCCTGAGATGGACTCCATCCCCGCTCCAGCTAGGCCAAGGGCACCTGGGCCCGGAACTCCGGAACGCCAGCACCCAGGCTGAAGGTGCCTGGGTGCAGCCGCGTCCTCCGACTCTGAACACCGTGGTAAGGGCGTCCGCCCCTTTTATCCCCTTTCCCTTTGCGTCACAGCGGGTTCCCCGCCCCGCTGTACCAGCGCCAGGGGAGGACAAAAAGGCACAGTCTTGCGGTGTGAGTTCAACCCTGGCCCCCGGCAACAATGCCACCTGTAGGCCACAGGGAACCTCACACCACCAGAGTCCTCCAAGAACCATAAAAGGGTCTCAGATTCCCTAGCAATCAGTGCATCTGGGTTACACTACCACCCAGATGCTTCCCCTAAATTCAAATACCCGCTACACTCTCCCCCTGGTGATTTGACACTGGTCCCCAGTAGGGATGAGCTTCGTGTTCGAGTCGAACATACGTTCGACTCGAACATCGGCTGTTCGATCGTTCGACGAAGATCGAACGATTTGGGCCGTTCGCGCCAAATTCGAGTGACGCGAACGGCCCACAATGCACTACGCCATCGCAGTGTCATCCAGGCGCTGTGATTGGCTAAGCATGCACTGTGACCCCGCATGCTTGGCCAATCACAGCGCCGGCAGCGAGGAGAGCAATGATTGGCCACAGGCAGGATGCCTTTGGCCAATTATTGCTGAGGGGGTTTAGTACACGCCCCACACTATAAAAGGCCGCCAGCGCGGCGGCCTTGTGTAGTGTGTTCCGGAGCAGGGAAAGAGAAGCATAGGCAGGGACAGTGTCATTATTTTTCCTTTACTAATCCTGGATTCCTTGTGTTTAGGGACAAATAAGGATAGGTAGGGAGAGTGTCAGTGACAGTGTGCTATTCTGTGCTAATCCTTGTTTGTAGGGACAGAGAGGTACAGTGAGGGAAAGTGTCAGTGTGCTATTCTGTTCTAAACCAATCTTGCTGAACCATATTTTCAATCCTTGAGTTTAGGGACAGAGAGGTACAGTGAGGGAAAGTGTCAGTGTGCTATTCTGTGCTAAATCTTGTTTGTAGGGAGGGACAGAGTAGGACAGTGAGGGAAAGTGTCAGTGTGCTATTCTGTTCTAAACCAACTTTGCTGTTCCACATTTTCAATCCTTGAGTTTAGGGACAGAGAAGGACACTCGTGGCAATTATCAGTGTGCTATTCTGTGCTAAATCTTGTTTGTAGGGAGGGACAGAGTAGGACAGTGAGGGAAAGTGTCAGTGTGCTATTCTGTTCTAAACCAATTTTGCTGTTCCATATTTTCAATCCTTGAGTTTAGGGACAGAAAAGGACACTCGTGGAAATTATCAGTGTGCTATTCTGTGCTAAATCTTGTTTGTAGGGAGGGACAGAGTAGGACAGTGAGGGAAAGTGTCAGTGTGCTATTCTGTTCTAAACCAATTTTGCTGTTCCATATTTTCAATCCTTGAGTTTAGGGACAGAGAAGGACACTCGTGGCAATTATCAGTGTGCTATTCTGTGCTAAATCTTGTTTGTAGGGAGGGACAGAGTAGGACAGTGAGGGAAAGTGTCAGTGTGCTATTCTGTTCTAAACCAATTTTGCTGTTCCATATTTTCAATCCTTGAGTTTAGGGACAGAGAAGGACACTCGTGGCAATTATCAGTGTGCTATTCTGTGCTAAATCTTGTTTGTAGGGAGGGACAGAGTAGGACAGTGAGGGAAAGTGTCAGTGTGCTATTCTGTTCTAAACCAATTTTGCTGTTCCATATTTTCAATCCTTGAGTTTAGGGACAGAGAAGGACACTCGTGGCAATTATCAGTGTGCTATTCTGTGCTAAATCTTGTTTGTAGGGAGGGACAGAGTAGGACAGTGAGGGAAAGTGTCAGTGTGCTATTCTGTTCTAAACCAATTTTGCTGTTCCATATTTTCAATCCTTGAGTTTAGGGACAGAGAAGGACACTCGTGGCAATTATCAGTGTGCTATTCTGTGCTAAATCTTGTTTGTAGGGAGGGACAGAGTAGGACAGTGAGGGAAAGTGTCAGTGTGCTATTCTGTTCTAAACCAATTTTGCTGAACCATATTTTCAATCCTTGAGTTTAGGGACAGAGAGGTACAGTGAGTGAAACTGACAGTGTGCTATTCTGTTCTAAACCAATTTTGCTGTTCCATATTTCAAATCCTTGAGTTTAGGGACAGAGAAGGACACTCGTGGAAATTATCAGTGTGCTATTCTGTGCTAAATCTTGTTTGTAGGGAGGGACAGAGTAGGACAGTGAGGGAAAGTGTCAGTGTGCTATTCTGTTCTAAACCAATTTTGCTGAACCATATTTTCAATCCTTGAGTTTAGGGACAGAGAGGTACAGTGAGTGAAACTGACAGTGTGCTATTCTGTTCTAAACCAATTTTGCTGTTCCATATTTCAAATCCTTGAGTTTAGGGACAGAGAAGGACACTCGTGGAAATTATCAGTGTACTATTCTGTGCTAAATCTTGTTTGTAGGGAGGGACAGAGTAGGACAGTGAGGGAAAGTGTCAGTGTGCTATTCTGTTCTAAACCAATTTTGCTGTTCCATATTTTCAATCCTTGAGTTTAGGGACAGAGAAGGACACTCGTGGCAATTATCAGTGTGCTATTCTGTGCTTAATCTTGTTTGTAGGGAGGGACAGAGTAGGACAGTGAGGGAAAGTGTCAGTGTGCTATTCTGTTCTAAACCAATTTTGCTGTTCCATATTTTCAATCCTTGAGTTTAGGGACAGAAAAGGACACTCGTGGAAATTATCAGTGTGCTATTCTGTGCTAAATCTTGTTTGTAGGGAGGGACAGAGTAGGACAGTGAGGGAAAGTGTCCTATTCTGTTCTAAACCAATTTTACTGAACCATATTTTCAATCCTTGAGTTTAGGGACAGAGAGGTACAGTGAGTGAAACTGACAGTGTGCTATTCTGTTCTAAACCAATTTTGCTGTTCCATATTTCAAATCCTTGAGTTTAGGGACAGAGAAGGATAGGCAGGGGACAGTGTCAGTGTCATTGTTGCTAAGCCTCCTGCACAGTATACACCTGAAGGTAGCCCTTATTGCTCTTTTTCCCATCTCCCTGCAGGCCATCCATTAAAATGTCTGGAAGGCAAACAAGGAGAGGCAGACAGTCAGGAGGCAAAAAAAGAGGGCAAGCAGGCTCTGTGTCTGGGGGCAACAGTGCTGGTCGTGGACACGGTGCATTGTCATCAGCACATGGCCATGGGACACGCTTGTCATTCTTTTCGGCAGCTGGACATGTTGAGCCACATCATGCCGAAGACTTGGTAGAATGGATGACCAAGCCCACCTCATCCTCCTCATCCTCTCTCACCCAGGCTCAGGGTACTGGCAAAGCAGCTGCCAAAGCGTCCTCTTCTCTGGTATCATTATCTTCATTAGTCAATCCTTCCCTAGACCCACCATGTCCTCCTCCTGAGGAGTCCCCCGAACTGTTTGAGCACAGTGTTGGGTACATGCTCCAGGAGGATGCCCAGCGTTTCGAAGGATCTGATGATGATACCCAGCTACAGGAAGGCAGCAGCGTGAGAGCAGAGAGAGGGGATGTTCAAGAAGGACACCAATCTGGCAGTCATGCTCCAGCAGCTGCAGCATACTGCCAGATTGGCTCCAGTGATGAGGAGGGAGGGGATGATGAGGTCACTGACTCCACGTGGGTGCCTAATAGGAGAGAGGAGGATGAGGAGGAGGCACATCTCCAACGAGGCAGGATGCCCTTGAGTGGCCAGCGTATGGGCAGCACACCGACGGAATCACACTGCAGAGCTCCGCCTGTGCAGGGCGCTGCCTCTGCCCGTCATTCAAAAAGTTCTTTGGTGTGGGCCTTTTTTGAGGCGAGTGCATCAGATCGCACAGCTGCTGTTTGCAACATATGTCTCAAGCGTATATCGCGTGGCCAAAACATCAGCCGCTTGGGCACCACATGCTTGATCAGACATATGTTGACCTGCCATGCAGCTCGTTGGCAAGCCTACCTTAAAGACCCACACCAAAGAACAAAGCTGACCTCTTCTTGCACCGCATCAGCTGGGATCTCCAACCCCACTATACCTTCACTCCTCTCTGAAACCTGCTCTGAGAGGAATGAAGGTGTAGAATTAGGTGTGTCACAGGCAAGTACTTGCGGGCACTCTGCTAGCAGTACACCAACGTCCGATTCTAGCAGGCAAATTTCCCTGCCCCAGCTGCTGGACCGTCGAAAGAAGTTCACTCCCAGCCATCCACATGCCCAGCGGTTGAATGCTAGCTTGGCTAAATTGCTAGCGCTTCAACTGCTGCCTTTTCAGTTGGTAGACTCGGCCCCCTTCCGTGAGTTTGTGCAATGTGCGGTTCCTCAGTGGCAGGTTCCCAAACGCCACTTTTTCACACGGAAGGCGATTCCGGCTCTCTACAGGCATGTGGAAGGCAATGTCTTGGCCTCCCTGGACAGGGCGGTCAGCGGTAAGGTGCATATTACCGCTGACTCATGGTCCAGCAGGCATGGACAGGGACGTTACCTTTCTTTCACGGCCCATTGGGTCACTCTTTTGGCAGCTGGGAAGGATGCAGGACAAGGTGCAGTAGTGTTGGAGGTTGTTCCACCGCCACGCCTCCAAAATGCTACTACTGGTTGTGACACACCTCTCTCCTCCACCCCCTCCTCTTCTTCTTCCTCCATGGCCTCTTCCTGTGGTTTGTCCTCGGAACCAGCGGTGCTCCGTAGGCGTTCAAGGGGCTACGCAAGTACGCAGGCAAAAAGATGCCATGCCGTGCTTGCGCTGGTGTGTTTGGGGGACAGGAGCCACACTGGGGCAGAGGTCCTGTCTGCTGTGCAGGGGCAGGCCGAGAGGTGGTTGACGCCACGCCAGCTTAAGCCAGGAATGGTGGTTTGCGACAATGGCACCAACCTCCTCTCCGCCCTCCGACAGGGACAACTGACCCATGTGCCCTGTATGGCTCACGTCCTTAACCTGGTGGTGCAGCGGTTCTTGGGCAGGTACCCGGGCTTACAGGATGTCCTGAGGCAGGCCAGGAAAGTGTGTGTGCATTTCCGCAGATCTTATAATGCCAGTGCTCACCTGGCTGAGCTGCAAAAGGAGTTGAACCTTCCCAAGAACCGCCTTATATGTGACATGCCCACCAGGTGGAACTCAACGTTGGCCATGCTGCAGCGGCTGCACACGCAGCAGAGGGCCATCAATGAGTACCTGTGCGACTACGGCACCAGGACAGGGTCAGGGGAGCTCGGGTTTTTTTCACCACGCCAGTGGGGCATGATCAGGGATGCATGCACTGTCCTGGCACCATTTGAGGAGGCCACGAGGATGGTGAGCAGTGACAGTGCATGCATCAGTGACACTGTACCTCTTGTCCACCTGTTGGAGCACACGCTGCGTGGAATAATGGACAGGGCACTTGAGGCAGAACAGAGGCAGGAAGAGGAGGACTTCCTTGCCTCTCAAGGCCCCCTTTACCCAGACAGTGTTCCTTCTGTCCCACCCATCGCACAGGAAGAGGAGGAGGAGGAGGAGGAGGATTGTGTCAGCATGGAGGTGGAGGCTGGCACTCAGCATCATCAGTAGAAGTCTTTTAGGGATGATTTACAGTCCCAAGAAACCAGTGGACTTGTACGTGGCTGGGAGGAGGTGGCTGCGGATCATGTCGTCCTTAGTGACCCAGAGGACTCCGGACTGAATGCCTCAGCTAACCTACGCTGCATGGCCTCCTTGATCCTGCAAAGTCTGCGGAAGGATCCTCGTATTCTTCGGATCAAGGAGAGGGACCATTACTGGCTGGCCACTCTCCTTGATCCACGGTACAAGGGTAAGGTTGCGGACCTTATCGTACCGTCGCAGAGGGAGCAGAGGATGAGACAACTCCGGGAGGCCTTGCAGAAAGGTCTGTGCAACGCGTTCCCAGAGACTGGGAGGTTACAAACTCCTGGTCCTGGACAACGAGTTGCTGAGGCTTCGGGCAGTCAAAGAAGGAGCGGTGGGGAAGGTGGCCGTCTGACCGATGCGTTCAGACAATTCTTTAGTCCGCAGCCCCAAAGTATGATCGGTTCCAGCAACCATCGCCAGCGTCTGATATACATGGTCCAGGAATACCTAGGGGCAAGGTCAGACTTGGACACCTTCCCCACCGAAAATCCTCTGGCTTACTGGGTCTTGAGGATGGATCACTGGCCAGAGCTTGCACAGTATGCAATTGAGCTACTGGCCTGTCCTGCATCCAGCGTTCTTTCAGAACGCACATTCAGTGCTGCTGGAGGATTTGTCACGGATCACAGGGTGCGCCTGTCCACCGACTCGGTTGATCGACTGACTTTCATCAAGATGAACCAGTCTTGGATCACCACCAGCTACCACACACCAGATGCTGATATAACAGACTAATTGATTTTAAAATGTCACATCCCTTCAAGACTGATGCTGATGCTGAGTGCCTGTGCTGTTATGTTGACTGCCTATCCTCCTCCTCCTCCTCAATGATACAATTAATGATGATAGCTTGGAAGATCATTTTGGTTTATGGGTGATGCCACCAGTGGCTAAGGCCCAATTTTTCAGCCCCTGTTTAACAGGGGCGTGTAATTAAAATTTTTGATGCAATACTTTGCAACAGGCCTCATTGCTGTGCTCCAAGTACAGTATCTGTGAGGGGTTGCAGTGTTGTGCCACCAGTGCCTAAGGCCCAATTTCTCAGCCCCTGTTCAACAGGGGCATGCAATTATAATTATTGATCTAATAATTCACAGCAGGGCCCATTGCTGCGCCCACCAAGAGTAACTGTCAGGCCTTACAGTGTTGTGGCACCAGCACCACCATCACCACCACCACCACCACCAAAGGCCCAATTTTTCAGCCCCTCTTCAACAGGGGCATGCAATTATAATTATTGATCGAATAATTCACAGCAGGACCCATTGCTGCGCCCACCAAGAGTAACTGTCAGGCCTTACAGTGTTGTGGCACCAGCACCACCATCACCACCACCACCACCACCACCAAAGGCCCAATTTTTCAGCCCCTGTTCAACAGGGGCATGGAATTATAATTATTGTTCGAATAATTCACAGCAGGGCCCATTGCTGCGCCCACCAAGAGTAACTGTCAGGCCTTACAGTGTTGTGGCACCAGCACCACCATCACCACCACCACCACCACCAAAGGCCCAATTTTTCAGCCCCTGTTCAACAGGGGCATGCAATTATAATTATTGTTCGAATAATTCACAGCAGGGCCCATTGCTGCGCCCACCAAGAGTAACTGTCAGGCCTTACAGTGTTGTGGCACCAGCACCACCATCACCACCACCACCACCACCAAAGGCCCAATTTTTCAGCCCCTATTCAACAGGGGCATGCAATTATAATTATTGATCTAATAATTCACAGCAGGGCCCATTGCTGCGCCCACCAAGAGTAACTGTCAGGCCTTACAGTGTTGTGGCACCAGCACCACCATCAAAGGCCCAATTTTTACTACCACTGATCAACAATTATATGTTATTACAATTCCTGATATAATAGTTGACAGCAGGGCGTTCCAGCACCCACCAAGAATAACTGTGAGTGCTTTCAGTGTTGTGCCAACACCAACACCTAAGGGGCCAATTTCTGCAGAGTATATACGGCAGGTCCCTACTTTCAAACATCCAACTTACAAACTACTACTACTTGCAAACGGAAGAAGACAACAGGAAGTGAGAGGAAATCTACTCCTTGGAAGGAAAATTCTCTCCTGTAAGAATTAATATGGGAGAAAGGTGTCTCCTCTCTACTGATGCTTTATCACCAATCCTTGTTTCAATAAAAACACCACATTTCAAAAACAGTTGTCATTGGGACGCAAAGTGAGGTGAAATGTTCTGAACAGGGGCACAGACAGCAAAAAAAATGTGACAGGGGTGATAACCGTTCCCTATGTTTTCCAACAAGCTAAAAAAAAGGAATTTGGCATGGAGCTACACTTAAACAATGCAGCTGTTCAAAATTACAAACAGATTCTACATAAGAACAAACCTACAGTCCCTGTCTTGTATGCACCGCCTGTATACGACTGTTCAGAGTATATAGGGCCTTTTTTATTTTGTGTGCGGGGTTCCCCTTAATATCCATACAAGACCCAAAGGGGCTGGTAATGGGGTGGGGGGGGGGGGGGTTGATGGGGTAGCTATGCCATTTTTCATAAAGATTTTCATCCATATTACCGGGACCAGACATTGCATTAAAGCCGCAAGCAGTTTTAAATGGCTTTTTTTCCTTTAGAAATGTTATTTTGTGCAGGGACAGTTCTAAACACGGGAAACACGTGGCACTTCACAGGCATACTTTAGACACCCCCAGGTACAATATTTAAAGGAATATTTGACTTTTTTTTTTTCACTTTATGCATCATTAAAATGACTGCTCCTGGAAAACGTCCGTTTTTAAAACTTCTTTTTGCATTGATACATGTCCCCTGGTGCAGAACCCGGGTTCCCAAACTCTGTTTCGGACAATAACATGAATAATAGTCGCTATAATTAGCACTTTAGAATCCGAACGTTCGCATCCATTGTATTTAATAGGGTTCTAATGTTCGTGCGAACTTTCGGTCCGTTCGCGGGTTCTGGTGCGAACCGAACCCGGGGGTGTTCGGCTCATCACTAGTCCCCAGTGTCTGGTGCAAACCCATGTCACCCATA
Organism: Rana muscosa; assembly: GCA_029206835.1. Taxonomy (NCBI): domain Eukaryota; kingdom Metazoa; phylum Chordata; class Amphibia; order Anura; family Ranidae; genus Rana; species Rana muscosa. Next base: position 420,920,033 of record CM055116.1, on the reverse strand, counting down.
GAGTGGTAACATACGTTTAGCCCAGAGACCAACTACACAATTTAGCCCTGAATTGTGCCAAGACCTAAAAATGGGAAAGGGAAAATAGAAATGTAAAACAATAAAACTTTCAACAAAATACTCTTGACATTTACACATGTACAATTCCCCCCCCTGCTATCTAAGGACCACCCCATTCTCAGCAGCCTTGATAGACGAGTCTCCTGCAGAGGGAAGAAAAAGAAACACACATCCTAACGCAATATATATATGTTTGCTTGGAATGAATGGGTCTGTCCGAGAAGAAACCCATTCGCTCCAATGAGTGCTGCATAATGTACAAAAAAACAAACACAAACGTTGTGCAACACCGCCACCTGGTGGTAATGCCTGGGTCAAGACACTTATCAAATCCAGGTGAACTTTTCTCTCTTGTTCTTTAATTTTTTTTTTCTGTGGCCCTACACTGAATAAAACCCCAAAGTCACTGATTTCTCTGAAGTGCAAGGAGAAGGAGGGAGAACAAAACAGTAGTAACAGCTCCCATTTCTCCAAAGAGTAAAACGGTCAAATACAAAAAAAACTAGGGCACAGTCCTTGTGTTCTGGCAAAGGCACTCTGGAAAGTTCAGCAATGAGCAGCAAGAAAGAACACACAGGAGTCTTTTTCTCCTAAAGGTAGAACTTTGGATGCGGTAGGAACACAGGCTTCAAATGCTTGTCAAAAGCCTTCACGTTATACTCAACATTTCCTCCATCCTTGCGACAAATCACCACTCTGTCCGCATGGATATGCCTTCCCAGCATCCACTTAGCCTTACAGTCCTGAAACTTTTTGGTTCCCGTTGGTGAACAAGAAAGGTACCGGCGTGCTTGAGGTACTTTAAGTTTGTCCCAAACAAAGGTATTGTACCACCTCCGGCGAAAAACTTCCACCTCGTATAGCAATTCTTGAGGCAGGTATGGGTACTCCCACCCATACTCTTGGGCAACCTTCTGGCCAAAGAGACGCTGCAGCCTGGCCAAAGGTGGCATAGTGGCACGGTCTCCTTCTCCGGGTAACACAATTGCTTCTGGATGGCGAGGTACGTTCACCACCTCGGTAGATCTGAGCATAGGGGCCCGCAGTGACTGGCGTTGCACTCCCGCAACAGGAGCAGGTGAAATGGAAGTTGAATCCAGAAGAGGGATTTCAGACAGTGGACCAGATTCTTCCCTCGGCACCGAGGCCTCCATCCGGGGTGTACTATCCCCAGTAGACATAGGTGGGTCCCTTGTGACACGGGACGAGGGTAACTTCATCTTGTCCCATCCCTTTTGGTGGAAGATCTCGTCTATCTCCCCATCATCGCCATTGTCAGACAATGAATCCAGGTCAGAGGTGTCATAACACTCAGCCGGCAGATAATTTCCAGTCACGGAATCATCCCCCTTAACGGTCTCCACCGACAGTGGGCTGCCGACACCTCCAACCACACACACAGTCCCAAACCCTGGCTCACCTGGGCCTTCAGAAGAACAGGGATGTCCAGGGCTCTTCCCTCCGGATCCATCCAGGCCAGGCAAGCAGCGGGGCGAAGCTCTTCCACGACCACAGGAGGCCATCACTAGGCCGACTTTCCTCTTCGGAGGTGGGAGCAGGGAGCTGCTGGTGACCGAGGCAGCACCCTCGGATTTTTCTCTTTTAATCTCCGCTTGGGCAGTCACTTCGCCCTGGTCAGCGCACACAGGAATACCCGCCATGGCATCGATCTCTCCCTCCGGAGTGGCAGTACCTGTGAGGTAGTTGAGGTGGAAGGCGCGAGGCCTTTCTGTGGATGGTTCCACCTCGAAGAGAAACTCCTTGCAGACCTCACATCCCCCGAATGGCTTCAACTGAACCACCAGTCCCGAACAGCCGGGACAGATCACACCGAGGGCCTTTATGTCTCTGCAGATGTACAGAGCCAATCGCCCCCGTGGCCTTAGTCTGATTCCTGTGTCCATAACGGGAGCAGCAAAGGAAGTCATGTCCGTGAAAGAAGAAGCTGAAATCCACAGAGTATTTGAAGTCATCTTTCCTGTTCGCTGCTCCAATGCGCACTGACCCACTCGCGCCGGAATCTCCACGTGCGTACGTCCACATGGCCAGACTCCTCCCACATTCTGCACTTGTTCGCAGGCTTTTCCTTTTCCCCGCCCATAAACTACGCAGCTATGGTTTGCCTTGTGGCGCGTTGGCCAATATGGCCGACCTACTCGGAACTCCTCCGGGCAGCAAAGTTCAGTTTCAGACACCATACACATCCCGGACACGATGTCCCCACGTGTAGCGGCCTCACCCCTCTCACCCCTTCTCATTCTTGGCTTGTCTGTCTTTGTCTAGGGGTGTTAGTACTGGGGGGAGGGATGAGATACACCACAGCCCATGTCCTCCATAGTAACGAGGTGAAGGCCAGAAAGATCGGGCTTTGTGTAGGTGTCCTAGAGTCAAGTCCTGTCCTTCGTCCTTGACTCCTTTGCTCCTAGTAACCAGAGTTCCACACACTGAATAGGTCCAACACAGTTTTATTCTTTCAGCGAATAAACATACAGCACATTCCAGTGGGGACCTTTGCAACAGTTCAATGGGAGTAGGCCAAGGCACAATCCTTCCAGATAAAGCTAACCACTGTGGTGTCACCAGTGGCGAAGAGTCACTGCCACTGACTATGTAAAATAGAACATGAATTACCTTCGCTAGCTCGGCCCCTGTCAGGGGAAGGATATCCGTCAAAGGGAGGTACCGGAGGCCTCTCTGTCACCAGCAATGCTGCGCCGGACTCTTCAGAGAAGTTCTGCTCACCAGACCTCACGAACTCAGACACGGGCACCCAAGGAGTTAGGGCCCCCTCCGATTCCTCCACCCTCGCGGAACTCAGTCGAAGGTACTGAGCCCCAGGCATCCGCCATAGTACCTTACCCCAGGCTAAAGGTGCCTGAGATAGACTCCATCTCTCGCTCCGGCCAGGTCAAGGGCACCTGGGCCCGGAACTCCGGAACGCCAGCACCCAGGCTGAAGGTGCCTGGGTGCGGCCGCGTCCTCCGACTCTGAACCCCGTGGTAAGGGCGTCTGCCCCTTTTATCCCCTCTCCCTTTGCGTCACAGCGGGTTCCCCGCCCTGCTGTACCAGCGCCAGGGGAGGACAAAAAGGCACAGTCTTGCTGTGTGAGTTCAACCCCGGCCCCCGGCAACAATGCCACCTGTAGGATGGATTTGCATGAGCGTGCATAAATACATGGCACTCACTTGTCTATTTTAAGTGGCTCTAGAGTCCAGAGGATTGCTGAGTGGTTCTTCAGCTTATACTGCCTGTGACCTGATCCTGTGTCTGTTCCTGTGTGTAACCGGCCTGTTTGACTCTGCTAGTTCCTAATAACTTGTTGCTGACCCAGCATGTGACATGACTTCGCCTTTTGTCAGTGCCTTCTCTGCTCGCCAGGTACCGGCCCTGGCTTGGCCCTGACTCTGCTCTGGATCTGATCTCGTATCTCTGCTGCTCCTCTGCTACCAACTTCTACCTGCCTGACCACCCGAGATCCTGCATCCTCCCGCTTGCCAGCTTGTTTGCTGCCTGCTGTTTGACACCTGCTGCTGGGTATTCGCACCTGCCAGTCCACCAGTCTGCCTGCTGTCCTTAACCTGCTGTCGTGTATCCGCATCTGCCAGTCCACCAGTCTGCTTGGCACCTGCTGCAAGTGTCTTCCGTCCAGGATCTCCAACCATGCACCGATGCCACTCCATGCCCTGTTATATCCTGTCACCATCTTCAGCAAAAACATGACAGGAGGTGTAAGAGAAAGCCCTCCCATCACCTTGGCCTGAACCATGTACGTGACAGTCAGTCACTGAGTCACATTGGGGGTGGCACTGAGGCCAGGGAGTCCATAACAGATATTTTGTTCACAGTACAACTTAGTAACACTGAGCCGGTTAAAATCACAGGCGTTATTGAGCTCCCTTCCTAGCTACTGCACCTGTCACACAGGCAGACACTGCAGCCAAGGCTCTTCAGCAAAGGTGAGCTTAGGCGTGTTCAGATACTATTCTGAACCCACCTGAGCTATCTTGACAGGAAGCTATTACTGTCATAATGGCAGAGACATTCCCGATATAAACCCACATGTATACAAAGGGCATATAAATGCATGGCTGCAAGATGGGGAAAACTTGTCTATATAAAAAAAAATATATATATATTTATTTTGCTATCTCTGTCCTGTTAGGGCTGTATTTACACCGGAGTGTAGCGGAAACCCGCATTTCTAAATGCAATTTGGGAAACATGGAAAAAAAACACCCTAAACCATGTTTTACGCTTGTGGTGATATGATTTGCTAATGGTACCCCAAATGCAGGCACAGTCGTATGAAAAATGTACATAACCATATGCCCTTGGATCAGGGCCAAAGATTGGTCCTTGAGCTTATTTGGCATGACAGGCGGCCTGTTCACATGTCAATGGCTGTCATGGCAACAATGTGCTAAAACGTGCAATGCGTCGCTATGCTCAGATGTGAAAGGGAGAAAAAAGATTAATCAGAAGTGAGGGGATATCCCCTCTTAGACAGTAGTTACCAAGCCAGGTTTCCCCATTTCCCTTCTCCTCATATAGTTACATAGTAGGTGAGGTTGAAAAAAGACACAAGTCCATCAAGTCCAACCCATGTGTGTGATTATATGTCAGTATTACATTGTATATCCCTGTATGTTGTGGACGTTCAGGTGCTTATCTAATAGTTTTTTGAAACTATCAATGCTCCCCGCTGAGACCGCCGCCTGTGGAAGGGAATTCCACATCCTTGCCACTCTTACAGTAAAGAACCCTCTACGAAGTTTAAGGTTAAACCTCTTTTCTTCTAATTTTAATGAGTGACCACGTGTCTTGATAAACTCCCTTCCACAAAAAAGTTTCATCCCTATTGTGGGGTCACCAGTACGGTATTTGTAAATTGAAATCATATCCCCTCTCAAGCGTTTCTTCTCCACAGAGAATAAGTTCAGTCCTCGCAACCTTTCCTCATAACTAATATCTCCCAGTCCCTTTATTAGCTTTGTTGCCCTTCTTTGTACTTGCTGCGTTTCCAGTACATCCTTCCTGAGGACTGGTGCCCAGAACTGGACAGCATACTCTAGGCGCGGCCAGACCAGAGTCTTGTAGAGCGGGAGAATTATGGTTTTATCTCTGGAGTCGATCCCCTTTTTAATGCATGTCAGTATTCTGTTTGCTTTGTTGGCAGCAGCTTGGCATTGCCTGTTCCTGTGATAACTCAAAATGATAGAACTTCCCATTATCGACATTTCTGTAGCAGAGACAATGATCACAAGAACCCATAGCGAGAGCAAACCTTCTGCAATCTATCCAAAGCTTAAAAAAAATCTTTTGGCTTCACATACACTTTAAAATATTAAAATATTAATGGAACATTCAGTAAAAAAAGCATAGCAAAAGTGCATTTGATGGTAAAACTCTACATTTTTTACTTTATTTTTTTTAGCCCCCTTGTACACTGAGAATCTCAAGGAGGCACAGGTGCAGCATCCGGGTATTCGTCCTTGAATGCATAGGGCCCTAAACATGAATACCACTCAGTCCGTCAAAACTGCAGCTTATGTCAGTTTGCCCTAGAATTTGACAGGCTGCAGGCAGCAGGGCTGGACACTGCACCTGTGCCTCCCAGGATTTCACCTACAGGGGCTAAAGACCCCATATGCAAGGAGCAGTAAAGTATACACCTTCAAAATACAGTACGTAACTGGAGATGTGATTTGGCTCTGTCATTTCTGAGACATCCAGGCTCTAAATGGCAAAATACATTCCTTTTCTGCTGCTCTACACAATTTAAAAAGCACAGTCAGGAAAATGAAAGTGTCAAGTCAATGGATCCAGTCGTGCATGCATTTAACGAGATATAAATTATTAAACACTGTAAACCGCTGCAGCATCGGATAGCAGGTTTTTAGGAAGACTGATCAAAGGACAATGGAGGGAATGATGAGAGTGGGAAAATTGAGAGTTGTATTAATGTAAAACAAGGTGGGAAAGCACAATGAAACTTATATTGACTGCAGATACATAAAGAGCATTCTAGACTTCTGTGTACAGTGTAACCTACGTAGAGTGATAGACCATGTATAATGTATATGTATGCTTATGTATGTATAATGTATGCTGTTGAAGCAATGCTTAAATAATTGATTAATATTCCATCAAAAGCTTACAACACCTTTAAAATAATGTTTTAATCACTAGGAGATTTGCAGCCTATGTTGATTGGGACAAACAGCTACCATGTTGATGGTAAAGCAGTAGCAATGCTGTATATACATACATTATTTGTATTCACATGAATAGGGTATTTAGCAGAAAATAAAAATGTTTTTCAAAAATGATAAGCACCCCATGCCTTTCTTTGTGCCATGTTTTAGGAGATTCTTTTCCTAACATATTTTACTTAGGGCTTAGAAAGACTTGTAGCATAGCCTGGAATAGTTTATACAGCTGTAGAAGTGAAACAAGGTCAATGCAAATGTTCAGCCATACAAGGACAAAGCAGCAAATATTACAACCACAGCACAGGCAAGCAATAAAACATAAAACAAAACATTGGCACACTAATGTAGATAACAGAAGAATAGCTTTGTTTTAAAATGAAACTTCGAAAAACCAATCTGTGTCCTAAAGATTTGCAGCATATGTTGATACAGTTATTTCTTAAGGTGGAAGTTAACGTATATCAATGACTTGTACCTAAAGGTAAGCCTAAAATAAAGCTTAACTATAGGAAGTGTAAATATCTCCTAAACGTGCACCGTTTAGGAGACTTCTACTGTACATGCAGCCAGTGACATCACTGGCGTATGCGCTCTGATGGAAAGGCCACCCGTGCCATTCCTTCAGAGCCCTGTGCCATGAACGGCAGCTCCCGTGTGCATGCGCGGGAATTACGTCATTGCAGCTCCGGCCAGTCCAGTTCAGAGCCGGAGTCCGTGAACCCAGAAGCAAGATGGGTGAAAATGGAAACGGCCTCCAGCTCTGACATCTCGGCACAGGTGGGCTTCGTTTTAAGGTAAGTTTAACATAATGTGCTAGTATGCCATGCATACTAGTTCATTATAGCTTTACCTTGCAGAGTAAAAAAATAAAAAATTCCAGCGGTTTACAACCGCTTAATTTTTTTTCGGAAGGTGAATTTTTATTTAGCATATATTTTGAGCATATACTGTATGCTGAGCTAATGTTAACTCTACAGTTATTTCAGATGTTAGTATTATTATTCTACTAGTTGTAAAGACTTTCAGATTAGCCACCCTGGCTTTAATGCCCTGTCTAAAATGTGTATCCTGAGACAGAACTGTAAGGTATAGCCATTGCATAGCATGTCTGTGTTCTTGGGTCAAGATACAGGGCAGGTCATCACTGGGCAGGTTATGAGTATCCAAACAAATCCAGTGGCTCCTTTTGGTATGGCGCTACATGTATACGTTATGTATATGAAAAAAATTGTGTCACTGAAATTCAGTGTCACTGAACCCACATCATAAAAAAACTATCAATAAATGGTGTATTACATGCTGCTCATATTCACTCAGTCACTATGGATTTGTTTTCTGTATTCTGCAGAAATCCTGGTTGATCCTGCTGCTCTCTATCTCCCCCTTTTGATAATGTCCCCAATGCAGTTGGGGATTTTGCAGAGCAGTGTTGGCAGCTTCTGTACATGCTCAGTTTTCAGTGATTTTCTATGCTGAGCATTTACTCAACATTACACATCTGAGCATGCCATGTGAGCATGTCACATGTGGGCATATACACAGTGGTAAATGAATTTTACAGCCACTCTCTCCCTCCTACTTCTCCTCCATGCCCACTAACCAGCGTAACACAATGGGGGAGGGTTTTTGCATGTAGATTGATGGAGGCTTCAGCTCCCTCTTATTCTAGGACACAGGCTGGAGGGAAGTGACACAGCCTGTGACTGGCAGAAATCCACCCACACCATGTTATTGCCAAAAAATGATAAAGAGTGGGGACTCACCTCTTTTGACTAATAAACATTTGATTTCAAATATATATTTGAATGACAATATTTGTATGACAATTTAAACATTTTATTTTTACTCTGTATTCCAAAGGCTGTTTGTCAGAGAAGCTAGTAGACCAGACTGTGTGACTGCACAGAGGAGACCAAACGGATGTAGGTGAAAATATGATAATTTATTAAGATCAATGAACAAACACACAACAACCTCCAACAGAACACCGTGCAATAAATCAACCAATAAACAGTGACTATAGACAATATGTACAATAATGGGCGATACCAGAATCGTAGTAAAGCCAGGCCGAGGACATACACAAGGGGATGTCAGCAGATGGGTAAGGACGGGAGACAAACAGGAACAGGGAGGGGACGGATGGGTAGGCTGCAGAGCAGGGATACAAAGTACTCAGGTAACAGGAGGACAGGTGACCGTGGTTCTCAAGAGACAGGAGGGACAGGTGCAGGATGGACTCAGGATAAGGATCGGGTCGGATCGGGTCAGGTAGGATGCAGGCTCAAAGTCAGGATCGCAGGTTCTAGGTCAGGGAGAGAGAGAGATACCAGGGCAAGGTATGTTTGTACTTGCCGGGTATAAATAGGAAGGCTTGTAACTGGCTTCAAGTCACACCTGAGCGCAGGAAGAGCAGTTTGCTCCACACTGCCAGGATCCATCCGCTGGTGGAGACTAGTACTGCGTCCAAAGGATAATATAATACCAGCAGGGAGAAATTCTTCTGACAGTTCTACGCTGCCAGGAGACACCTGCTGGTGGACCACAGTACTGCAAGCCAAATAATAAATATCACCAGCGGATGGAACCTTTCCTGACAATGTTTTTTTTTTTAAAGTGAACATAATACCAGCAGCAGATGACTAGAAGCTCCTCCTGCTTATGTTTCCCTGCAGACAGGCTGGGAAAGATTGGGGTCATGTGACAGCTGTATATTGATTAGGAAAAAGGTACTTTGATTTTTTTTTTTAATTAAAATAATTACAAGTCCCATTATCCATATACAGAAGGGACAACATAAACAGTGTGTGTTAAGTATCACTTTAAGGAAAAAAAAGGAAGAGGAATGGCTGATCCTCTCTGAAGTATAACAACACTGCAGATCGAACATAATCACTGTCATGAGCACTTAAGTGCTCCTGCTCCCTATTTTGGCAGCCAGGTGTTGACTGTTGAATCCCCCCTGTCTGTGTTCGCCTGTTGGTGATTGATCTGCTCAGTCACCTGATATAAGCAAAACAAACACTCTATCCCTTGCTTGTGATAGAGACAGACTTACCTGCATTGTTCTAGATCAAGACTCCCATTAGTCTGCCTTGCTTGTTGTTGGATCTCCTGTGTATGACCTGGATTTGATATTGGATTATCCTCTGAACTCAGCCTGCCTTGTTACCTGAACTGCTTTTGAACCATGCTACCTGTCTGCTAACTGCAAGTACCTGTTTGTTTTGCTCAGTTCGCATCTGCCCTGGCGTAGTAGCCAAACACTATAGCATTGTGTATAAGTCCTGGGGGCAACCAAGTACCCGTAGGCCTGCTTGTCTTAAGGGAAAGGGGGCTGCTATAGGTGAAGCACTCAGTAGCCAGCTATAGTGTCTGACCACCTGCATTGGGATAGACGTGACATTCATGACAATCACACTGCAATACTGAGTGTCAAAAAACAGGTAACAGAGGCTGCAGGGTGAGCATTACAGCGATATTCTATAGAGGGTGCAAAAAGGCATCCCTGGTTTAGTTGATGACTTAAGGTCTCCAACAGTTTTCCATTGTTGCTTCAAAACTTCTGGACCAAGGTCAGGAATACACGATAAGAAAATCATACGAAAATTTTCGTTCTACGAACGAACGGTCGATTTTCTACTCGAAGAAAGAAGTTGACGAACAAAAACAAAAACCGCTCAGGTGTAGACGTCCTCCAGGTGACTATCTCCTCCCAACAGCCAAGGGTGCAGGCAATGCAATTTCAGGCAAAACAAAAGATCAAGTCTTCTGGACAGCAGCACTCCAATAAAAAGCCTTTATTATGTAAAATCTTCAAATATCCAAATACAGCAAGTCACAAAATTCTGGTTAGAGCTGACTAGTTTCACACTTTCTTAGTGTTTAATCACTATGATTAAACACTAAGAAAGTGTGAAACTAGTCAGCTCTAACCAGAATTTTGTGACTTGCTGTGCTGTATTTGGATTTTTGAAGATTTTACATAATAAAGGCTTTTTATTGGAGTGCTGCTGTCCAGAAGACTTGATCTTTTGTTTTGTCGAAGAAAGAAGTTACCGCTCAGACGTGGCTGTTGATCTGCTCACTGGATCCGAAGCCGTGGGTGCAGGCGATTGCATATAACAATGCAGAAACTAAAGAAAAGCTTGGACAGCCGCACTTCAAAAAATTTGTTATAGCTATGATTAAGCACTGATTTGCAGTGTGAAACATGTCAGCTCCTCTTGCTGTTTTTTGCTGTCATATGTGTTGACGTGACCTTGTTTTTTTTAATAAAGAACCAACAAATTTTTTGGAGTGCAGCTGTCCAAGCTTTTCTTTAGTTTCTGCATCGATTTTCTACTCATTGATGCCCAGCAAGTAATATTCGATATCGATATTTTGAACAAAAAAGACTGATTGAAAAAATGGAAAAAGTGTGTCGTATCGTTTGCGAACGAACGATTTTCTATTCGTTGGTGTGAAGGTCGCAAAAAATCTCTTGAACATTATTATGCATGAGCTGAACTAGTCGACGACCTGGAAGCAGTGTTCAAGAATGAAGTTTGGTCCAAAATTTGGTCCAAGTTTGGTCCAAATTCTTCGCTTTCTAGTAGGGATGCACCGAATGGGTTTTTTGGTGCTGAAACCGATACCGAAATTGAAAAATACAAGATGCCGAAAACCGAAACCGATACGAAACAGCACCGATACCGAAAATGACTGTTTTTAAAAAATATTTTTATACAGGAGATGGTCAGAGACTGGGGACATGGTACGGGAGATTGTCAGAGACTGGGGACATGGTATAGGACAGGAGATGGTCAGAGACTGCAGACATAGTACAGGAGATGGTCAGAGACTGGGGACAATGGTACAGGAGGTGATCAGAGACTGCGGACATGGTACAGGAGGTGGTCAGAGACTGGGGACATGGTACAGGAGGTGGTCAGAGGCTGGGGACATGGTACAGGAGATGGCCAGAGACTGGGGACATGGTACAGGAGATGGCCAGAGACTGGGGACATGGTACAGGAGATGGTCAGAGACTGGGGACATGGACGAGGAGGGAAGGTGGAGGAAGGGGGGAGGAGGTTGTTCAGCGCGGCTGATGATCACACACGGAGATCGTGGTGAGGAGGTAGTGGAGGACTGGGTGACACTCCCGCAATGGGCGGCACCCGGGGCGGACCCCGCCCCCTTTCGGTATCGGCTGATTTTTTGCTATCGGCCGATAGTTTTCGGTGGCCAAAATTTCGGTGCAAATTTCTGAACTCTGGTCCTCATCCATATTGAATTTCAACCGTACATTCGTGAACACACAATGAACATACACAACAAACGCACGTAGATGCTTCCACTACAGAGTCCGTGAATTTTTGGGTTCCAATGCCGGTCAGTTCAACAAATTGTGTAGGAACGTTCGTGCTTGAAGAAAGGGCTTGGCTACAAAGGTCACACGCACACTACATCACTTCCAGTTGTACGCGAGACGTCAACACTACATATGAAATCGATTGCTCTTTTAAAGATTTTTTTCGATTGGTTAATGTTGGCGACAATTTCGACCAACGAACACTGTTTCGTTGGTCATCGGTCAAGCGATCAGTCCATTTTCTAACCGTGTATTCATGCTATTATGGTACCATGTACATGTTTACATGTGTTGAATTTGTACCACATTAAAATGCATTTGTAAATATGCAATGTGAGCATTTTTGTAGTTGCATTGTTTCTGTAGTGTGTGCTAAAAAAAGTGCTGTTAACTTCAAAGGGGTTGTAAAGGTACATGTTTTTTCACCTTAATGCATTCAATGCATTAAGGTGAAAAAACATCCGAGGATTAGCGTCCTCCCTTTCACTTACCTGACCCCTCAAAAGTCCCGCGCTGTGAACGCGCTGGCTTCTCGGCCAGGCTTCTCGGCTCATTCATTGGTTGATTGATAGCAGCGCAGCCATTGGCTCCCGCTGCTGTCAATCAAATCAATGACGCGGCGCGCCGGGGGGGGCGGGGCCGAGTGATACAGTTGGCGGCTATAGCCGCCGGCTGTGTCACTAGAGCGCACCCGCAATAACAACCCCCATGGGAGAGAGCTCCCATGAAGGGGGTTAGTTATTGCGGGGAGGAGCCGAGACAGCCGCCGAGGGACCCCAGAAGACCAGGATCAGGGCCACTCTGTGCAAAACAAGCTGCACAATGGAGGTAAGTATAACATGTAGTATAACATTTTGGTTATTTTTTTTTTTTTTAAATGGGAACCTTTAGTGTCCCTTTAATTGGGTCACAAACTGTATCAGTGTGAACTTTTGTCATTTTCATTATCCTAATAAAGTTCTAAAAATGCAGGAATCAAAATAAAGGCAGATCTTTTAATGCACCGCATGTCAGCACTGTAATAAAAAGAATCACTTTTACAAAGTATTATATTTCAATGTGGTATGAAAAAAACCCAGCAAACCCCACAACAAAGTTGTTAGTAATACCAAATTACTAACCAAATACCAAATGCACACTCTACAGTCTCCTTACTCCATAAACACTCCACCTTTTTTTTATATTTTGTGTATTATGCAGCCACTAATGGCACTAATTTTTAGCAAGTTTAGAAAATATTTGCTGATCTTGCCAAAAATCCAGTGTATATGTCACTTCCTGTGAGCTTAAAGTGGATGTAAACCCTCTCGTATACCCAGTGAAGAGAACAGTCTCAGATGACACAGAGATGAAACAAATCCCCCTTCATTGGTTTTACTTTTTTATCTTTGGCTCTCTCTTCCCTACACCCCTTCAAAAGGGCAGAATCCTGTTTAAAACCTTCTCCCTCTGTTAGTATCCCAGAAGAGGGGGCGAAGAGCTGCAGTTAGTGTGTGAGAGCTGATTGGAGGAAAGGAACACACCCCCCCCTTCACGCACAGCAGAAGAACTGTGCTGTGAATAGACAATCTGTGTGCTGAGCTCTCTTCCCCCCATGGGCGTCCGCTCCATAGGGCAAGGGGGGTCAATTGCCCCCCATGGAGACACACTATATTTATATGGACATGGAGTGAAGCGGAATTGTCCTCAAGAGCTATTTCACACTGCCAGCTGGCCACGTTATCAGTAAAGCGCCACTAGTTTTAGCGGCGCTTTACCATCGTTTTAGTGGCGCTATTCGGCCGCTAGAGGGGGGAGGGGGTTTAAAAAAAATGTAAATTGCTAATTAGACAATGGCAGCTTGATCCTTCTATTAAGCTTTTGCATCAGGTTTCTCAAACCTTTGCATGCCTGCGCTTTATGTCATAATGACTAAGCCCCTCCCCTTCATGACATTGTCAAAAAGGGACCGAGCATGGATGACCTTAAAATGATGCCCCCCCTGAAAAAAGTTCAGCGGACGCCCATGCTTCCCCCCCAACACAAATTTTATCTCATGTATCAAGAAAGCTTCTCAGAAGTGGCTCATGCTGATAACAGAGGAACAAAGCACAGAGAGAAACGACACTTAAAGTGTTACTAAACCCAGTAATATGAAAATAGTTAATCCGCTCCCCCCACAGTGCCAACAGCTTATAAATATTCTTTATATATTAAAATACTGCCACTATATACCTTTTTGGATGATTTGTATACCACGGGTTACATGATAAACTGTACAGTTTCTCTAATGCAGAGAGTTCAGGTAGGAGGAGATTTCCACTAGAGCCTGTATACACGCCCACATGTGTGATGTCAATATTATGTGACCTGGCTATCTCTGAAAACAAGTAACTGTTCTCTCCAGCATAAAAGACATAACTGAGCATGTGCAGGTCGGCTACCCTGCCTGTGTTAGCTGGCCTTCCCCAGATAGACAGTGCAGGAGGGGGAGGATCTATGCATACAGAATAAAACAGCCATTTTACACAATGCAGAGGATTAACCCCTTAAGTTCCACAGTGAGTATAACAAGCATGCTCTGCTGCATATACAGACTGATTTTACTGTTGTGGGTTTAGTAACACTTTAAGACCCCTTTCACACTGGGGCCGCCCGGGTATTAGCGGCACTTTTCATCCACTAGTGGGGCACTTTTAACCCCAAAGAAGGGGTTAAAAATGCCTAGTGGGGCACTTTTACCCCAAAGAAGGGGTTAAAAATGCCTGTGTTGCGGCGCTTCCGAATCGTTTTTCAGGTGCTTCTGAAGCGCTCCCCATTCATTGCAATAAGCAAGGGCATTTTGGGAGTGCTTTATACAGCGCTCCCAAACCACCCCAAAGATGCTGCTTGCAGGACTTTTTCTAACGTCCCTCAAGTGCACCACCCCAGTGTGAAAGCACTCAAGCTTTCACACTTGAGCGGCATGGGAGGCAGTTTTCAGTCGCTTTTTCTAGCGCTAAGATGCCTGAAAACTGCCTCAGTGTGAAAGAGGTCTTAAGGTGGTTGTAAACGCACAAAAAAAAAACCTACAAGACACAGGCATAATGAGTTAGCATGCATAAAATACTAGCTCATTATGAAATGCTCACTTTAGATCGAAGCCCCTGCATCGGTCCCCGTACACTGCTCTGGCCAGGGACATCGCTCCCAGAGTTATTTCTGGCATCGCGGGCTCCAGCTCTGTGATTGGCCGGAGCTGTGATGACGTCACTCCCACGCATGCGCACAGAAGCCGCTGGTAACGGCACGTCAGCTGAAGCAACGGCCCTAACGAGCTATTGCTTCAGTGTGCATGTGCCGATGACGTCAGCACATGCTGATATAGGGGATTACTCCTAAATCGTGCAGGTTTAGGGGATATCCACGGTAGCTACAGGTAAACCTTATAAGCTTACCTGTAGTAAAAAGTGGATTGCAAGGGTTTACAACCACTTAAAGCTTTAGAGAGAGCAAAGTAAACACTACAGATATATGTGCTTTGTTCAGATATCATGACTGAGGTTTACAACCACTTTAAAAAAAACACAAACATTCTTGCATAAACTAGTAGACACACAAATCCATCATGTAATAGTAAGCTCTACCAAGCAGGGCCCTCTGATTCCTCCTGTATTAAATTGTATTGTAATTGTACTGTCTGCCCTCGTGTTGTAAAGCGCTGTGTAAACTATTGGCACTATATAAATCCTGTATAATAATAATAATAGTAATAGAGATGAACAACGACAGACATGTTTGAAGTTCAGCCTGTGACAACTATGGCTCCCTCCATAGATACAATGGAGAAATGAGTGTCCACGTGAAGAAGTGCATTATTTGCAGGATCAACAAGTCAAAATAAAGGGGAATAAAATAAAACAAATGCTGGCACTACATCTAAAGACTGCTAAAGTTGTAATATACAATCTTTTTTTTTTTGGGTTTAGATATACCTTAACCGCTTCCCAACCGCCGCACGAGGATATACGTCGACAGAATGGCACGGACAGGCAAATGGGCGTATATATACGTCCCCTTTAATTTGCCACCGCGTGGTCGCGCGTGCGCCGCCGCCGCCGGTGCACTTGCGACCCTGCCACGAGCTCCGTGACCGTGCTCGCGGGACCCGTGGACTCGTTGTTTGCCGGTGTCCCCTGATGGTGTCACGGAGCTGAAGAACAGGGAGATGTTAGTGTAAACACAACATCTCCCCATTCTGCCTAGTAACATGTCACTGATCGTCTCTTCCCTCATCGGGAACAGCAATCAGTGATGTGCCACGGCAAGCCACGCCCCCTAACAGTTAGAATCACTCCCTAGGTCACACTTAACCCCTTCAGCGCCCCCTACAGGTTAACCCCTTCACTGCCAGTGTAATTTTTACAGTAATCAGTGCATTTTTATAGCACTGATCGCTGTAAAAATGACAATGGTCCCAAAATGGTGTCATACGTTTCCGATGTGTCTGCCATAATGTCGCAGTCATGATAAAAATCGCTGATCGCCGCCATTACTAGTAAAAAAAAAATGAATAATAAAAATGCCATAAAACTACCCCCTATTTTGTAGACCTAATAACTTTTGCATAAACCAATCAATAAATGCTTATTGCGATATTTTTTACCAAAAATATGTAGAAGAATACGTATCGACCTAAACTGAGGAAAAAAAAACATTTTTATATATTTTTTGGGGATATTTATTATAGCAAAAAGTAAAAAATATTGTATTTTTTTCAAAATTGACGCTTTATTTTTGTTTATAGCGCAAAAAATAAAAACCGCAGAGGTGATCAAATACCACCAAAAGAAAGCTCTATTTGTGGGAAAAAAAGAAAGTCGATTTTGTTTGGGACGAAACTGCGCAATTGTCAGTTAAAGCGACGCAGTGCCGATTCGCAAAAAGTGGCCTGGTCTTTGGCCAGCGAAATGGTCCGGGGCTTAAGTGGTTAACAGAAGCATACTGATTTATACTCACATAAGTTTGTCCCCATTGTATAACCTTAGTTCAGTATCTTATTAAATAATAATAATAAAGAAATAAAAACATATTTTATGCTTAGCAATCCTTGAAGCAGAAACGAAAAAGCATTTTGCTGTCCTAATCTGAAGAACTATATAGCAGAAAGCATAATAGAGAAAAAAAAGTCTAAGGGTCCTTTCACACGGGGCGGATCCGTGAAGATCCGCCCCGTGAAGCTCCGCTTGCTCAGCGGGGATCGCTCCGTTGATCCCCGCTGAGCCGACGGATGACTGGGCGGTCCCCGCACACTGTGCAGGGACCGCCCTGTCAGAGCGCCGCTCTCCCCTATGGGGAATCGGATGACGACGGACCGTAGAGTCCGTTGTCATCCGATCCGCTCCGCCGACGGAAGGAAAAATAGGGTTTTCCTCCGTCACACTTTGGCGGAGCGGAGCGGATGTCAGCGGACATGTCTCCGCTGACATCCGTGCTTCCATAGGGGTACATGGAGGATCCGTTTTAGGTCCGCCTAAAAAACTGACAGGCGGACCTGAACGGACCTCCGTGTGAAAGAGCCCTAAAAGTAAAAAAATAAATTTGCGATATAGTAGACAATACTGTATGTGATGTTTCAATATTTATATCAATACAGTATAAATAAAATACAGAGACATTTTCGAGATACTCTTCTATGATATTGTAAATAAACTGTCATTAGCGTACAACTGCCACTTATTTTAAGTTATAATTCTTTCAATAGTTATACGACTTTTGATAGATATGTAAAGCAGTTCCTTATAAGGAAACTATAATGGTTTTCAGTCAAATTTATCCTAGATTTTTTTTTTAAAGCGTTGTTTTATATATTTTTTTACAAAATACATGCAATCTTTGTTTTACAAATAAACATTTAATAAGGATTTACAGGGCACTATTGCCTACAAAAATCCAATGGACAGCCTTATTGACCATTAAGATGACCCAAGGGCAGAACAAGTCTGGAAAAATTATCAAACTTTGCAGCTGAAGATTTTCTAAGCAATCTTTGTGGGACCAGTAACTTGATAACAGCGTACTTACTAATGTAGCAGACCCCCACTCTCTCTCTCTCTTGCTCCGGTTTCTTTCTCTCTGGCTTTTGTCTAGGGGTACCTTGGAGGAGAGAGTGCGGGGTCACCACGCCAAGCTTTCACCGCAGATGTCTGTGTGGTGTGAACAAAGTTTCTTTACCTTCGGGTCAGTGTTCGGTGTTTGGAGCTTCCCCTTTTCTGTGGAACAGTGTCTGCCAGTAATTGAGCCCCACACCATTAAAGTCAAACACTCCTTTATTTTCCAATGTCAGGATGAAACACAATCAGTTGGACTCCCTCAACAGACAGACAGGGGGGGGTGTGGATACGAGTAGGCCCAGGAACAATGAACTCTCCTATTCCTTTTCTCGCGAAAAGGCTTGGCGCACGGTCTCCGCCACCGACCGTGAATTGGTAGCTGCCACCTACCGGGTGAACTGTTGAGGCCTCTGCCACTGACCCGAGCCGACCAGCTGAACCGCTGCCACCGGTCATGGAACATGAACCACCTTCCGTGTGAATAAGGCCCCTATTTGGTGAAGGCATCCATCCAGACGGTCTCCGGAGGCCCTGTCCCGGCACTGGCAATCTGCTGCACCAGATCTACGGGAAGGTCACCTGCGCGGTCTCTTGCGTCTTAGATTCAGGTACCCAGTCCGTCGGGCACCTTAGGACGATCCCTCCTGGGCGGAACTCAGTGGAAGTAGCTGGGCCCCAGGCCTGGAACAAAGTACCTCACCCCAGACTAAAGGTGTCTGGGGTGGCTCACGAACTCCTGGTGTCCAGGCCTAGGCCGCCTGGACACCGACCACGGACAGCAGCCCTCAGGCTAAAGGTGCCTGGGACTCAACCCCGTGACAAAGATGTCCGCCCCCTTTATACCCTCCCCCAGCAAGCACAGCGGGTTCCCCACCCTGCCGTACACGTGCTGAGAGAGGCCACAAATGGTACGGCACTGCAGTGATGGTTCAACCCCAGCCCACAGGGACAGCGCCACCTGCTGGGCCACAGGGAACTATACATCACTGGTGTCTGCCAGTTTTAAACATGATAGAAAGCATATATCTGCTACACTAATAAAAAAATTAAAAAAAAGACCTGGTCACATGGCAAATCTGAAGAAGAAAACAATTTACATGTTGCTTATGGTGAACATTTATTTTTGATACTTTGAGCTAAATAATTTTGATGTGTAAACCATATCAGAAATTAAAATCTTGAAAAACTCAGCATATAACATTACATTTTTCTAGCATAACAAACGATTCATCCACATTGCTTAATGATGTCATTGTGGTTGAGCTTTCCATAATATTTGGCATAGCCTTCTTCATATTCACTACTAAAAAAGCCCTGTTTTCACAAAGACAATTGTAAGTAGGACAGAAGCTGAGGCAAATGTCCACTCCATTTATGAGCAACTAATCTCAACCTCCTCTCACTGCAATAAAACAGATTTACTCTTGGGCCAAACGCCAGCAGATATTTAATGTACTAATAAACATGCATGGTCTGATTCAAAAACTTACATTTTTTATGTGTAATCACAGCAACCAAACAGGCTTTATTCAGCTGAAGTCAGAACGGCAGAGGGATCCTTATATATTGCTATGGGTTACAGCACTTAACATTAGTCATTTTTATTTCGTAAGGCTATTTGAGTTCTTTTAATCCACATGCAGACCATTTATGGGCAAGTTAAGCCCATTGACTCATGCAGCAACACATTCTTGTAGAGGCACAAAGTGACAGCAGAGGTGGGAGTGACACAGGGTGCAACACTGGATACAGAGGTGATTGGATTTTTCAAGGACTTGGAGAGAAAAGGACTCTAAGTGCATGCATGTCCAGTGGAGGTGGGAGCCCCAAGAAGAGCTTTTAGGTAGGGGTCGTGTGGTGGAAGTCACTTCCTCCATGTTTCCCTTCTTGTTGGGCAGCTAGCAAGGGTTGGGCAGCTAGCAAGGGTTACATGAGAGGTCTACCCCAGGATTGGTTCATGTGGACTACGTTAGGCACTTTGTACAGGGTCACCCACACACGGGGTACCTTTGCTTGAACAGATGACTGAACTCTAATAAACTCTCTTGATGTATATACACCCCCATGATGCATTGAGGAGGGACACGCAGAGTCCTTGCCTTCTTCACCTGTCCAGTATATCACTGCTACCTCACTCCCAGTAACAGTGTGGAGCCCCGCCGTGCACCTAGCAATGACTTATTGCGTGCACTTCACCTAACTCTTCCTCTTCAATACCTGTGTACAGGTTGGGGACCTCTGCGGTGCAGATATGCTCCCATTTGCTATAAGAGATGGACCTGCTCACGGAGAGAGTGCCAACAACAACTCCTCCTGCTAGAAGCTATCCCACCTGCCACAAGTACACGCTTACGACAGGCTGCTAGAGAGACCTTTGTTACCCTTGATAATCACACTGTATTAACTCTTGTACCATTATCTTCATACCTCAATGCGCTTAGTGACCCGAGCTGTAAACTATATGTGCCAGTTACTTGCATGACACCCCTTGAGAAACTTTAGACTAGGCAAAGTTTCAAAAGCTTTATTGAAGAATAAATATAAAGTTCAGTCTTTTCCTAACATCCCTAGTCCCTAACTCAGGCTTGTGGTTGTCCCAGCATACCTGCACAGGAAAGAGTACATTTTTGGCAGAGTCCAGGAAAGTCCCAGCAATCTCCCTTAACTCCGAAGTCGGCATGACACTGGTGATCCAGACTGTGGCAACGAGCAATCCGTCTCTCTATCCCGAGTCTCTTGGGTAAGGAACCCTGTCACTTTTATAAAACCCAGAACCTGTGGATCGGACCCAGGAAAGCCTGTTAAGAAAATAACTGAGAATTACAATATTAACCCTAACCTTCCCAGCTGGGGCAGCGTTACCTTTACATGCCTACAGGTTAAGGCACAAAGTCTAAGAAACCACTTGGTCTTTGCCAGAACACCCCGTAAGGATTGAAGGGCTTTACTTCGGGATAACTCCCAGGTTGCAGCCCTTTGACCCACCTGAACAAGAGTAAAAGGAAGAAAGTCTCTAGGAGCATTTTGGTGCTGGAATTGCAGGAACACAGGAGTAAGAATCTCAGGAAGCACTGGAGTGCTGGGATCACAGGGACAGGAGGGAGATTCTCTAGGAGCAATGGAGTATCGTGATTGCAGGCACACAGGAGTGAAAGCCTCACGATATTGGGATCATAGGAACACAAGTAAGAGTCACTGTGGCATTGGGGTGCTGGGATCACAGGAATATATGGGAAGGTCACCGGGAGCACTAGAATTACACAGAATACAAGTGTAGCGGTACCCCCATGGGGGCTGCTGATTGACTCTATACCCCGCAGGCTATCCCGACTCTGCAGATTCTCTCTTACCTCTGACACCTTGGGTTCCATTGTGATTATCCCACAATAATAATGCACTCACGCGAGATTGCTAAACCACATAAAGAACTTTTACTAGAAGAAAAGGAATGGCATGAAGTTATTGTACAATCAACAGTGAATGTACACAGATTATTGTAATTAGTAGAGATGTATAGTCAAGTTAGTAATGTCTATCACTATACCCAACAACAACCTGACAAAGGTATATGTGAGTAGGTACGCCGTGGAGTGGGCCCCCAATACTTCAATACCTGTATTGAACTACCTCTCCACTAAACCCAAACACACACACCAATAACAACAATGAACACAGTAATCAAAGTATATGCTTCAACCTTATGTAGCTAAATGGCTCCCTCTAGAGTGTAGTTCCGTGTGGCCTTATTGTATAGTGCAAAGCTTAGTAAATCACAAAGTAATGGCAGTTCCATATGTTCCAGTCTTTTCTTCTGCTAGCTTAATTGTCCGGAGGTAAAAGGTGGTGCACTTAATTGTAATCCAAAGTAGTAAACAGGAAACAATAGCTGAAATATATGAGGTGATTGATGCTCTTGTTAACGAAATGCTAAATCTGACAATCCGGCTGTAGGAACACTTAAATGCAATCGATACCCATCCATGGGACTACAAGTGTCAGCGACAGTCTGGATAGCAAGAAATCACTTTATCAATATCTCAGTCAATTACTTTAATGGGCAGATGCCCTCTCACCACTATGGATCCTCAGCCAACTGGCGTACTCCGTCTGGAACTTCGCTTGATGATGTCTCTGTGAGAGAAGATGGTGCCGTCACATGGCGCGGCAGCTCCGGACACTCTGACAGATGAAACCGCTTCAAATGCTCTGAAGTGTGGACCGATCCACCTGCTCGACCAGCAGGGCTGTCCTCCAAAGATCCCTCTGGGGCAGATGATCCGACTCTCAGCTGGAGGCCGCAGTCTCTCACTCCCGGTCACACACAGACCTCCTGCTGGCAGTTGAATGGCCTCCAGAGAGGCCTACTTGTCCTTTTATCTAAATTTAAAATTTAAAAGATAAAAAGTGCATTTTATATACAACTATATAGTTCAGACCAAAATGAAGGACAAATGAGGAGGAAAGAGGGACTGAGGGACTTTGTTCCAAATCAGGGACAGTCCCTCGAAATCAGGGACAGGTTGAGAGCTATGAGTAATGCTCACTGGACCAGTGACTGACATTTTGAAGACATCACGCCTATCTAAGTTAATACAAACAGTCTTGCCTAAATCCAAACAGTACAAGACAGTAAACCTTCCAAGGCCATAATTATCAATTGTTCGCTGACATATCTCAGCTTACTATCGCAAAGAGAAGATCTATGAAACCTCAGCTCATGGAGCTGCAACGCCACAATATAACCTACCAATGGGGCTTCCCCTTTTCAATTTGATTTACCTACCAAGGTACCAGATACATATGTGGATCTGCTGAGGAGCTACAACAGACCTTGTTAGAACTACATCTGACAGAAGCTTCAACTAATACCTCTTCAGCAAGAAGAAGAGCAGCCTCATCCTCACCTCCGATCAAGGCTTCACAAACATGGGAGAAAAAAGGAGGTCGCCATTCACACAAGAGGAGCTGCTATGCCTCTCCCCCAGTAGAGCCAGAAGACTCCATGGATTG
Organism: Rana muscosa; assembly: GCA_029206835.1. Classification (NCBI taxonomy): domain Eukaryota; kingdom Metazoa; phylum Chordata; class Amphibia; order Anura; family Ranidae; genus Rana; species Rana muscosa. The sequence goes on along the minus strand of CM055116.1, from coordinate 420,897,324 downwards.
AAGATCTGCACCAGTTCTATTCTCCTATCATTGGACTGCCACACAAGTGGTTATTCAATAGTCTGGTCGAATGACAATATTAGGCCATTTTCATATTCTCATAGCCTAAACAAGGTTATGCTCACTAAAAACGCAATGTCTTAATTTAGTTAACCTCCTTTAAGTCCCCTAATGTCCCTGGAGGTATCTCCTTCCCATGAATCTATATACTCACAACAATAATCAGTGATATATTCACTGTAGGGTTGTAGAACAGAAGTTTGAGGCATATGCAAATACCCCCTACTTGCATTCCTCAACTCACTATTATCCCAGTTAACTTGTATTTATTCCCCATATTCCCTGGAAAATTAGGGTTACTATAAATGGAAAGGTTGTCATAAGTATTGATAACTTAACGGTTATCCTAAATAAATTAAAACAGGTAGTAAGTATATTGTGAAGTATAGGTGTAAGGGGGCGCTAGTGAAAATATAGTAGCAATGGTTTACCTATAAATATAGTAATATATTAATAGAACAGTAAAATTACAATTAGCACCAGCCTGCTTAAGTGACTAAATAAAATAAAGACCATACAATACACCTGTGAAATAAGTAAGTATATTGTGTTAGCAAACAAATTATTTAAATCCTGTCACTGGATTATCTAGAGGTTCACTTTAGTCTAGAAGTTAGTTAAGGGCTATTTTTGTAACTTTATTTATATTTTTTCAAGAATTGTATTTATTAAATTTCTTTGTTATTAATTTTTTCTTTATTCCAGGCTTCACTGGATTCTTCTCTACTTTCAAACCTTTCAAGCCCACACAGGTCGATCCACCCAGTCAGAAATGCAAGGTATTTGGTAAGTTGTATCTTCTGTTTGATCAGTTGCCATGGCACCACTGAACATCCTATCCCTGAACGTTCAGGGCATAAATGTTCCACAGAAAAGGACTAAGGCATTTTGCATGTTCCAATCACGAAGGGCACACATAGTGTGCTTGCAAGAAATACATTTCACAAAAGAATCCACTCCCAAATTCATGTCTCCCTCATACCCACAATTTTTCACTGCTTCTGCCAACACTAAACAAAAGGGAACTCTAATAGCGTTCCATAGATCTACTCCATTCACTCTTGCAAAAGACATTACAGATCCAGAAGGTAGATACATATTACTGATGGGTCATATAATGGATACTCCTGTCACGATAGTCTCGTATTATGCCCCCAATAAGCAACCCAACTCCTTTCTTTCCCACCTAATGCAAGTGATCAATGACCACAAATTCGGAACAATAATTATGTGCGGGATTCGAACCAGGTCCTCCTCCCGTTCCTTGACAAATCACCTTATGTCCCACCTGTAAGCTCAAACAAATTATCTTTCTCACAACTCCTTTCGAAATATAATATGGTAGATGCATGGAGAGAAAGCAACCCAACAAAAAAAGATTCACCTATTTCTCCCACCAACACCAATCATTCACCCGTATCGACCATATCTTTTTAACCATTGGAATGATTCCAGAAATCCTTGACTCTGATATAATTCCCATACCATGGTCTGATCATAATGCAGTATACACAACTATTGCATCTACCATACCAAAAGCGCATGATCCAACCTGTTATTTCCCTGACACATTGCTTAAACACCAAACCCATCGCTCAAAAATTGAACACTCATTAAAGGAAAATTTGCTTCACAATAGAACCCCTGACATATCCCCTTTAACACTCTGGGAAGCTCACAAGAGATTGACGAGAATTGAATAACCCTATCACAAAACACTTTTTATCCCTTTGCGATAAATTTAAACGTAAACACCAATTACAATCGGAACACAATCCCCTCTTCTCTTTCCTCAAAAATCCAGCTTTTTATCCGGCATGGATTTTCCCAAACACTTTTAAAGCTTGGACAAAAACAGGAATACTGACGTTACACGACTTGGTCACTTCAAAAAACGTTGTACCTTTTTCTACACTCAGAGAGAAACACGACTTACCAGAAACAGAACAGTTTAGATATCTCCAAATTAAAAATGTTTTTTCTCCACTTTTCTGTCTCAAAGTTTTTATTAGGATTTCATGGTATACATTAGACATAAGATTACATCTGTAATTTGCAAATACAGCAAAAATAGAAACAAAACATCAGAAATTCAAATATTGATGTATGAGAACATATACATTCGTTGAAAGCAAAGAAAAGCTAAATGTTGGATCATCTAATAGTCAAGATGCAGTAATAAAGGCATATTATCTTAACACATTTGTATAACCTATAAGATGGGGGGAGGGGGTAAGAGTAAAAAATAAAAATAAACCAGAAAGAATCACAGGGAATCTCGGGGTCGAACCTCTGTAAATTATTGATAAAGCAGTAAATGTTTATTTTCCCAGGTCAAGTTAATGTGAGGAATTGGATAGACAAAGAAACTCAGCAGAGTTCACAAATTGAATGCAGCATGCCCATTTTTCATAAAATTATTTTAGGGGAGTCCCTAGTTTGTAAAATCAGATCCTCCATTTCTGCTATCCTCCCTATCCTTTGGAGCCATTCGGAGATACAGGGAGGTGAAGTGTCCTTCCAATGGACTGGAATACAGAGTCTAGCGGCATTAATGAGATGTAAGACAATAGTTTTTTTGTATATGTAGCGTGGTAAGGAGGTATGATGTAGCAGGTATTGGGCTTCTGTGAAATCAGGGGTGTAGGTCGTAATACAGGAAATTAGTCTGTGAACTTCCTTCCAGTAAGGTTGTATACGGGGGCAATCCCACCAAATGTGAAGTAGTGTCCCAATGGATGCTTCACATCGCCAGCACTCAGGAGGAACTCTGGGATTATATTTGTAAATTGTAGATGGCGTCCTGTACCATCTAGAGTACAATTTGAAGCCGTTTTCTTGAGCTAACACATTCATGGAACCTTTATGAATATATGTAAAAACGTGTTCCCAGTCCTCTTGAGAAAGATTCACGTCAAGGTCTCTTTCCCACTTTTGGCAAGTAATATCGTCTTTAGGGTTGTTTTGTTCAAACAAAAGGGCATACATAGTGGAAATTAAATGCCGTTGGGGATCAGACTTAACGCAAATGTTCTCAAATGTAGTTTTGTTTCTGTACCATAAAGTCGAAGGTTTAGAAATGATTAAAAAATGTTTGACTTTTTCTAAGTCTAAGTCTAAGTGAGAGATACCACTGTCGGGGTGTTTGAGAAGAAACTCATTGAAAGGAAGAAATTTCTGTTTGTCAAAAAAGGATTCAGCCCGAAGTGAGGGGGTTGAAGAGGAGACCTGTGTGTGAGTTTTGGGGGAGTCCAAAAGTAATTCTGGATTATGAGTAATAGGGGTGATGGGTCCAGGAGAGGAAGAAATGTTATATTTGGTGCAAAGATGTCTAAAGATTTGTAAGGTTGGGCCCGTAAGGGGGTGTGAGGCAACTTCACGTGGTATTTTGCGGGGGCCAATCCAGGGCAGATGTTGTAAAGGCAATTTTGAATTTAGACCTTCAAGTACAATCCACGCTTTAGTAGTCTCATGGAGGTGCCAATCTACAACGCGGGTTAAGTGGCAAGACCAGTAATATTTCCGAATATCAGGTAAACCAATACCACCCATCAATTTAGGAAGCAATCATTTTTCCCAACTTATTCTGGGTTGTTTGGAGGTCCAAATGAATTTAGAGCATAACTTCCTATATGTGGAAAAAAAAGAAGTTGGCAATTTGATTGGAATGGTCTGAAAGAGGTAAAGGAGTCTAGGGAGGACATTTATTTTTATTATAGCTGCCCTCCCGAACCAAGAAAAAAGGGATTTTTATAACAGCTTACCTGTAAAATCCTTTTCTTGGAGTACATCACGGGACACAGAGCGACTTAGTCATTACTAATGGGTTATATAGATACCTTCAGCTGCTGGCACTGGCAACTTCCAAAACCGGAAGTACCCTCCCCTATATAAGCCCCTCCCATCCGGGAGCACCTCAGTTTTGTAGCAAAGCAATAAGTGTCCCAAAAAGAGGGGTGGGAGCTCTGTGTCCCGTGATGTACTCCAAGAAAAGGATTTTACAGGTAAGCTGTTATAAAAATCCCTTTTTCTTTTTCGTACATCACGGGACACAGAGCGACTTAGTCATTACTAATGGGACGTCCCAAAGCAATGCCAAATGAGGGGAGGGATACACTATACATAAGCTGGGCGCCATCAGGCATGAGGCTCTTTTGCGGCCTGCAACACACTGCGCCCAAAGGCGACATCCTCCTGACTTCTAACGTCTACCTGGTAGAATCCAGTAAACGTGTGTACTAAGGACCATGTTGTGGCCTTACAGACTTGAGCCAGGGAGGCTTGGTGATGCACTGCCCATGAAGTTCCAACTGCTCTTGTGGAGTGCGCCCTAACTTTGAACGGAGGCGGTCTCCTTTTCAAGCCATAGGCTTGTATTATGACCTGTCGAATCCACTTGGCTAAAGTAGATTTTTGATGCTGCCTGACCCTTTCTGGGGCCTTCCGGCAGAACAAACAAAGTATCCGTTCTGCGAATCTGAGCAGTGGCTTTTAGATAAGCTTTAACTGCTCTTACTACATCCAAAGAATGCAATAACTTTTCCTCTACCGAGCTAGGTTTGGGGAAAAAAGAAGGAAGAACCACATCTTGGTTCAAATGGAACCTCGATACCACCTTAGGAAGAAAGGCTGGATGAGGACGTAATACTACTCTGTCCTTATGGACAACCAGATATGGCTCCTTACAGGACAAGGCGGCTAATTCCGATACTCTTTTAGCCGAACAAATGGCTACTAAGAAAAATCAATTTCCTGGTGAGAAGAACCAAGGAAATGTGCCGCAATGGTTCAAATGGTTGTTTCTGTAGAACCGACAGAACCAGGTTTAAGTCCCATGGACATATGGGAATACTAACCGGAGGGCTAATACGCATCACTCCTTGTATGGAAGCTTTGACTAATGAATGCAAAGCCAAGGGCCTTTGAAAAAATATTGACAAGGCCGTCTGACCCTTGATAGTACTCAAGGCAAGCTTCCTATGTACAGCCCACTGTAGGAAGTCCAGAATCCTACCTATTACGTACTTACGTGGATGCCATTTCTTGGCCTCACACCACGTGATGTACGCCTTCTAGATCCTATAATAGATCTGCCTGGATACCGGCTTCCTGGCATTGATCATGGTAGATACCACAGGATTAGAGAGCCCTCTCTTTTTTAGAATGTGGGCTTCAATAGCCAGGCCGTCAAACCTAGGGCTGGTAAGGAAGGGTAGTATATCGGTCCTTGCGAAAGCAGGTCCGGACGATGTGGGAGGGTCCCAGGACTTCCCACTGACATTTTTACAATCTCTGCGTACCATACCCTTCGGGGCCACGCTGGAGCCACCAGAATCACTGGTTTCTTTTCTACCCTGATTCTGCGGATTAATCGCGGTGGGAATGCATATATCAGCTTGAACTGATCCCAAGGGAACACTCGGGCATCCGAACCGCAAGCTAGGGGATCTGTCCACCTTTGCGTTGAATCTGGATGCTAGCAGATCTACATCCGGTGTTCCCCACCGCTGGCATATTGCCTGGAAAACCTCGGGGTGAAGAGACAATTCCCCTGGGCATAATTGCTGGCGACTTAAAAAGTCCGCTCTCCAATTTTCCACTCCTGGGATGAAAACCGCGGATATGGCTGGGACATATCTTTCTGCCCATTCCCGGATGCAATTCGCTTCCCTCTGGGCTGCATGACTCCTGGTGCCACCCTGGTGATTGATATATGCCACTGCTGTGGCATTGTCTGATTGAATTCTGACAGGGGACCCTTGGAGTTTGGATGTCCATGCTACTAGGGCATACCGGGCTGCTCGTATCTCTAAGAGATTGATGGGCAGGGCCTTCTCTGCTTCTGACCACTTGCCCTGGAGAGACCATTGCTCCAGTACTGGCCCCCCAGCCTATGAGGCTGGCATCTGTAGTGACCACCTTCCAAGAAAGCTGTGGCCAGACCGAAAGGTAAGGCTCTGAACTGAAAATGGCGCCCTTCTACTGCAAAGCGTAGAAATTTCTGGTGGGCCGGACAGATGGGAATATGCAAATAAGCATCCCTTATGTCGATCGAGGCTAACCATTCCTGCCCTTGTAGGACGGTGGCCACCGATCGGATCGACTCCATCCGAAAAAGTCCTGATATGTAGGAACTTGTTTAGCCCTTTTATATTTAATATGGGCCTCACGTCCCCATTTAGTTTGGGGACTGTGACAAGGTTCGAGTAAAACCCGAACCCGCTTTCTTCCAAGGGAACCTCATGATTACCCTTGGAGCAATAGTTGTTCTAGTGCCAGAAGGAGGGATCCTCTCTTCTGGGGATCGCTTGGCACGTTTGACCTCATAAGATGGGCAGGAGGAATGTCTTTTAACTCCAGCCTGTATCCCAGACTTACTGTGGAGATCACCCATCTGTCTCTGATGGTGTCCCGCCATGGTCTCTGTGAACAACTGAAGTCTTCCCCTCACCCGATTGAGTGGGGGCAACCCTTCATGACTTGGGGGGAGGTTTTGTACCTCTCTTGACCCAGGGTTTCTTGTTACCCTGTGATTGTCCCTGATTTCTGCCCCCTGGATTTGACCGCGGAGGCCGTCGGAACTGTTTCACAGCCGATGTGCCAGGGACTGGAGAAGTAGGCCTCTTAAAAGAAGGACTTCTACCCTTGTTCTTAACCGGCAAGAGTGTACTTTTACCGGCAGAAGTTTTCTGGATATATTTGTCGGAGATCGGACGCGCTTTTCCTGTGACAGGGAAGCAGCGATCAATGCTGTTAATCTCTCTTCCAATCCTCCCAGAGTTGAGGATAAAACCTCCTCTGTTATTTATACAGGAGCAGGTGGACTGGGGACAGCCGCAGCACCAGGTACTCCTGCGGGGTTTCCTACGGCTACTGACCTCTGAAATTTCAGGGGAGATTGGCGCAGTACAGCATGCCCAAAATCCTCAGAGCCCGATGGAGACCCCTTTCGCTTCTTGGAAGATTTATTTCCAGAGCGTCTGGATGACATATCTATAAGCACAAAGCTGAGGTATTCCCGTCGTCATACACCAATTTTGCTGGTAATAGTCTAACACAGTTGCTGCTATATACCAGCTGGTGTCCACTAAAGTGTCTTTCTATGGGGATGCCTGCACCGTTTTGTTGCTAGCTCTGCTTGCATCCAGCTGACACTTGTACTGTGTCTTTTACACATGCTGGGACGCCTGCACATGCGCAGAAGCGCCGCGGCGCGCATCGAGCGTCATCCACCCGCCCCGCCCCTTTTTTTTCATAGGAGGCGCGTGCACGCGCCCGCGCGCCCGTGCGCCATTGGCGCCCTTTTCGTAACCAAGCAGGGACTTGGAGCCAGGGCCCTTTTTGCCGGAGGGCCTGTGCGGTGGATGAGCGCAGCAACAGGGCAGAGGAAGTGGATTCCCACAGAGAACTTACCAACTGCCTGGATCTTTTGACTTGAGAAAACCAAAGATCCACATGACAAGAAAAAATGGACCACAGCGGCCTCTAGTGGTTTAACACAGGTACCGCGGTCCTCTTTTTTTTTTTTTTTTTTTCTTGACTACTATTAAAATTTTAAATTTTCCAGTAGTTACAGGCATACACAGATATTAGCGGGATACCGTTAGGTAACAGACAGAAAGACAAATTAGGCTTGGGGGTCCCCCAATAGAACCAAGTTCCTGGGGGCCCCCACTTACCTGTTCCCCGCCGCAGGACTCTGTTTGGTCCACAGAAGCCCAAACTTCACCTATCACGGCAGGCATTGTAATTAAACCTTCAGGGACCGGGTTCCCAAGGATTCCACTCCCCTGGACCTGTATAGCACCCTGCACAGAAAACATCTTGGTCGTGGGTATGACCAGAGCTCTGGATCCCAGGGTCCAGCCCTCCTAAGAGAGGCATTACAGGCAAAACCTTGCTCTTCTGCTGCAAGGCCCGGGTACCGACCGTTTAGCTATGAAGCTTTTTTGGTGGGATCCGGAACAGCTTACTAAGGCCCGTAAAAGAACCTGTACGCAAGCCCAGTGAAAACACATGTTACTCTTTGGCCAACACCTTAGACACTGGCAAAAAACTGAGGTGCTCCCGGATGGGAGGGGCTTATATAGGGGAGGGTACTTCCAGTTTTGGAAGTTGCCAGTGCCAGCACCTGAAGGTATCTATATAACCCATTAGTAATGACTAAGTCGCTCTGTGTCCCGTGATGTACGAAAAAGAAAGAAACCTTTGTCCCAATTTAGAAGATCTTTTTGAATAGTTTTAATTAAGGGAGGGAAGTTCTTAGAGTACAGATCCTGTAGTTTCGCTGGCAGTTGGATACCCAGGTAAGTAATGGCTTCATTATCCCAACCAAAGGGGAAATTGCTTTGGCACAACGAAACCATATTTGTGGGTAGAGATATATTTATTGCTCTGGATTTAGTGAAATTTATTTTCAAATTAGAAAGTAAGGTAAAGAGTGAGAAATCTTTTAATAAATTGGGTATCGTAGTGATAGGGTCAGAAAGAAAGAGTAAAATGTCGTCTGCGTAGGCAGCCAATTTATATTGACTATTATGGATTTCGATTCCCTTGATGTCTGGATTGTCTCTAATTCTACGAAGAATAGGTTCTAAGGTAAGTACAAAGACGATAGGGGACAATGGGCATCCTTGGCGTGTTCCATTTGATACGGAGAAGGCGTCCGACAGGCAACCATTAATCTTGATTCTCGCAGTAGGAGTAGAATAGAGTGTAAGGATAAGGCAAAGCATATTTTCCCTAATTCCTATTGCTTTTAAAGCTTCTGTCATAAAGTCCCATGCCACCCTGTCGAACGCCTTCTCCGCATCGAGAGAGAGAAAGAAACCCGGTCTCGAGGATCTGGATAGCCAATGATGGATGTTAATGGCTTTCAGGGTATTATCCCTGGCTTCCCTCCCGGGGATGAATCCCACCTGATCCAGGGATACCAATCCAGGGAGTAAAGGAAGTATTCGGTTTGCCAAAATTTTTGCATAAAGTATTACATCTACGTTAAGTAGAGAAATGGGTCTATAATTGGATACCAAAGAAGTATCCTTACCTGGTTTAGGGATCATTGTGATATGTGCTTCCAAAAGATCCTTAGTACAATTGGAAGAGATAGGAATCGAGTTAAATGTTTTCAAGAAATAGGGTAGGATGGTATTAGTGAAAGATTTATAGTAACTAACCGTTAGGCCATCAGGACCCGGACATTTGCCAGTTTTCAATTGGGTAAGAGCTTTAAGAGATTCCTCCCTCTCGATCGGTCTCTCCAAGTTTTCAGCTTCCCCTGGGGCAATAGAATCTGGACTATATTTTGATAAAAAGTCGGTGATCAAGTCCTTTCTGAGTGTAGCGTGATCAGCGGGTGTTTGTGATGGTAGGTTGTACAATTTGGAATAATAATTTTTAAACTGTTTTGCTGTATCAGAAGAAGTACAATTTTCTCCACTTTTACAAGTTGCAACACCACTGACCCAATTATCAAATTTTGAAAAAATTTGTAAAAAAAGATCCACTAGCCAGAGGAATGATATCAACCCTCTACACCCAACTTCTTATAGACCCCAATTATGACAAACCAACCTATGTGCGGAAATGGGAGGAGGACCTGGGGCGTACCCTAGATAATGCTGATTGGACTAAGATTTGGTCAACCATAAAATCATCTTCGCCCAATGTCACGGCGATGGAAACAAATTACAAGGTCCTGACACAGTGGTACCTTGTACCTGCTAAGGTGGCCAAGTTTGCGCCTACACATTCAGCTCTTTACTTTAGGGGCTGTTCAGATTTGGGCACTCACTTGCATGTATGGTGGACGTGTCCAATAGTGCAATCTTTCTGGAAAGAAATCTTTGCAATGGCCTCTAAAATGTTCCGACAACAGATACAACTAGACCCGTTTACGGTACTACTTAATCTAAAACCGGAATGTTTAACATTTTTTCAATTTAATCTTTTTATTTCACTTCTAACTGCAGCAAAACAAACGATAGCCAAAGCATGGAAATCCCCAACTTTGGGGTTGGCAGAAACAATTCATAGAATGAACACCACAATGTCACATGCCAAAATGATAGTCACTGACGGGGACCAAATCCCAAAATTCAAAAAACTTTGGCTCCCTTGGATAAAACACTATTTACCTCCGGATTTCAATGATGAGGTCCTTCTGCCATGGTAGCTGATTAATCGCTTCAATGCAAACCCCATGTACCTAAGAAATGGTAATCATTACGCATCGTACTGGTTCTTGGATCGCCTTTGTGGACTTTCTCTCTCTCTCACTACTCTTTTCTTTTCTTTACTCTCCCTATTTATTATAGATATATTGTTCTTCACTACAATAAGTTTAAGTTGTTAGGTCACAACTCATGTAGTTAATATGACGGTAGTTTAATTATACTTTAAGGCACGGTAGTCATGTGTAGCGCTACCACCAGCTAAGAGAGCCACTGGTTTGATTTTTCGGGCCCTGCGTACAGCTCCACCAACCCCCGGCAATCTACTCAACCCACTTATGGCACAGTTAGTCTAGGGGATGTTATCTATCACAATCTATACCTGATTGTACACACACCTCAACTATATTAAGAGGCAAGCACTATGTGCAATGATAACACACTGATAGCAAGTAGTAAAGTATAACTGTTTTACTTTTGGATAAAAGGCATAGGTTAAAACATAACACATAACTTGCTTACAGAGCCCTGCAGCTTCTGATATAGTATACACTAATAACACAGCGCGGTCATACACCACGTGCAGCTATTAGTATCTATGCGCCCTGTGGCGCACCAAACAATATTCTCTCCCCGGTCAGGCCTGACACAGATTTAACTTAGTCTTTAGAATAACACTTTCTTCGCATGCAACTTGAACGGTGGTGCACATACAGGAAACAACACTTGTAATCCACAGAGTAGGCAATCAAAAAAAACAGTTCACTGGAGACCACTCACTCAGTTCCGCTACTAGTCTCCAGTGAAATAGCAAATAAAGGCCGGTGGGCCAAGGGAGTCTCTAGGCCTAGCAACAGTACAGCCTATTGGATTGAGCAGGTGCTCGCTCACCACTCCGGACGCGATCCCAGTCCGGGACTTCCACCAAACGTGTTTTCGCACACAGCGTCTGAACGATCGGGTCTCTGATCCGACGAATGTCAGCAACTTGAAGAATGTCAGATGCCACCCAGGCTCGCATCAAGGTGGAAGGCTCTTTGGAAGTGGTACCAGGCCCCAGGCTTCAGGCCTGATACTCCAGCAGATCCGCACAGGAAGACCGGTTGATAGACGCGCAGTGTCCAAAGAGGCCGAGCTTAGCCTCGCCCCCTCCTTTTATCTCTCCACCCACAAGTCTCTGCGGTAGCAGCATTGCACCCTGGGTGCCAAACGAGGTTCTGGGAAATGCAGTCCTAGAGTCTTAAAGGAGACCCCGCTACACACTCCCCCCACTTAAACTCTTTGGTCCCCAAAGATAACTCTTAACATACACTACGTACAATCCTAGACAACGTTGTGTAAGATGTCGGCAGAGGGAACTCCCACCAAAACTGAGGGGTTGAATTCCCTTGCCCACAGGTCACATTTTCATGAGTGGCCTGCCTAACTGTGCCAGAGGGTGAGTTGGGGTTGCCCTCCACCAAATGAACAGTGGAGGGAACTGGATGCTCTGCACTCCTCCTTGCAGTGACCACAGTTTCTTCTGAGTTTTTTCCCATTTGTGGGTAAGTCAACTTCTTAGGAGGCCTTATAACTCTTCTGGCTCTTTGCTCTCTTGGAACTTCTGGCTGAGACACTACAGGCTCTCCTTCTGGAACAGACTTGAGAGATTCCGCTGGTTCTGAAACACTTGGTTTAGGGGCCGGGAGGTACATAGAGTCTCTTGGGTCCTCCTCTGAGTATGTGTCACAGGCATCTTCCCAGTAATCTGACAAAGGACTGGATGGAATGAACTCAGTAGCTTCTGCATTCAGTGTTCTGTCTATAGTGTCTTCAGGTGGGGGAAGATCTATAGCAGAAGTTCCTGGAGTCGGAGAAGGCCATAACCAATCAAGTTCCTGTCTCTCATCTTCACTTAGTTCAGAGGTCTCTACATCTTCATTTCGAGAGGACTGGGACCGAGTGTTTGGCCTGGGAGTATCCAGAATGGAGACTGGGTCTGGGGAGTCCCTCACAGGAGGTATCCGAACTGCTTCGGCAAGTTGGAGTAGGTGGTTTCGATGCCAGGTCTTCAGTGGGCCCACCTTCCCTTCGGGCTTCAACTTATAGACAGGTAGGCCCGGCAGCTTCTTACAAATGACATAGGGTTCAGGTCTCCATCTGTCTGCAAGCTTGTGTTTTCCAGGGACCCCCAGGTTCCGTAGCAGAACTCGGTCTCCAGGTTGCAGGTCCTGGATCCGAACCTTCAGGTCAAAGTTTCTCTTATTGCGGGCCCCCCTTTGGTCTGAAACCGCTTGGGCCTGTTCATAGGCCCTCTTCAAGCTGTGTCTGAGCCTGTCCACATATCCCTTGTGACTGGTGGCCGAGGAATGATCTATGGAGGTGCCAAAGGCCAGGTCCACAGGTAACCTTGCTTCTCTTCCGAACATGAGGCGGTAGGGGGAGTAGCCTGTGGCATCACTTGTGGTACTATTGTAAGCGTGCACTATAGCCTCTATGTGTTTGCTCCAATGCTGTTTCTTCTCGCTATTCAAGGTTCCCAACATATTGAGCAGAGTTCGGTTGAACCTCTCCGACTGAGCATCCCCTTGTGGGTGATAAGGAGAGGTTTGGGTCTTCTTGATCCCCAAGGAATCCAGGAGCTTCCGGATCAGCCGACTTTCAAAGTCCGTCCCTTGATCCGAGTGAAGTTGCTGTGGTAGCCCATAGTGGACGAAATACTTCTCCATAAGTACCTTGGCCACTGTGGAAGCCTTCTGGTCTTTGGTTGGAAAGGCCTGGGCATACCGGGTGAAATGATCGGTTATCACCAGAACATTTCCTAGTCCACTCAAGTCAGGTTCGAGGCAGAGAAAATCAATGCATACCAAATCCAGCGGGCCTTGACTTTGTAAATGGCCCATTGGGGCAGCTTGATGGGGTAAAGTCTTTCTCTGGATGCAGCGTGCACATGAATGGCAGTACTCCTCTACTTCAGCCCTCATGCAGGGCCAATAGAACCGGCTCCTAACAAGTTGGAAGGTTTTTTCAGCCCCTAAGTGTCCATGATTGTCATGCAGGGCGACCAGGACAGTCTCTTGGTGTTTCTCGGGAAGAAACAATTGCCACTTATCTTCCAAGTCATCCGAGGGGCCCCTTTGGTAGAACACCCCCTGATGCACCTGTAACCTGTCTCACTCCTTCCTTAACAGGTGAGCTTCCTTTGAAGGATGGCGCAGGAGTCTACTCGGATCCTGATTCTCCAGGGCCTCCAAGACCAATCTCCCTATGGGGTCTTCCAATTGGTCACATCTCAACTCCTTCTTTGACAGTTTTGGCAGATTATCTTCTTCCAACTGGGTTACTCCACAGTATTGCTTGGGAACTCCTACCCTGGTAACTCCTATCTCTTCTGCCCTTAAGCCTCCTCTGGCTTGAAGTTCAGCCCCTTGACAAAGAGCCCGCACCCCGTCAGGTGCCACTTGGGTCCAGTCTTCTGTAGCACTAGTGGGGGCATGATATCTTCTAGACAGGGCGTCTGCGTCTCGATTCCCAGCCCCCAGCCTGTACTTCAGGCTGAACTTGAACCCAGACAGTGCAGCCAACCACCTACGTCCTGTGGCATCCAGCTTTGCTGTGGTGAAGAGATAAGTAAGGGGGTTGTTGTCGGTCTTCACAGTGAACTCGGCCCCATACAGGTAGTCCTTGAGTTTATCAACCACTGCCCACTTGAGGGCCAGGAACTCTAACTTATGAGTGGGGTAGTTCCTTTCAGAGGGGGTCAGGCTCCGGCTTACGTAAGCAACGGGTCGCAGCTGTCCTTCATGCTCCTGGTAGAGCACTCCTCCCAGGCCCTCATGACTGGTATCTACGTGGAGTTCATAAGGTCTCTTTGGGTCTGCGTAAGCCAAGACGGGGGCAGTGGTTAAGCTTTTCTTCAACATCTGGAAGGCCTCTTCACACTTCTGGGTCCACTGGTCTTTGACTGACTCTCCTGGCTTCCTGGGCCCTGAGTCATCCTCTTCCCCCTCTGTCTTGAGTAGTTCATTCAGTGGCTTGGCAATTCGGGCAAACCCCTACACGAACCTCCTATAATAGGAACAGAACCCCAAGAAGGATCTGAGTTCGGTGACCGTAGTAGGCCGTGGCCAGGAAGTAACTGCTTCCAACTTCTCGGGGTCGGTGGCCACCCCTTCTTCAGACACGATGTGTCCCAGATAGTTAACTGAAGATTGGTAGAACCGACACTTCTCGGGCGAAAGCTTGAGTCCCTCCTCACTGAATCTTCTCAAGACTTTCTCTAGCCTCTCTTCGTGTTCTTCCAAGGTCCTCCCAAAGACAATGACATTGTCTAAATACACAAGGACCTCGATAAGGTTCATGTCTCCTACAGTCTTTTCCATGAGACGTTGGAAGGTGGCTGGGGCTCCTGACAGTCCCTGGGGCATTCGGTCGAATTCAAAGAATCCCACGGGGGTTATGAAGGCTGTCTTCTCCTTGTCCTCCGGATGCATAGGGATCTGATAGTATCCACTCTTGAGGTCCAAACCCTGAACCACTTGGCTCCAGACAAGCTCTGCAGGGCATCCTCTATCCTCGGAGTGGTGTACTGGTCAGGGATGGTTCTCCTGTTGAGGGTCCTGTAGTCAATGCACAACCTCAACGATCCATTCTTCTTTCTGACCACTACTATCGGGGAGGCATAGGGACTTCTAGACTCCCGGATCACACCGGTCCGCTTGAGTTCCCCGAGTTGTTCCCTCAGATCTTCCAGGTCTGCTAGTGGGACTCGCCTGACCCTCTCCCGGAAGGGCTTGTCTTCTTGGAGACGAATATGGTGGGTGGCACTCCTTGCACACCCCACATCAAACTCATCTTAGGAGAAGATCTTCTTCCACCTGGCCAGCTGGGCCTTGGCTCTCTCTTTCCAAGCCCTGGGTAGATTTGGGTTTTCCATGGAGAGCTTCTCCCAAACGTTCCCTTCTTCTCCTGTCTTCTCCACTTCTGACAAGGCAACCGGGGCAGCAGGGCTCACCTGGCCCAGTAGCATCCTGGCAGGGATCTCCATGGGACCATCCGTAGTGTTCCTGACACTCACAGGGACCTTATAGTGGGCCTTCTTCAGAGCCCTCAGCGGGACCACTTCTGGGATTACTTCTAAGCCCGAGTGTTCCTCCCTTGGGTCGGGCTCCAACATAACAAAGGGTCCAGGTTGCTCCCAAGTAAGCTTCACAGTGGCTCTGAGACAGGTTACTTCACCGGGCTGCAACACTACCCCCTTCCTTTCAAGTCTCCAGACCTTCCCCACTCCCTCTTCCGGGGCCTTCTGCTCCAAGACTAACCGCTGATAAGCTGTCTTCAAGATGGGGTGGATCTTGGTGGCTGCCGGGTCCTTCCTTCGTGCAAGAGGGGTCAGTAGTCTCCGGACCAGGTCCGTGTTCGTCCCTATTATCAAGGAAATCTTGTTGGCTCCAGGCGGCCGGGGGCACACAACTGCCAGAGTGTCGAACACTTCAGCCTTCTCAGCCACAGATGGGTCGAAGGTCAGTTTCATGGGCAGGTAGCCATCATAATGGAAGCTCTGGGTCCAGATTCCCCATATTTCTAGTTCTTCTATCATCTTGATGGGTAGACGGCACAAGTGTTTGTCATAAAAATCCCGGTATAACAGGGTCACTTGTGCCCCAGTATCCAAGATGGCTCTTGTGTAGTCTCCCTCCACTTGAATGGGCACTATGGGGGATAGGCCCACCAGCTTCTCTGGATATGGCTTCAAAGGGGTTGCCTTTTGATATTTGCATACTCCCTTCGGACTTCCTTTCTTCAATTTCCCATTGGATTTGAGTCTTTCTTGGGCTCGGTATGCATTGATTTTCTTTCCCTTAACGGGTGTACAAACCCGCTGAGGGACACTATGCTCCTTTTCTGGGGTGCATTCCTGCTGTGGGATACTGTTTCCCGCCAGCTTGCGGTTATCTGTTTTCTTTTTCTTGGGACTGGAACATACAGCTGCAATATGGCCAATTCCTCCACAGTTAAAACAGATCACATCCCCCCAATCTTGTAGGGGGGTGGGCACTGAAGCGTTCGAGAACAACTCCTTCGTTTGGTCCCTCTTTTTCTGGAACCCTTGAATCTTTTGCCATCAGAGAGATCAGCATCTCTAACACCTGAGACATCTGTGATTTCAAAGCGTCTATTTCTGGATCTCTTTCTTTGGTCATCACTGAGGTGACTATCACTGGTGCAGAAGAGGTATGTGCCTTGATCACTTGTTGATCCATCTGTAGTGACTCCTCATCTCTGATGATTTTTATCAGATCAGAGTAAGTTAGTGACGTTCCCCCTCCCGAGGTTTTCAGGTGAAGCCAGACTGGATCCGAGCGCAACGCCCCCTTTAACACCTGCTTCATTCTTGCCTCATCTGTGTCTTGGGGCAACATCCCTTTTTTTAACACGATTTTGCAAAGCATCTTGTTCAGTCTTCTCACATACTCCGAAAGCTTCTCATTCGGCTGTTGGAAAGTATGTTCCAATTGGTAAACTAGCTCTGTCACCTTCTCTAGCTGACCGAACTCCTCTTGTAACATGGCTAAACAGTCCTGAGCCGTGCAATCAGCATTGCCAAACCGGAAGCTTTTCACCACTTCTGCAGCCACGCCTTTCAAACTTTCTATCACGCGCTGTCTCCTCTGCGCTTCAGGCACCTCCCATGCCTCTACTGCTAGTAGTGCCTGCTCAACCCAGGTATCGAAATCTTCTTCCCCTACAGGGACAGGAAGCTTCCCTGAGAATGTCTTTAGCCTCCGGTAGCTAGCCTCTACATGTACCGTGTTCGTTCTCTGGCACTTTGTTAGCAGATCCCCTAGGGCATTTATTAATTCTGGTGCTATGGTAGTGACCGGTGCCGCCGGATGTGTCCCCCTCTCTTTCTTTTCAGGTGAGACACGGGGTGTCCCTTGCAGTGATCCCATTGGGGATGGCTCCTTCTTTACGGACATTGCGTGCACCAACTTATAAGTTCTATTGTCTGGCGTCCGCACACATTTGTACTTAAAAGTCTCCGGCATTCCGTCCCACCATTCTATCAGCGCATACTGATACGAGATGTTTGGGTCTGACTTCATGTCCATCACCCACGGTGTATGATCTGGGGACAGTGACACCACAAGTTTCTCTACCGTCTCTGTTGACCATTCCTCTCCTGGGAGGCTGATAACCACCGACTGATCTGGTTCTGCCTTAGCTGCTTCGCACCATGCTTTAACTTCTAACGGGTCCATGCCGGTACTTTTGGCGTGTTCACCTGCTGTATCAGGATCCCGGACTCGGAGCCCCCCCGTGTAGCGCTACCCCCAGCTAAGAAGGCTACTGGTTTGATTTTTCGGGCCCTGCGTACAGCTCCACCAACCCCCGGCAATCTACTCAACCCGCTTATGGCACAGTTAGTCTAGGGGATGTTATCTATCACAATCTATACCTGATTGTACACACACCTCAACTATATTAAGAGGCAAGCACTATGTACAATGATAACACACTGATAGCAAGTAGTAAAGTATAACTGTTTTACTTTTGGATAAAAGGCATAGGTTAAAACATAACACATAACTTGCTTACAGAGCCCTGCAGCTTCTGATATAGTATACACTAATAACACAGCGCGGTCATACACCACGTGCAGCTATTAGTATCTATGCGCCCTGTGGCGCACCAAACAATATTCTCTCCCCGATCAGGCCTGACACAGATTTAACTTAGTCCTTAGAATAACACTTTCTTCGCATGCAACTTGAACGGTGGTGCACATACAGGAAACAACACTTGTAATCCACAGAGTAGGCAATCAAAAAGAACAGTTCACTGGAGACCACTCACTCAGTTCCGCTACTAGTCTCCAGTGAATTAGCAAATAAAGGCCGGTGGGCCAAGGCAGTCTCTAGGCCTAGCAACAGTACAGCCTATTGGATTGAGCAGGTGTTCGCTCACCACTCCGGACGCGATCCCAGTCCGGGACTTCCACCAAACGTGTCTCCGCACACAGCGTCTGAACGATCGGGTCTCTGATCCGACGAATGTCAGCAACTTGAAGAAAGTCAGATGCCACCCAGGCTCGCATCAAGGTGGAAGGCTCTTTGGAAGTTGTACCAGGCCCCAGGCTTCAGGCCTGATACTCCAGCAGATCCGCACAGAAAGACCGGTTGATAGCCGTGCGGCGTCCAAAGAGGCCGAGCTTAGCCTCGCCCCCTCCTTTTATCTCTCCACCCACAAGTCTCTGCGGTAGCAGCATTGCACCCTGGGTGCCAAACGGGGTTCTGGGAAATGCAGTCCTAGAGACTTAAAGGAGACCCCGCTACACATGTATACAATGCTACTCACCGGCTATCTAGTTAGTGAAGATCTAATTAATTCTTTTTAAATATTCTATGTTATCCATTATTTATTTTTTAAAAACCTTTATGTAAAGTTCATTATCTGTATCCTTGCATAAATAACCAATGTATGTACTTATTATTGTGTAATCAATAAATATTTTTGACAAGGAAAAAAACATGTATAACATTGCATCAACACCTAGGGGGGATTCTTTTATTACCACCAATGTGAGGGAGGAAGGAAGCTTTCACCAATCTCCAAAGCTGATGGAGGGAGAAATTGCACTTGCCATCATTAATTCAGAAAGGAGGGGAGGAGGAAGTAAATTAGATTCTCTATTGTCTTCCTGCTTCTCCCCCTGGCCAATCAGGAAGCAGGTCTTAAGACCCGATTGGCCGAGAGGAGGAGCGACCATATTGGACGGAAAGAGAAACAGGGGGAAAAGCAGGGTGGAGAAGCAGGGTGGAAGCCGCCCGCGACCTGGATCACTCCAAAGACATGCTGGTAGGTTAGTTGGCTTCTGTCTAAAATTGGCCATAGTATATGAATGTGAGTTAGGAACTTTAGATTGTAAGCTCCTTGAGGGTAGAGACCGATGTGAATGTACAATATATATGTAAAGCGCTGCATAAATTGACGGCGCTATATAAGTACCTAAATAATAATAATTATAGTGCGGGACGATTGACCAAGCGACAGTGTTGGTGGGGGCCTGGCTTCCAAAAAATGGAGCACCAGCTGCCACTGGTGGGGTTGATTAACTAAAACTAGAGAGTGCAAAATCTGGTGCAGCTCTGAATAGAAACCAATCAGCTTCCAGGTTTTATTGTCAATGCCTGATTGAACAAGCTGAAGTTGGAAGCTGATTGGCTACCATGCACAGCTGCACCAGATTTTGCACTCTCCAGTTTTAGTACATCAACCTCAGTGTGTTTGTTCTGAATAGCAAAGTGGTGTAGCGCTACCCCTAGAGGAACTGCTAAATTGTCTTGTGATTCTTCTGCACACATGAAGATCACACTTACGGACAGACCTTGATATAGTTCAAAGAATTTATTCAGCCAAGCATAGCCTAAAAGAAGAGAGGATTAGTAAATGTACTTATACATTCAATAAGACAATAACATTACTCCGAGAGATGAGGTTAAACACCTGCAGTATTCTTACAATCAATAATTACCAGAACCAAATTGCTTTTACCTATAAACAGTATAAAAAAACAGTCCTAACTTGTTATGACAGTTCCAGTTTTATCCCACTGGCCAGTAAAATTATGAAAAAGAAAAAAAAAATATTGGCCAACAAATTTGGGCTCTTGAAGAAAGCAAGCAAGCAATTCCTAGCAGACAGCAGATTAACTTGTGCAATGTTAGTGTAGCGATACCCCCAACTAAGAGAGCCGCTGGTATGGTGTTTAGGGCCTGTAACACACCGCTGTCAACCCCCAGCAATTGGCTCTACCCTCCCTTGGCACAGCTAGTAGGGGATAATAGGATTGTGAGACCTGTAACTTTAGGTCATGCAATCCGGCAATAAAGGCACACTGTGATATTGTATAACTGACACTAAGCGTTCCCTCAGCAAAGTAATCACACCAACAACTTGTCTGCTTAATCCTGGTACTTTTACTGAACGAAATGGTTAAGCAGATAAACTGTATACATTAACATATGCAGAGCCCTGCAATAAAAGGTATTCAGCAAATAAACAGATATACAATTCTGTACACATACAACTAACAGACCCCGCTTGCAACTCCCCTCCCTCGTGGGCAAGATGGCACCCAGCAATGTCTAAACTTCTATGTATAAGTTCCGTGGAGATGGATCTTCGCTAGCAAATGGTGGTGCACTTTTGGAGACAAATTGTAATCCACAGGAATAGGCACTTGTAAACTTGAGGAATAAAGTAAAGTCACTAATGCTACTCAATGCACTGTCCCTCCGGCGTGCAAATGCAAACTCTAAGTGGTGGGTCCCGAACAACAACACTGGGCCTAGAGATCCTGTACTAATCTCTGAGCAGGTGCTCTCTCACCCAACCGGACCAGTCCACGTCCGTACCTTCCGTAGCTGTGTCTCGGTACAGAGGTTCCACGACACCCGGGTCTTCGGTCCTCCTGGAAGTAGTAGATGGGTAGCAGGATGAGACGTCCCTCAGGCTCCTTAGTGGAAATGGAAGGCTCTTTGGAAGCACAAGGCCTAAACTTCAGGCCCTGTCAGCAACAACAGACTCAGCACAGAGTTCCACTCGCTTGGCGGATGATGTCCAAAGAGACCGAACTACGGTCCGCCCTCCAGTTAAATAGCCCACCCCAGCAGTCCTTGCGCGGGGCAATGCACCCTGGGTAGGGTAGTCTCTGGGTTCTTAAAGCAACACCCCGCTACACAAGTCTTTTACCAGGCCCAGGGCACCCTCTTCTGGGTCTCTGGACATGTGCTCTGATTCAGCTCAAGGCCTCAGACAGATATTGGAGTTGTGATGATTTCTCTATTTCCTTCCTTACTAGTGGTGGGAGTGCCCTCTAGAACAGTCTGATCTCACCAGGCATCCAAATCACACCCACCCAGGTAGAAGGTTCTCAGTCTCTTTACTTCCCTGAATATTCACAGCTATGGCAGGGATCCGTTCATCCAGCAGCAGTATCTCAGTCTTTTTCACACACCCCTGCTTGCTTCCAGCCTGTGCTCTCCCCTCTTCTCACCAATCTGCAGTCACACTCCCCCTTGCTCTGTTGCATCAGCCAATCACTGTCCCCTAGTTGGTCCAGAATCATCCAAGATGGCTATCCCTTACACTGGAGACACTCCATAGAAGAGACTTGCAATGGGGTCTCCTTAAAAATGGGTGCTGCAGTTCTGCATTTATTGATATAATTTATTTTTAAGCCACTATGGTGCACAAAAAACAAAACACTTAATTTTACCCTGAACCACCTAGGCCAATGGCTCTTGACAGGGGCAAGGCTTGACTTGGTCCGCCTAGCCAAAAGGCCCAGCAGGCCCCGGTCCTTATGGTCAGCAGAAACCGACCAAAGAGTACTAGGCGAGGGGCTCTCCTAAAGAGAGACTCCCTGGTTCATGGGAGGAAGGAACCAAATAGCCACGCATCCTCCCCCTAGACTTCAGGGTAGGCCCGAGGACCTATGTCCTCCACCCAGTGAGAAAAGAAACACAGACAAAAGTGCAGAGGTGACAAAACCTGAGAGAAAAATAAATAAAATAAGTAAATAGTGCGGGTGCAGGTGCACTGGCTAATCCCTGAAGCCTGGTAACAAAAAGTTCCCCCGGACGTAGCCAAAAGGCAACCCTCAGAAATAAAACTTAGCGACGTGGCCATGTGTCTTTTCACATAGTGAGTTTCCCAGGACCATGGTGTTACTAAGAGCACCCCTGGGGGGACCAACTGCAAGGAGACACAGATACTGTGTATTCTCTGCCTTCCCAGACCATGGCCAGACAAGGTACACCAGGGGTCGCAAACTGATGGCCCTCCAGCTGTTGCAGAACTACAATTCCCATGAGGCATTGCAAGGCTGACGGCTACAAGCATGACTCCCATAGGCAGAGGCAAGATGGGACTTGTAGTTCCACAACAGCTGGAGACCCCTGAGGTACACCCATTAATATCAGGAGGCACTGGGCTCCTCCAGCCTTCCCGGGAGAACTACTCTTCTGTCCCACATCCCGTGGGAGCCACGAGATTTCTGTTCCAGCAGGTACAAGCCTTCAAAGCCCCATCATACCAGCAGGGATACCATACAGCCAGCCATTCCTACCAAAAGGCCATATTGATGGTGAAACACCCCTACTGGACACTGATCAGAACAGATACCACACTTGATCTCAGTCAAAAGGTGGAGAAGTGAGAAGTTCTTCATTAATGAATATATTTAACACTGTCCACACTGCAGAAGGATAATACAGCAGCAACAAAGGAAGAAGTTTCCCAGCAATTAATAGCTACAGACCAGGTTACAGTGGTAAAATAGCTTAGAAAAGGTGCTGAATAACTGACCATATTGCACCAACAACTGGCTACAGATGTTGATAGGCAAAATATTGATGTGTAATAATTCCTATTTACTTGACCAAAAATGAAAACAATTGACATTTTTAATTTTTAATGCTAAAAATCATAAAGCAAATGTATACCAAAACAATTTGCTGTGCATTTCTTAATGAACCCTCACAGATATTTAAAATACAAAATTATATTTGCTGCAAAGTACCCTTGTTTTTGTGACATCTGATAAAAAGTGGAGCTACTTGCTGATTTCTTCTGCCTACATTTTCTGATGAAAGCCACATCAATGTATACTACACTTTTTTTTAAAGTGGTCAGCTTATTTACATGTTAATTTACTTCATTATTTCCCCGAAAATATAGCAGAAATGTAAATGCTAATTTCGATATTCTAAGTCCCAGTGACACAGCACCAAAAGTACAAATGAATCAATGTTGGGATCGTTTAGAAGAGTTTGTGTGTACAAGCGCTGGATGCTAATGCACATCTATTGTTCATATAAAAGCACATGCTTCAGGCTGAGCGTTTAACTCTTTCCATAATAAGGAGGGGGACCATTAGGGGAGCTTTTTAGGCCTGCAGAATCACATTCAACCTCTGCATGAGTTGAAAGGCTATTTTGTCTGAAGCCTCGTACACACGCATGGTTTTCTCGGCAAGAAAGCTTCTGGGAGAGATTTTTGCCGTGAAAACCATGCGTGTGTATGCTTTCTCGGCGAGAAAACTGCCGGGAATCCCGACGAGAAAAATAGAGAACCTGCTCTCTATTTTCTAGTCGGGATTCTCGGCAGAGTGTTTCCTGCCGGGAAAACCGTGAGTGTGTATGCTTACCTGTCCCCAGGTAAACCCGCGCATGCTAGAAAAGACGTTGACGCATGCGTGGCAGCATACAAGGGTAGTGTAGGGTGTAGCAAGATGGCAGCGATGGCATCGAATGTGACGAGCGCCGGCTCGTCGTAGTCGATGATGTCACCGCGTTCTTGCCATTCAAAAGAACGGAGGTTCTTTTGAATGGCGCGTGTGTACACAGGGCTTGGCAAGACAAGCTTGCCAGGAATCTCGTCGAGAAAACCAAATTTTTTTTTTTTCGACAGGATTCCCGCCCGTGTTTACGAGGTTTTACTCTTAAAGGCTTTCCTGGCAAATAGTTCCACTGGAGGGAACATGGTAAGGTAATGGCCCACAGCATCTGGTATGGGTCAGACTAATGTTTGGGGATGTGTGATACAACACAAAGTAAAGCACTTGCTTCCAAATTTCTAAGATGGTAATGATAGTGTCAGGGCCGGGACAAGGGGTGGGCGGGAGGTACAGCTGCCCTGGTTTACTGTTGGGATGGGGGCGCCTAACTTTTGTTACAAGGCTAACAGGGGTAGTTACAGCTGCAGTGATTTTGACAAGCGAGTGACTGCTCGGTGTAGGATTCCCTAAGCTTGCACATCATGAAAGTGGGGGAGGAGATGCAGTTTGGCATTTTTTGCCCTGGGAGCTGGATGACCTTGTCCCGTCACTGGATAGTGTGGTGTACAGAGGTAAAGGACACAAACCTTCCATACTCATGTAGCGCCCCCCCCCAATATTTGGGGGCGCTATGTGTAAATTTAGGGGCAGTCTGAGCCAGTAGTTGGGCTCAGACCAATTTATGATAAAATTTTGCTCTGCTCAGGGTGTGATACTGCCTGGCAGTAGTGTTCTACTTTGCCTGTAGATGGCACTGTCCCCGCCGGCATGGGTTGAGCTACGGGGGGTATCACAACACCTTGGGTGTCCTCTCTCGGCAGCTGTGCAGTGGGCGTGGTCTACTAGCTGTGCATTCTGGGAGAGGGTACAAAAGGGGCAGACGCCATTTGGCGCAAGGCGATTCCAGGGGGACCCCAAGGTGTTAAGGGGGGACCTCTGGTCCAGTGAGTGTGCCTCGTGGCCCGCATGGCACGAGGTGCGCGAGTGTGTTTAGGCCTCGGGCACCTTCAGCCTGAGGTTCTGTTGCTGCATCGTGGGTCCAGCTCCGCTGACAAGGGCCTACGCTCCAGAGAAGGATCCCAGGCTGCCCGTTTGTAGGGGGCCCATTTTTGGGAAAAGTGGTCCAGGGGAAGATCAGTCCCGGCGGAGATTAGCGACGGTACTGCTGTCTCGGGGAGAAGCCTGGAGGCTTGCCTAAAGGGGGGATTTATCGTCTCTGATATCCGTGCTCTATCCCGGCTGCTAGGACTGCTCTCATAGGGACTATCTGGGTGAGCAATACCCACTCAGGCTAGAGTGGCGACGAGTGTATAAACTGAACTTAAGTGTTGCGTGCCTGAACCTTCATCTACTTTCTTTCAACTTTCTGCTCTCTCTCTTCAAGTTGATTCAAAGAAGAAAAAAAGAATAAAGCCTTGCTGATTAGGTTTTACTCATGTGTGGACATTGGCCTTATTCCTGGAGATTTTTATTTGCCTAAACAATGGAGCTAAAGGATCCACTCTGGAGAGGTAATTGCTGCAGACTCAAAACAAAACCAGCTGGTCCCTTAAATGTGACTAAGTGCTACACTCACTATTACAGTGACCATGAAGAATTAGGGTGCATTTACACAGACCATAATACACACTTCAATTTCCAGCTGCAAGAATCTGCGGATTCCTGTGGCTGGGAAGGACAGGCATGTGCGAATAGCTGTGGTTGATGAACCCATACAAAGCAATGACAGGCTGTTGGCGGCCACATTTATTCATGAATGTGCATGTAGTCAGCAATCGCCTGTGACGATCATGGCTGGACACATACAAACTGCATTGGCACAGCTAAGCATTAAAGCGGAGTTCCTCCCATTTTCTGCACTTTCTCTCTATGGTAGCCCCTTAGCGCATCCTTTTCCCAATGCAATTTTTTTTTAGTATTTTCTAATTAGAAATACCTTTAACGGTGTAATTTCTCCTGTACTTCCTGCCATCTCTGCTTAGGCGATTACATCACTAGGCGATTTGCATGGGTTCCTGGCATCACGTATCCCAGGAGTCCTTGCAAATCGCCTACCGCTGAAATCTTGCGTTATTTGCAGACAGGAAATGACGCGAACGGGACATCCGACTTCTTTTACTGCTTTTAGTCCTCTGATTGACAGGTTGCTATAGCAATGGTACCTGTTAGGAACAAGGACTGCCGCACAGAGGCATTACTGCGCATGCACGAGATTGGAAAGTGCCAGCTGCACGGAAATCCTGAAGACAGGAGGGTTTCAGATGCCCACAGCTAAAATGGAGCCTGCCTGCTTCCGAGATCTGTAAGTAATAAACTATTTTAAAAGAAAGTAAAAGTGCAACACTTATGACATGTTGTAAATGTTTGTGTACATGTTTGGAGAAATACAGAGCAGTCTTTAAAAAAAAAAGTGTTTGGGGACTTGAACTCTGCTTTAATGCAAATACGATGCATTGTGATATTGCATAGGTGTGAATGGGTCATTGGAGTATTAAAACATTTTTGATAAAGTGGTTGTAAACTCTTACATATACCCACTGAAGTGACTGGCCTCAGAAGGTACACAGAAATGAAAAAAAATCCTCCTAGATAAGTTGTACATGTTTCTCTTCTCTACATCCATTCAAAGTGCTGAATTTATAAAGTTTGTCTGAACTGTCGTAAAAAAGGGGGTGGAGAGCTGAAGTTACACTCTGACGAGCTCAGTGAGGAGAGCTCTGATAGCTGATTGGAAGAAAGGGACACACTCCACCACAGAACACAGGAACAGAGATGAGGCTGTCAACCAGCTGGAGATCCTTCCCATTTATCTCTTGGTGTCAGGAAAATTGATCACAAAGTGATCCATGTTGATAGGAGAGGAACGAAGTAGAAGGCAGAAATTACACTTACTGTAGTATCGGGATTGAGACCAGGACACACTATAGATGCCAAATGCGGAGTGTCACTTGCCACGTCCCCTGCCATGTTGCCTATCACCAGATGTGGAATGTCACTTGCCAAGCTGCCTGACACCACTGCATTGGTGGCAGCACTGGTCCATTTAGCACAGAGGCAGGCCTCTGTGCAGTGGTGGGTTCCGCATGAAGGCAGGAGAGCGGTAATGCAGGGCGGGCAGTGAGAGATGATGTCATCTCTCTGCTCCCCCCCGCACGGGGGGGGGGCGGAGAGAGATGATGTCATCTCTGCTTGCCTGCTCGCTTCTTCCATACACCCAGCTCTCATATGCCGCCGCTCGGCTGTGTCATGCCGCCTGCCCTGCTCCCTTATGCCAGCCGCCCGGCTCTTTCATGCCGCCTGCTCACCCAGGTGTCTCATGTCAGCTGCCCGCACCCACGGCCCAGCTGCAGAAAGGCCTTGGCCCGGTAGTGGGCCCCGGCCCGGGGGTTGATGACCCCTGCAGTAGGTGATACTGTTGCCTCCTGAATGGCTGTTTTTTTTTTTTTTTTGCTTGACAGCTGAAGTGAGATTTTTTATGTTAATAGTGCACCAACCCAGGGAGTCTCATGGTTGCAATGTGGGCCCATTCACTTGTAGGCAGGTATAGTCTACTTTCTCCACTGCAGGTAGTACTCAACTGCAGCAGCATTGCAGATGAAGGGGAAGTCAAGGGGAACATAGTTCCTCTATGATTTACTGGGTCACTGGGGAAGCTGGAGCTCCGATTTAGATGCTGCCTCCCCATGTGACTTTGGCAGCCATCTTGGGTCAGGCAAAGTCTATTTTAGACCCTGGCTCCCAGGCTTGGTGCGCATTTTACGTGTGAGTAGTGTATGGACAGGTTACCCACATTCCGTCCCTCGAGACAGATGCTGTTGGTGCACCTAAAACCTACTGTTATACTCTTCGCTGAAACATTCTGTAAGTATGTGCAGTCGGGTTGTCTTCCCGCTGAGTAGTTGTGCTTTATTGAACTTCAATTACAATACAGGTCTGTTACTGCAACTGGACTCTGCGTGTTTACTGTACCATGCTGCACCTCCCCACACACTGCCTGCTGAATGTGACAGGGCATACTGTATAATTTTTGCCAAGGCCGCAGCATGTGTACAACCCTATCTTTTAGTTTGGTAGTCGGAGGCAGTCAAACCATGGCTTAACCACCTATTTTTACTGCCCCCGTGGCTGCCCATGTTAACAAAGCTTGAAGCTCAATTCTGTGCTTTTTAAATGTCCCCTGGATTTTTTTATTTTACATTATGATATAGGTATGGCATAATATCGCTTTTTAAATGGGATCCTTAGTGGCATTATTTATGCATTCTGAAGTAACCAAGCCTTAAGCCCTGTACACACGATCAGTTTGACTGATGAAAACCGTCTGATGGATTGTTTTCATCAGACAAACCGATCATGTATGGGACCCATCAGTCTTTTTTCCATCGGTTTTAAAAAATAGAACATGTTTTAAAATTATCTGATGGATAAAAAACTGATGGCAATTTCCGATCGTCTGTGGGGAAATCCATCAGATAAAAAACCCAAGCATGCTCAGAATCAAGTCGACACATGCTCAGTAGCATTGAATTTCATTTTTCTCAGCTCATCGGAGTGTTTTACGTCACCACGTTTGGAACGGTCGGTTTTTTGACTGATGGTGTGTGGGCAAGACTGATGGAAAACAGTTTCATCAGATTTCTGATGGACAAATCCATCAGACGAAAATCCATAGGATATCTGATCGTGTGTACAGGGCTTGACTGGCTAGGACATGGGGACTATAATGCAATGCAGATGAACACTGCAGTCTGCATGCATTTAGGTGCAGAGTAATCAAAGGCAATGCTTTGCTCTATGGTATGAACTGTGTCGATCAATAGAAGACTTGTATTCTAGGAGCCCTCAATAGGACCACACCAGTTAATAACATTTCTTTCTTTCGTGCATTAGCCAAAATTCTAATACGTCTCACATACCTCTGGTGTGAGTTGGTAATCTTGTGGAGACAAGCTCAGCACAAATTATCAGCTGTCCTGGCATTAAGTGTACTGACAGCCAATTTCCTAAAATGCATCTGAAGAATAATGTGTTTTATTTCACAGGCCTCGTACACACGACCGATTTTCTTGGCAAGAACCAGCAAGAAACTTGCTGGCAGAGATGTCTTGCCGAGTAAATCGGTCGTGTGTACGCGGCTATCGGGTTTCTCGTCGAGAAAACCGACAAGTAACCTCGACGAGAAAATAGAGAACCTGCTCTCTATTTTCTCGTCGAGATTCTCGTCAGCCTGTTTCTCGATGAGAAAAGTGAGTGTGTGTACACTTACCTGTCCGCCGGGAAGCCCGCGCATGTTCAAAATGAATTAGACGCATGCGCGGTAGCTTCCTAGGCATACGTAGGGTATACCAAGATGGCGGCGACGGCATCGAATGTGAAGAGCGCATGCTCGTCGTAGACGATGACGTCACCGCGTACGCTCCATTCAAAGAACCGCGGGTTCTTTGAAACGAGCGTGTGTACACTCGGCCGGGACAAGTTTCTTGTCCAAGAATCTCGTCGAAAAAAACGACATGTTTTTTTCGACGAGAATCTCAACCGTGTGTACGAGGCCACAGACTTACATTTTCAGAATTATAGGACCTTCTAGAAGAAACGTGGATACTGTTTCTTAATGTGTCTTCAATATCAAATGTTAATTCTAAATTAGACCACAGATATGGATAATTTAAAGCAGTGACTCTAAGGAGAGTATGATCAAAATGTAATCAATACATTTTTGAAAGAAAAATTCTGCTTAAAGTATTAAAGGAGAATTACAGCCAAAGCTCCTTTACAGTTTGTTCTGCACTCCTGTGACCCCTTTTTTAGCAGACAGCAGACTGAAGCCCGCTGTCGGCTAATGTAACAGTCAGCTGAGACTGCTCCTGCTCCCTACACAGCTCAGAGCTCCAGTGAGCGGGGGGGCAGAGCAGTAGACAGCGTTAACTGAAAGACACCAGCTCTCTGCTCAGGGAGCCCTGAGAACTGAGCGATCAGTTGTGAAATTGTTTGATTGCTCAGTTCTCAATGTAAGAGCCAGTGGGTGACACATGCAGCATCAGACCAATGCTGCATCCACCTAGGTAAGTATGATTCTTAAAAAAAAAAAAAAAACATATGTAGCGCTTGGTTGCTACTTGTAACTAACATCCACCATATCACCCTGCTGCCAGACCTTCATCTAGCACCTCAGAGACAATAAACAGTCATTTGCGTTGTTTTGTTTTTGTTTATTGGGGATATAACTTGGTTGGGGGAAAGGGGATATGGGATGCCCATAGAACATGTTGCTTTGCCATCATATTAAGTAAGCATTGGTAACTTGGTTTAGCCTTAAAGAACTGATGTACTTCTAACATTTACAGTCTCTTCCCCTGCATAACACCATGCAGACTATTGCTCCTCCTCCTCTGCATTAACTCCTGCAGACTGTTGCTCCCAGGACTTCTCTCCTCCTGCACAAAACTTCCACTGTAAAACTATTAGATCCCAGATTATCATCTTCGTTATGACAAAAAGGAATCACTCTGAATAATCCCAACTTGCTGGCTGTAATCAGGTGCTGTTACTAGGCCAGAGGTCTGCAGTACCTCTCCCCGGCAGCCTAGTAATTTAGTAGCAGATGCTGGTTGGTGGACTACTGCTCCCAGCTAGTCCGGCCTGCAAATCCTGCGCCCGCAGGCCGCAGCGACTTGACACACTCCCCACAGTCTCTCCTCTGGCCTCGCACCTAGCTCCCCTGGCATGCCTCATCCAGAAATCCACTGTGATCCACTCACCGACCTTTTCCTGCCCCGAGTCCATGGCTGAGAACTTTAACTGGACGTACGTTCCGACAGTCTCTCCAGCTCCTCTGTTCCAGGAACTCCTCATCTATGGTCGTGTAAAAATTAAGACTTTATCCATTACCGTGCAAGGATGAAGCTCCCTCCCAGCTCTCCTCTGCGATCGGCGCACCCCCCCCCCCCAGATGGGGATGGCCTCCTGCTACTGCCTAGTACTGCATTCTCCACTTCTCCCGGCCGACAACTCCTCCCCAGTGGAATGTGACCTCAGCTTATATGGGAGGCCTGCCCCCTTCCAATACCAAGTCAGGATTGGTCAGGGCTCCTCACATGAGCTGTCTGTCACTCCAGTCCTAGGCCTTACCCCTCTTCCAGAACAATCTCCATGGAAGCAGGGGGAGGTGTCTCAGAACTAGAGCACAGGTTGTCACACCCACTGCTACACTAACCACTCCCTGTCCCCAGATCAAAACAAGCAGGCCTAGGCTGAAGCATAGGCCTGCCTAAATTTACCTGCACTGACAGTTTCCCTAGCAAAAACTCCTATGCTAGCACCTAACTATGGTAGAGGGTGCTACATTCACCCCCACCAAAATCACAGCAACAAAATTTGGCCCAGGAGTAAAGGCATCCCATATCAGTTGGTTGGATGGGGGAAAGGGCAAGAACTTGGACGGGGCTATGCACAAATAAATAAGGTACAAAAATAGAATATGTACAATCTGTTCACATATTTACACTGTACATTTTGGCACAGACATCCTAACTACAGATCCCTGCAGCTAGTTTTACATACAAGTGAAGCCAGAGCACTGCTCCCTTAGGAGGAATACTCTACCTATCACAGGTCTTCATCTGTTCCTGCGATGGAGATGGAAAGCCGTCGCACCTCTGGTGTTCCTAAAAGAAGACATAGACAAACATACAACCTATCTATACAGACTAACTATACACTATCACTTCATCAGGCAGAGGGGGTTACAATCCTCTACGAGGTGACAGAAAAAATACATTTTCTCCATAATTTACAATGAGTGGCATGTTTTTCCCTGTTTCTCTAAGGGGACCTCCTGGTGGGGCACAGCCAAAACATACATGCCGGTGACCAATAAAACCTTCTGATTGCTCCTGGGTGGAGGGGCCCCTCCTGAAGGGTAGGTAGCAAAAAGGTTTGACATGGACAGTACACCCTAGTGTCCATGATACTCTCTCTCATTAGGCACCCTGGGTGGCAGGCAATCACTGTCCTCTGCATAAATTTTTGTCTTTGGAGAGAACCAATCCAAGCCCTGCCCTGGTCTTGCAGTCCTGGTGGGCACTCCTATTTGTGGGCTACACAGCACAGCAGTCCATTTCAAAAATAGAAGCATGGATCTGGCAACCTCCTCCAGCTATCCCCCTCTCCTCTGACAGACACAGAGTGGCTCCTAGTAGACCGACCCGCCTTCACAACTAGCACCCTGTCTCGGTGGATTGCAGGGCCAAGCATCCATTCTTCCCAAATGTCCTTAAACCGGGCCCAGACCTCACTCTCTGGCACTCACAGTGGCTTGGGCACGTGCAGATAGTCCTAAACCAGGTCATCCTCCCACTCTCCTCTGGAGTCCTAAATGATGTCCATGATTTGGGGTGGGACATACGGGTAGTCTAAGCCACACTCTAGGGCAACTCTCCTTTGTACCTCCCACTGGAAACGGGAGAGCCTGGGCAGCTCCTTGGGTTTCCCCCCTGCCAGGAAGGACACATGCATCCGGGGCCTTGATGTCCCACTGTCTGTATTTAGATGCCCTGGTCTGGGTAATAGAGGGCTGACTACTGAAAAGTCTGTGGGTTTGGACTAGGGTCTGTACTGGGGACCATGGTACCTCCCTCCCCTCGGACAGGGTTCCTGTGGATGGGGATCCTCCTGTTTCACACTGCTCCTCGACAATTGAGCCTTCCTCCGGGGATGACCAGGAGAAAAGGTTTTCAATGGATCCAAACTTATCCTGTACTCGGGGCAAACCCTAGTCAATGACCCGGCCCTCGCTCACCTCATCCAGCTCACCCGATGGATCTCCCTGCTCCAGCAGCATGGGCTCCTCCTGGATGGGCACAGCAAGGGACTTATCTTAGGCCAGCTCTTCAGGGAGATCAACCGGAGGCTGCATGCTGGCACCTGAAACCTTCGGGCCCCTGGCCAGGCCACGGGTCTTCCTGACATCCTTTTCCACCTCTGTGTCCCGGACCTCTGGGGTGGACACGCCTGATGGCAGTTCTCCTCCATCTTTGGCAGGTGATGCATGGCCCTCTCCGACCCTCCGAGCCACCGGCAACTGTGGCATGCAAAGTACTGTGAGCAGGTTGGTGGCCGATAGGTAATGTGGAAATTGAATCTGGAGAAAAACAATGCCCAACGAGCCTGTCGGGATCTTAGACGTTTGGCTGTTCGAAGATATTCCAGATTTTTATCGTAAGTGAAAATCATAATAGGGTGTGCGGCTCCTTCCAAAAGATACCTCTACTCCTCTAGGGCTGTCTTTATAGCCAGGAGTTCTTGGTCCCCAACGTCATAGTTCCTTTCTGGCTGACTCATTTTGCGTGAAGAAAAGGCAACAGGGTGGAGTAACGCTTTAGAACCCTGACGTTTGACAGGACTGCCCCTGTGGCTACTTCTGAAGCGTCAACCTCCAAAACGTAGGATAAAGCAGGATCAGGGTGCTGGAGAACTGGAGCAGAAGTAAACATGGATTTTAGTTTGTCAAAGGCTGCTTGGGCTTCAGGCAACCACTGAAATCGGGTATGCTGGTGGGTGACTTGGGTGACTGGTGAGAAGATGGCAGAAAAGTTCTTTATGAATCTTCTGTAGAAGTTTGCGAATCCAACAAACCTTTGTACCCCCTTTTTATCTACAGGAGCGGGCCATTCCAGAATAGCCTTGACTTTTTGTGGATACATGGCGACTCCTTCTGTAGAAGTGATAATCCCCAAGAACTGAATTGACATCTTTTTAAAGTCACACTTTTCGGCTTTTACATATAGTCCATGTTTTACTAAAGTTGACAACACTTTCTCCACATGTGACCTAGGAAGCTCTAGGGTAGCTGAAAAAATTAGAATGTCATAAAGGTAGACAATGACGAAATGATCCAGGAACTCCCGAAATAAGTCATTTACCAGATGCCGGAATGTGGCTGGTGCATTACAGAGTCCGAATGGCAAGGTATTCGAAGTGCCCAAATCGTGTTCTGAATGCCGTCTTCCATTCATCACCTTCGCGAATGCGGATCAGGTTGTAGGCACCTCGCAGATCTAGCTTTGTGAAGACTTGGGCATTACGAAACCTCTGAAAAAGCTCTGGAATAAGAGGGAGTGGGTAACGGTTTTTAATAGTGATTTTGTTCAGCTCCCTGTTATCCACACATGGTCTGAGGGTCTTATCT
Source organism: Rana muscosa (assembly GCA_029206835.1). Taxonomy (NCBI): domain Eukaryota; kingdom Metazoa; phylum Chordata; class Amphibia; order Anura; family Ranidae; genus Rana; species Rana muscosa. The sequence goes on along the minus strand of CM055116.1, from coordinate 420,863,585 downwards.
TTTTTTTCCACTAAAAATATGCCGGCCCGGCAGGAGAGGAAGATGGCTGAATCCTTTTTCCAAGTTCTCATCAAGGTACACCCGTAGTGTCTTAAGCTCCTTTTCAGAGAGAGGAAATATGCGGCTAAAGGGTATTTCAGAACCTGGAAGGAGCTCTATTGGCCAATCATATGGCCGTTGAGATGGAAGGACATTGGCATTCTTCTTGTCGAAGACATCCAAGAATCCTTGATAGACTGATGGTATATACTTATGGGTGCTGGACATTGGTTGGAGTTTTTAAGCAGTTAGCAGACTTATTATGCATGGGAGTGAGACAGTGCTAATGCAAATATGAAGAGGGAAATAGAACTTCTCCTTTAGACCAGTCAATCTGCGGATTGTGTAACTGTAACCATGGCATACCTACATAGGCGTGCGCAGCCTATTGCATTAGGATGTGTACCTCAAACCAAAGCTCAAACACACGTGTGTATGTGTATGTGTGTGTGTGTATGTATATATATATATATATATATATATATTACAATTGATCAGGATGCTAGTATGGGTTATGATGATGATGATCAGGACGCTGGTATGGGGTATGGCAGTGATCAGGATGCTGATATGGCATTGATCATGGCGCTGGTTTGGGGTATAGATATGGGGTATGACGGTGATCAGGATGTTGGTATGGGGCATAACGGTGATCAAGATGCTGGTACGGGGTATAGCAGTGATCATGAAATTGGTATGGTGTATGGCATTTTATTGTGATCACTGGTGACACTGGGACAGGTGACAGGTGCTGGATGCATTTGTTATTACACTGGGGCAGTGATCAGTGACACTGGGGCAGTGATCAGGGACACTGGGGCAGCCTGGCACTGCAGTCTGCAAATGTACATGCAGTGTGAAAGGCTAATGTACACACACCGACTGCAGCAACAGGTCTCTCTGCTCTCACAAAGAGAGCAGAGAGAACCAATGCTTGCTTTCAGTTTGCATTATTTACTATGTGATTGCTGTGATTGGACACAGCAGTCACATGGTACAAGACCAGCGGTAATGTGATTCACTGTGTCCAGGCCACACATCGATCGCAGGGCTCCCAGTGATGCGCTTTGTGAGCCACACAGGAGTCTCCAATGCAGTGGCGGTGCGTCCATAAGGGGCGCACGGGCGCCGCCCCCTCTCTCCTGCTACCTCTCTATCACCATAGATAGATTCATGCATTGAATGAATCTATCTATGGTCGTCGCTGCCACCCCCTGTTAAGGTGCCCGGACCCTTTTCGGGCGCTGGGAGCCTGAATTACAGTGGTGGGGTATTTTTTGGAAGCACCTGGTTAGAGCCATAGGCTCTAATAGGCGTCCAAAAAGTTAAACAGCGGGCACCATGCTGGGCGCTCACAGTTCACTCAGCGTTGTGTTAGGAAAGCGAATGAATATTCGCTTTCCTAACACTGAACCGCCTCTCAGCCAATCAGGTGCTTGGGTCTGTTACCTGTCACCTGATTGTCTGAAATGACAGGCGCTATGATTGGACTCCTATCAGGCGTCCAATCATAGCAGAGGATGGAAAAAGGACGGGAGAAGACATCGAGGAGCGTGCAGGACACCGCCACCGTGACCCGCTGCCCTACCAAGACAGGTGAGTGTCGGACGGGTGGGGGATGCACAGTGTCAGCAATTGATGGGCACACTGGCAGAAATTGATGGGCACAGTAGCGGCAATTGATGGGCACAGTAGCGGCAATTGATGGGCACACTGGCGGCAATTGATGGGCACACTGGCAGCAATTGATGGTCACACTGGCAGCAATTGATGGGCACAGTGGCAGCAATTGATGGGCACAGTGGCGGCAATTGATGGGCATGGTGGCGGTAATTGATGGGCACAGTGGCAGCAATTGACGGGCACACTGGCAGCAATTGATGGAAACAGTATCTGCATTTGATGGCACAGTAGTGGCAATTTATGTGTACAGTGGCTGCGTTTGATGGGCACAGTGGCTGCGTTTGATGGGCACAGTAGCTGCAATTAATGGGGTTTTTTTTCAAAAAAAATTGGAGCACCAGCCGCCACTGCTCCAATGTGGGCTGACGTACAGGTACGTTAACCCACATTTGGTACTGCTTTCCGACCGCCAGATATTGGGGCTGTGGGCATATGGGAAGTGGTTAATATACACTTGGGATTTATTTTTTTATACCAAAGACATGTAGTATATATCTATCTATATATATATATATATATATATATATATAAATAAATACACACTTTTTTGCTGACAAGCCAGGGTTCATATAGTTTTAATTGTATATGTAATATATATATATATGTATATTACATATACAATTAAAACTAAATATATATATATATTTATTTTTACACTATATCTATATATATATATATATATATGTGTGTAAAAATAAATATATATTACATATACAATTAAAACTATATGAACCCTAGCTTGTCAGCAAAAAAGTGTGTATTTATTTATATATATATATATATATATATATATATATATATTTTTTACACAATATATATATATATATATAATACATTTTTGCTGACAAGCCAGGGTTCATATAGTTTTAATTGTATATGTAATATATATATATATTTATTTTTACACTATATACATATATATATATATATAGTGTAAAAATAAATATATATTTATATTACATATACAATTAAAACTATATGAACCCTGGCTTGTCAGCATAAAAGTGTATATATATATATGTAGTGACAAGCCAGGGCCCAGGGTAAGGTTCATCAATTGGTTGGCTTGGCTGGCTATTTTTTTTTTTTAGTGCATTATCTGTCCACCCGCTGCCCTGCTCAGTGCTGTCTGCCTGTCTCTCTCACTTACCTTGATCTAGCAGGCTGCCTGAAGCCACTCGCCTGCCGCTATCCAGGATAGTCCGCTGCTTCTAGGGTAGAGAAAGGCCGGAGGGGGGGCAGAGTGCAGTTGTGGATCACTCCGCCGGCGCCTGCGGGACCTGCAGCCCGAACTATAGAAGCTGCATCGGCAAATGCGGCTCCCAGCTGGGTTACTCCGCGGCGGTCCTAGTTCCCTCGCTGCTCAATCCTCCCACTCGCAAGAGCAGCAGCACACAGCTGTTTTTGCCGGCCGGACCCGACCCCAGGCACTGGCGGTGTTATAGGGACATTATAGGGACATGTTGCAGGCAGCAAAGAACAAGAGCACAGGGATGATTAGGGTGTGCCTGGGCACACCCCGTGGGCACGCCTATGGATACCTAGAATGACCGGGAACATAGGTGAGCTCAGAACATCAAAGCACAGAAATTCTTGGTGACCGGATTCAGTCAAAGTGAAAAGAGGTGCAGTCTCTTGGGTAATAAGCCCAGAGCAGGGCAGGGAGCCATCAGCTAGATCAGGCATGTCCAAAGTCTGGCCCGCGGGCCATTTGTGGCCCGCGTTCCGGTTTGATGTGGCCCCCACTTGGGATTTACATATACATTCTAATGTGGCCTCCCAAGTATATCCGCGTGTTATTTATTTTTTTTGATTCATTTTCAACATGAAAAATCCTGAGCGCCGCTCTCATTGTTAGGATGTGTAGCGGGGCGTGTTTACAAGTCTATTTGCCAGAACCGCTATGAAGCTGACAGCGCACAGAGCCAATCACAGGCACTGTCACATTTCCCCGATCTCTGCATCTGCAGTCCGCAGATACAGAGATCTGGAAATGTCACAGTGCCTGTGATTGGCTCTGCGCGCTGTCAGCTTCATAGCGGCTCTGGCAAAAAGACTTGTGAACACGCCCAGCTACACGCCCCGCTCATCCTAACAATGAGAGCGGCGCTCGGGATTTGTCATGCTGAAGATGAATCCAAAAAAAATTTAAAATAACACGCGGATGTACTTGGGGGGCCACATTAGAATGTATATGTAAATACACGCCCCGCTCATCCTAACAATGAGAGTGCCTGTAATTGGCGGTGGCGCTGCGCTGTCATCTTCTTTGCAGGCTCGGGCACATCTACTTGTGAACACGCCCGACCTTCCTTTCAGTCAGTGAGAGGGCTGGATGACTGAAGGAGACTTCGCTACAAAAATACAAAAAAGTAAATGAAACACCCAAGTTCATCTTTAGTGAGAGGCGCTGGCTGGCTGCAGAAGGAAAGAATATTATTTTAAAAAAAGTACATAAAACACCCAAGCTCATAATTTGCATTTCATTTTAATGGGTCAAAGAAAGTCAGGTAAAATGATCAGCCCTCACGCATGTTCACTTCATGAAATCCGGCCCTCTTTGAAAAAAGTTTGGACACCCCTAAGCTAGATGAACTGTCAGTTGTTGTTATGTCCTTTAGAGAGGAATGCCAAGTTTCATTGTCAAATCTACTCCAGAAAGCAGCTGCAGGCTCCAGAATCAATTATTGCCAGAAGCTGAACCTTCTCTTCCGCTACCTGCAGGGAGACAGGAAGGACAAGATGAGAGGGGGAAGATCCTGCCATCTGGGAATATACAGGCATACATGGAAAATACTTACGGGGTCTTATGGGGCAGTTGCGTAAGAAATGTCCAGTTCCGCCACAGTAAAGGCAAAGATTAGCTAAGTTTCTCTTCAGGGGTCAGAGCTGAGCAGACTAGGCCTATCTGCATAGGTTCAACTTCTGAAGTGGATGCAGAGGGAGGCATGGTTGCTGGAGATGAAGGAACCTTGGGTAACATCCAATAGCTTGGGCTATTTCGGAACGTCGCTCCCGCAGGCGACCGTATCACGCAAAGCTTCTCACCCAAAACAAGCTTCTCCTCCTTTTTAGATGACAAGCTTTGCGCAATGCGCTTTGCTACAATTGCAGTGTGATTTATTGAGTGACAAATCCGCATTACCTTTAGGTGCCATTTAAAATAAATATCATGCAAACCGACCAGGTGCGTTTTTTTCCACTATTGCAGGGCAATTTGGGATTGTGGGCAGATAAAGACTTATTGAACTTTTATAAAATTGCGCTGTTGCACTTTGGTGATAGAAGGAGTTGTACACAGATGTTAGCACTTTACATTTTCGTCTGGATGGTTACATATTTATTTGAACACAATGTTTCATTTTTTTTTTTTTTTTACTATTTGTTTTCTTATATCTACTTGCCCTCCAGGCATTTTCTGGCACTTTTTTTTTTTTCATGTAACCATCAGTATTTTTTTGCTAAAACACATATATTATTTAAAGCAGAGGGCCTAGAAAATAAGTTGGTGGAGTTTTGCAATTTTTTATGTCACATAATATTTGCGCAGCGCTTTTTCAATCGCAATATTCTTACACCCCCTTCCTGCCCAGACCAATTTTCAGCTTTCAGCACTGTCACATTTTGAATGCCAACTACTCAGTCATGCAACACTGTACCCAAACAAAAATTTTATAATTTTTTTCACACAAATAGAGATTTCTTTGGGTGGTATTTAATCACCACTGGGTTTTTTTTTTGTATATAAATAAAAAAAGAGCGAAAATATTGAAAAAAAAAACACCTTTTTTTAGTTTCTATAAACATTTTTGCAAATAAGTAATTTTTGTTCATAAATTTGGGCCAAAATTTATACTGCTGCATATCTTTGGTAAAAATAACCCAAATTAGTGGATATTATTTAGTCTGCAAAAAAGTTACAGCGTGTACAAGCTATGGTGCAAATCATTAAATATTTATCACCTGATGTGAGGCCCTGAAATGTCAGGACAGTACAAATACCCTCCAAATTGCCCCTTTTGGGAAAGTAGACTGCCCAAGGTATTTAGTGAGGGGCATAGTGAGTTTTTTGAAGTTGTAATTTTTTCCCCACAATTCTTGGGAAAATAAAAATTTATTATTTTTTTACACAAAATTGTCATAATAATAAATTATTTCTCACACACGGCGTGTGCATACTTTCAATTACACCCCAAAACACATTCTGCTACTCATCCTAAGTATGGCGATACCACATGTGTGAGACTGTTTCACAGCCTAGTCATTTATGCTCCTAGAATGCCTGACGGTGCTCCCTGCATGGTGGACTAAGTAGGAACAACGATATATCTCCTTCCCCATACAGTTAGAAACACTAACTAGGGAACACATTTAACCTCTTGATCACCCCCTAGTGTTAACTCCTTCCCTGCCAGTGACATTTACACAGTAATCAGTGCATTTTTATAGTACTGATCGCTGTATAAATGTCAATGGTCCCAAAAACGTGTCTAAAGTGTCTGATCTGTACGCCGCAATGTTGCAGCACTGCTATAAATCGCAGATCACCGCCATTACTAGTAAAGAAAAAAATAAATAATAAAAATGCCATAAATCTTTCTCAAAGTTTGTAGACGCTATAACTTTTGCGCAAACCAATCAATATACTCTTATTGCGATTTTTTTTACCACAAACGTGTAGAAGAATATATATTGGTCTAAAGACAATTCTTTTGAAATTCGATCCATGTATTGCCTGCCTAATCCTCTGTTTTTAATGTGAAAGGTGAGTATTTGCCACTTTCAGTTTAACTACCTCTCGCCCGCCGTATTGTGAAACGATCCCCTCTCATTCTGGGGCAACGTCATATGACGTCGCCCCAGTGTCACCACTCTCGGGTGCCTGCAGCGCGACCTTGATTTCGGTAAAGAGCCAAAGGCGTGGCTCTTTACCCATGTGATTGGCTGTATCCAATCACATGTTAACATGGAAGTGCTCTTTATCTGACAGTGTGTGAGGAGAGGTGTGGCAACTCCTCGCAGGGCAGACTGTACATGTAATCAGGGCACTGAACATCAGTGACACTTATCAATAATGCCAGTCAGTGCTGCCTTTCAGTGCCCATCAGTGACACCGTTCATTGCCCATGAGTGTTACCTATCAGTGCCCATCAGTGCAGCATATTAGTACCTCCTCATCAGTGCAGCATATTAGTACCTCCTCATCAGTGCGGCATATTAGTGCCCATAAGTGCCGCCTCATCAGTGAAGGAGAAAAATTACTTATTTACAAAATTTACTGCTAGAAACTACGAAAAAACTTTTTTCCCCAACAGTTTAAGTCTTTTTTTTTTAGCAAAAAATAAAAACCCAGCAGTGATTAAATGCCACCCAAAGAAAGCTCTATTTGTGTGAAGAAAATGATAAAAATGTCATATGTGTACAGTGTTACATGACCGCGCAATTGTCATTCAAAGCGTGACAGCGCTGAAAGCTGGCCTGGCCAGCAAGTGGGTAAAAGTGCCCAGAAATGAAGCAGTTAATAACCACATGCAAAGCACACAGGTTTTTAGGGGTTAAACAAGTGTCCAAAAGGGAACATATCACCTCCTAACTGCCCTTTGAGAAGTGATCCACTGTGAATTGCTCCTTCAGGGGCAACCCCTGTATAAATAGGGTGGAGTTCCTCTTTAAAATGAGGGCCATATGGCATCATGGTTCCCTCACACGAGAAGCCCAATGGGAAAGCAGACTGTGTGTCGCTTCCCTAGGCAGTGGCGGACTGAGTCACCCAAGGGCCCCTGTACAGTGAAGTAGCAGGTATAGAGAGAGAGTGCAGAGCAGGCTTCCAGATGGGTGACTGGGCACAGACCCTACACACAGCACGCCGAGCCCAGTACACCACATACCGTGCCAGCAGCACCAGTCCAGCAGGGTGGGGCGCGCCTCAGGCACAGTGACTGCCTAGTGCGCATGCGTCGCCTTTAGTGAACCGAAACCCCTCCCTCCTCCCCCCTGTGAGCCGGTGCTTGGGGTGCGCGCTCGCTCTCGCGGTGTCTGGAGAATCGGAGCTGGGTGTCGGAGTGTCGCCTGTGTCCCCTCTCCACCTGCGGCAGCACAGAGCGAGCATTCCCCCAGCCCCCTCATCACTTCCCTGGCTGTCACGTGACCGGAGCGATCGGCCAGAATCCAGGAGCGGCACAGAGACCGGGGGAGTCATGGGTGAGTGTTGAATGACATGCACACCTAGCGGGGTACAGCGCCCACATCCAATGGCTGCGACATCCGACACACTGCTGTCAGAGTGTCCGTGTCATTATCAAGAGGCAGTGTATGGTGAAGTTACATATCCCGGCTCCTTCCTATGGCATGTCCTAGTTCTATCCTGCTGCAGCCATTTCATTCATTCCAATGGGGAGCTGCTGATTGGAGCTCACTCTTCTCTAATATAGGACCTGCCACATTATAAATCATTCCCCAATATACTACAACCTTTCACACTCATTGATACAGGGAAAACGTACGCACCCAGCCAATCCGCCGCTCTTCTGCGTCCTCATACCGTCACCTGTGATCAGGAGTCTGCTGTCCCTTCCTCGTTTTCACAGCTGCCCCCCTCAGAACGCTTACTTCACCTCACACATACCCTGCCCCTCCCTCAGAACTCCCGCTTCACCTCACACATACCCTGCCCCTCCCTCAGAACTCCCGCTTCACCTCACACATACCCTGCCCCTCCCTCAGAACTCCCGCTTCACCTCACACATACCCTGCCCCTCCCTCAGAACTCCCGCTTCACCTCACACATACCCTGCCCCTCCCTCAGAACTCCTGCTTCACCTCACACATACCCTGCCCCTCCCTCAGAACTCCCGCTTCACCTCACACATACCCTGCCCCTCCCTCAGAACTCCCGCTTCACCTCACACATACCCTGCCCCTCCCTCAGAACTCCCGCTTCACCTCACACATACCCTGCCCCTCCCTCAGAACTCCCGCTTCACCTCACACATACCCTGCCCCTCCCTCAGAACTCCCGCTTCACCTCACACATACCCTGCCCCTCCCTCAGAACTCCCGCTTCACCTCACACATACCCTGCCCCTCCCTCAGAACTCCCGCTTCACCTCACACATACCCTGCCCCTCCCTCAGAACTCCCGCTTCACCTCACACATACCCTGCCCCTCCCTCAGAACTCCCGCTTCACCTCACACATGCCCTGCCCCTCCCTCAGAACTCCCGCTTCACCTCACACATGCCCCAGCCCCCCCTCAGAACGCTTGCTTCACCTCAGACCTACCCCAGCCCCCCCTCAGAACACTCGCTTCACCTCACACATACCCCAGCCCCCCTTCAGAACACTTCCTTCATCTCACACATACCTCAGCCCCCCCTCAGAACACTCCCTTCATCTCGCACATACCCCGGCAAAGGGATACTATTTCTGACCTCCGACACCAGCGACGGGGCACGACTTCTCTGCCCTGGCGACGGGGCGCCTTTTCTCCCCATTGACGATGGGGCACTATTTCTCCCCAATAACACCGGCAACGGGGCACTATTTCTCCCCATAGACACTAGCGATGGGGCAATCTCTCTCCCCACAGGCAATGGGGCACTCTCTCTTCCCCCACTGACGCTGGGGGCACTCTTCTTCCACTGACATTTTCTGCTCTCGCTGGCCTCAGTCTGGCTCCCCTAAAGTCTGGGGGACAGTAACCTGGCCCTTCGTTTAGAAAGTTTGAGTCCCCTGGTTTAGATTAATTATTTTATAGTGCCGTAAGGGCCAGATTAAGAACATCATGGGCCTGGTGCTGAGGATTTTGGTGGGGCCTTTTATAAATAATAAATTAAAAATGCAAAAAAAAATTATTATAACAAATTAAATTAAAGAGAGAGAGGAAGGATGATAGAGAAGGGGGGGATGAGAGAGAGAGGGTGAGCATGCGTGGGAAAGACATCAACGCAGCTCAGCCAAGGCAAGTGACCGAAGGCACAGAACCCAGAAGGAAGACCGGGTGAAGATGGAAGCGCCTCGGCCCCACCGGATTGATCACAGCGCAGCACTGGAGGGCTCACTCTGACAATTTAAGTGTACCCTAATGTGTTAATATTCTGTGTATACTTGTACATTGTGACATAACCTACCTCAGGGCCTCTAAAAAGAAGAAATATTAGCAGTTTACTACCGCTTTAATATCACAGGATCCCAGGAGCCTCTCATGGGGCCCCTTACTGACCCGGTGGCCCTTGGGCAGGGCCTAAGTGCACATTTGCCAACATTTAAAAAATATTTTCAGGGACACTATTTTTTGCAAATGCTTTATTTAGAGTAGCTGAGATCCCCTATGTTCCTCTATACATCACAATAGTAATCACAAAATTAAATGAGTACTAATAATGGGCAGAACAAATATAAGGACTGAGATGATTTCCTTTAGTCAAACTAACAAAAGTGTGCCCATTCTAGAGCTGATAACATTGAGGATATTCAGAATAATTATAAAGAACAGTTTTTGTGGGTAAGAGGCATATGGGAGGAGTATGTACGGTATAAAAGTGGAAAGTATGTGCAGGTGAGGGAGAGGAATGTGGAGGGTCTAACAGTGGGCACTATGTACAGGAGAGGAGTGCAGAGGGTATGGCAGAAGGCACTGTGTACAGGAGAGGAGTGTGAAGGGTATGACAGTGGGCAGTATGTACAGGAGAGGAGTGTGAAGGGTATGCCAGTGGGCAGTATGTACAGGAGAGGAGTGTGGAGGGTATGATGGGGACAGTATGTACAGGAGAGGAATGTGGAGAGAAAGATAGTTGGCAGTATATATAGGAGAGGAGTGTGGAGGGTAAGGTTGGGTTACAGTATGTACAGGAGAGAAGTGTGGAGGGTATAACAGTGGGCAGTATGTACAGGAGAGGAGTTTGGAGGATATCACTGTGGGCGGTATGTACAGGAGAGGAGTGTGGAGGGTATGATAGTGGGCAGTGTGGAGGGTATGATGGGGGCAGTATGCACCAGAGGGGAGTGTGGAGGGTGTGACAGCTGGAACTATGTACGATAGAGGAGTTTATGAATGTGGGCAGTATGTACAGGAGAGGCGTGTGGACGGTATGATACTGAGGAGTATGTACATGAGATGAGTGTGGAGGGTATGACAGTTGGCAGTATGTACAGGAGAGGAATGTGGAGGGTATGACAGCCGGCACTATGTACAATAGAGGAGTTTATTAAAGTGGGCAGTATGTACAGGAGAGGAGTGTGGACGGTATGATACTGAGCAGTATGTACATGAGATGAGTGTAGAGGGTACGAAAGTGGGCACTATGTATAGGAGAGAAGTGTGGAGGGTATGACAGTGGGCACTATGTATAGGAGAGGAGTGTGGAGGGTATGACAGTGGGCACTATGTATAGGAGAGGCGTGTGGAGGGTATGACAGTGGGCACTATGTATAGGAGAGGAGTGTGGAGGGTATGACAGTGGGCACTATGTATAGGAGAGGAGTGTGGATGGTATGACAGTGGGCAGTATGTACAGGAGAGGAGTGTGGATGGTATCACAGTGGGCAGTATGTACAGGAGAGGAGTGTGGATGGTATCACAGTGGGCAGTATGTACAGGAGAGGAGTGTGGATGGTATGACAGTGGGCAGTATGTACAGGAGAGGAGTGTGGAGAGTATGACAGTGGGCACTATGTACAGGTGAGGATGATGAAGGAATCTGGGAAGGAAAAATGTAAAGGTTTGTGGAAGGATGTTTAGGGACTGCGTAGTGGTTAAGTGGGTAATACATGGATTGAAATTACGGTAATTAAGCAGAGACCAGCCATAGACGATCTATGTATGGACTAGCTGGTTTTACACCAGTCAATCTATTAACTGACTTGAGTACAACCAGCCTGTCAGGTTTAGGTTTTTCCCAAAACAATCAGTGCTGCCAGCTATAGATGGCAACACTGATCATTGTATTCACAGGCAGAACACAATAACACTGCAGGAGTGATTCCCCCATCCATAGGTCAGCAGGTGAGAGGGTGTGTGGGGACAGGCTGGGGAGGCACTGGCTAGTACCAGATACATACAGGTTACATACGCCACGATCGTTGAGCGAGAGCAATAATTCTAGCACTAGACCTCCTCTGTAAATCTAAACATGTAACCAGTAAATAGATTTAAAGAATCGCTTAGTATACAAAAAAATTGTGCTAACTTTAGTGTTTTTTTTTATGAATGAAGCAGTTTCTTTCCCCAAAAAATCACGTTTGAAAAATTGCTTCGCAAATACTGTGTAACATAAAAAGTTGCAAAGACCACCATTTTATTTCTTAGGGTGTCTGCTAAAACTATATATATATATATATATATATATATATATATATATATATATATATATATATATATATATATATATATAATAAATAAATAAATAAATAAATAAATAAATAAATAAATAGAGGGTTCTGAGTATTTTTTTTTAGCCCAAAAAAATTGTGATTTTTACATGTAGGAGAGAAGTGTCAGAATTGACCTGGGTGGCAAGGGGTTAATTACCGTAAGAAAGTAATAATGTACAAATAATTATTATAAGCACTGTGAGCTCATCCTCTGTCTGCTGCAGTGTGTGTCAGCTTGTATTTAAACTGGCCGCTCTGTATGTAGCTTCTGACAAGTCGCGCAAGCAGCCCCGTATCTCCCGGAACCATAAATGATAGGAGCCCCATATTTTGACCAGTGGTAGGGTAGGCCCGGTGTTTCTGTGACCCCTGGTCGCCGAACAACAACCCTCGAAGTCGATCTTCTTTTCTTTCTTTTTTTTTTTGGACAAATGGGCCTATCTTGAGGAAGGGGCCTGGAGCTGCAGCTCCAATAGCCCCTATGTTAATCCGGCCCTGAGTGCTGTGTATGCCCACCACAAGCAAAACATTGTGATACTTCAACGCTGCCTCCTGGGATGTGTATGGGGCAGCCAATCATGCGTAATTTTCCTAGGTGGGGAATCTGATGTGGGTGGCCACACTGTAAATAAAGGGGGGAAAATGCAGTTGTGTAAGAAGGATGAGTGGAAGTTGCTCTTGTGTGGAAAGGTCCACTTTTGAGTGGAATTTTACCCATAACTTGATTAAAAAAAAAAAATTGTTCTTTAGCAAGCAACATACATTCCACAATAATAATTATGCTACCTAAAATTAGCCTGTGCTGTAAATTGCCCCCAGCATTGTTCCTGTTTCTTCCGGAGGCTGCCATTTCGCTGAAGCCCAGAGCCCCTGATCAGCAGTAAATCCTAAAGCGGAAATAAACCCATCAATTTAACGGTTTAAAAAAAAAGGTATGTTCCTCGACGTTGGGATTGCTAACTGTCACATTTGCTTGTGTCCTCAACCAAACCGTCAAATGGCTGGTGTCATAACTGATCACATGTGTAGCACCATGGCAGCTGCAGATCAAATGGATGGCAGCTTTCTTGACTGTAAAGGATAGGAGGGTATAATTCAGCTTTAAGGCTGTCAGCAGATCGGCCTCTACAAACTTGGCAGTGTCTAAACATGGAGAGCAACTGAGCATGTGCATAGCAAGGTGAGACAGTTTAAACAGTATAGGTACAGTACAAAAGTGAGTACACCCCTCGCATTTTTGTAAATATTTTATTATATCTTTTCATGTGACAACACTGAAGAAATGACACTTTGCTACAATGTAAAGTAGTGAGTGTACAGCTTGTATAACAGTGTAAATTTGCTGTTCAAAATAACTCAACACACAGCCATAATGTCTAAACTGCTGGCAACAAAAGTGAAAATGTCCAAATTGGGCCCAAAGTGTCAATATTTTGTGTGGCCACCATTATTTTCCAGCACTGCCTTAACCCTCCTGGGCATGGAGTTCACCAGAGCTTCACAGGTTGCCACTGGAGTCCTCTTCCACTCTTTCATGACGACATCACGGAGCTGTTGGATGTTAGAGACCTTGCGTGCCTCCACCTTCCATTTGAGAATGCCCCACAGATGCTCAATAAGGTTTAGGTCTGGAAACATGTTTGGCCAGTACATCAGCTTTACCCTCAGCTTCTTTAGCAAGGCAGTGGTCGTCTCGGAGGTGTGTTTAGGGTCGTTATCATATTGGAATACTGCCCTGCGGCCCCGTCTCCGAAAGGAGGTTATCATGCTCTGCTTCAGTGTGTCACGGTACATGTTGACATTAATGGTTCCCTCAATGAACTATAGCTCCCCAGTGCCGCCAGCACTCATGCAGCCCCAGACCATGACACTAGAGGTCGACCGATATATCGGCCGATTTTTGGCACTTTTTTTAATCGGCATCGGCCGATAGTGCTGAAAAAAAAGCCGATTTTTAAAAACTTCAGCGCAACTTTCAAATAACTTCTTTCATAGAAGTCAATGCAAGTTGCCTGAAGTTTCCGTGGAGGTGGAGTGATGTGTCTCTGGGCAGCCTGCCAAGTGAGAGAAAAAGAGTTACAATGTTTCTTCTTATCAATGAACTGAACTGTTTAGAAGTTCTCAGTTTAACCATTTAAAGACAAAATCTTTTCTGACACTTGTAGCTTACAAGTAAAAATCCTGTATTTTCTGCTAGAAAATCACTTGGAACCCCCAAACATTATATATATATATATATATATATATATATTTTTTTTAGCAGAGACCCTAGGGAATAAAATGGCGGTTGTTGCAATATTTTATGTCGCACAGTATTTGCGCAGCAGTCTTTCAAACGCAATTTTTTGGGGAAAAATACACTTTAATGAATTTTAAATAAAACTAAACAGTAAAGTTAGCGTTTTTTTTTTTCGTCGAAAAATTTTGATTACCTGTTTTTGTGCCTGCTTCCTGATTCCCTTACCGAAGATGGCGGCGGCAGGAGCCGAGGGAGAGATCGGCTTCGTGTGCCGACATCGTGGGCACCCAGGACAGGTAAGTGTCCATATAATTATAAGTCAGCAGCTGCAGTATTTGTAGCTGCTGACTTTTAATTTTAAAATTTTTTTGGCGGAACGCTGCTTTTACACTGGAGCGGGTAGGTGTTGACGGTAAAACGCCGCTAGTTTTAGCGGTGCTATTCGGCTGCTAGCGGGCGCTTATAACCCAGCTAGCGGCCGATGAAGAGGTTAAATGCACCCGAGTAGCACCGCTGCAGAAGCGCTTTGTAGGCGCTTCGGCAGCAGTGCCAATTCATTTCAATGGGCAGGATTGGTGGAGGAGCGGTATACACCGCTCCAAAGATGCTGCTTGCAGTACTTTTTTCTCAAGTCGTCTTCCAGGACGGCACAATGAGAGATGACTGGCTCCACCTGACAGGAAACACAATCAATTCAAAGAGGTTAAAGCACCCGCCCCTCCCCGTGCTCCTCAGTTCTTGATTGTGTTTCCCCACAGCGAAACCGTTTATTTATTTTTTTCCACAGACTGAAGGCCTGGGGCTGGAAGTCCCCCCCCGGGAGCTGAGCCGAATGCCTGGGAAGCCTCTGGGCCTAGCAGGACTCTATTTGTCCGTCCTGGGGGGTATCCCATTCCTTCTCAGGGAGGGCAGTTGAAGAGCCTCCCTGAGCACTGAAGCTCCCTAGGTGCGGGGCTGTACCTGGAACTTCAGGGGCCAGATATCCTCCTTCCTCCCTCCTACCTGTTTGGGTGTCCATCCTGGAGGGGGGGCTGGCAGGTTCCTCTGTCCGCTCGCGCGGTCTGTTTGCTTAGGGCGCCGCTCTATGCAGGTGCATAGCATTGCGGCGCCATTTTCCCGGCGTCTAGGGCATTCGTCCTCTAGCGTCAAGGATGACGCCATCGCGTGCCGCGTCATTTCCGGTTCCGGTCTCCGGCAAAATGGCGGCGGCCGGCGTCTGTTACCGCATTCAAAAATGGAGGGACGCCAGGAAGGAGGCGCCCTTTTTTTTTCTCCTCCAGTGGAACGTCACTGCCCAGGGGGTTGCCAGTCGTTCCTCTAGAACCCCTGCCCGCTCCAAAAGATGCGGTTACTGTAACGAGAAATTACCCTCAACCCATTCCAAGCCCTTCTGTTTCAAATGTATCCAGAAGCTGGCTGGGAAGGAAACATCTCAGGTGATGAGAGACTTTCTCTCTGTCCAAACCCAGATGCTTGCCACCCTTAAGGATTTTCAAGCCTCCCTTAAAGCTAAGGAACCAGAGCCCCAGACAAGCAGGGAGGGCCCTTCCTCACAGGAGTTTTTCTCCTCAACCAGGAGAGGACACCCAGAATCCCTGAGATCCCTCCTGTCTCAGGACTCAGAGGCAGAGGAGGATTCGGAGATCCCTGATCAGGGACTATCCGATGAGGGCCTGATAGATAGTCAGGCTGAGGAGGAGGAAGAAGGCTCTAGGTCAGGAAGACACATCTTCTCAGCTGACGACATGGAAGGCCTCCTTGGTGCAATCTACACCTCTGAAGAAATTCAGGAGCCGACGGAACAGGTATCCGCACAGGATAGATTGTACCGAGGCTTGGTAAGGGCCCAACCCAGGACCATCCCGGTTCACCAGGCTCTCCATGATGTGATTCTTAGAGAGTGGAAGGAACCTGAGAGGAGGCTTCTGAAATATAAAACTTGGAAGCGTAGGTGCCCTTTTAAGGGGGAGGATGAGGAGAAACTCTTTAAGATTCCCAGATTGGACGCCTCTTTGGCACAGGTGTCAAAGCAATCCGACCTCTCCTTTGAGGACGCAGGTAATATCAAGGATCCTATGGATCGCCGTACTGAGACGACCTTGCGTAGAGCCTGGGAAGCCAATGCGGCAGCAATGAGCCCCGCGCTGGCTTCAGCTTGTATAGCTAGGAACGCGGATACATGGATAACCAAACTAATAGAACATGTTTCCCGTGTGTCCAAGTCCAGGGAAGTCCTAGACTCTCTACAGGTAATAGGTAGCGCAGTGGCATACCTAGCAGATGCTGCAGTTGAGACCGTGCGAACCACCGCAAAAACGGGTGCCCTCGTAAACTCGGCTCGCAGAGCTGTATGGGTCAAAACATGGGATGGGGATAACGCATCCAAGACCCGCTTATGTGGACTCCCATTTGAGGGCTCACTCCTTTTTGGTACAGGGCTGGACCAAGCCCTATCAAGATCTACCGAAAAGGGCAAAAAGTTCCCCACTAAACCTAAAAGGGACCAAAAAAGATTTTTTCGAGGCCCCCAGGGTAGAAATCGTTTCTCGAGCAAGAAGCCTGCCGGTAATAGGAAGTGGGGCGTTGGAAAGGATAAGCAAAAAGGAGGTATCCTCTTTTCCAACCAAAAGTCAAATGAAAAAGACTTTAAGTGACGTAAGGGTAGGGGGAAGACTTTCCCAATTCCTTTCCAGGTGGGAGAGTATTACCCAGAGCCCTCATATTCTCAACATTATAAAGGAGGGCTACAGGCTGGAGTTTCTTCATCCCCCCCCCCCTCAAAGTTCCTAGTAACGCATCTCCCCAGGGACCCCCTCAAGGCAGCAGGTCTTCTGCAAAACATTTCAGAACTAGCAGAACAGGGAGTTGTAGTCCCGGTACCTGCGGGACAACGCGGACTGGGGGTCTACTCCCACATCTTCGTTGTCCCAAAGCCGTCAGGCAAGTACCGGTTGATAATAAACCTGAGACCCCTGAATACCTCCTTGCGTCACAAGAAATTTCGCATGGAAAGCATATACACCCTCAGAAGACTCCTTCTGAAGGAGGTATACATGGTAACGATCGACTTAAAGGACGCCTACCTTCACGTCCCGATCTTTCCAGGACATCAAGCCTTCCTCAGATTCGCAATCGGGTCTCCTCAGGGGATTCAACACTGGCAGTTTGCTGCCCTCCCCTTTGGACTGGCTTCCAGCCCAAGGGTATTTACAAAAATCGTAGCAGAGGTGGTTGCCTTCCTACACCTAGAGGGTATAATGATAGTCCCTTATCTCGACGACCTTTTACTTTACAACCAGAGTCGAGATCTCCTCCTCGCAGACCTGGCCAAGGTTGTGAGTACCTTGGAATCCCTGGGTTGGATCATCAACCGAGAGAAGTCCTCGATGATCCCGGACCAAAGAAAGATTTACCTGGGTTTCCTGATAGACTCCTTACAAAGGAAGCTTTGTTTACCCCAGGAGAAGGTCCAGGGCCTCATAACAGCGGTCAGGTCTCTGTTGGAGGTAAGGGAGTCCTCTTTCAGAGGCATCATGAGGGTACTGGGTCTAATGACCTCTTGTATACCTGCGGTTCCGTGGGCTCAGCTCCACTCCAGACCCCTCCAACAATTCCTCTTATCCCCCTGGGACGGAACAAGAGGAACATTAGACCACAGAATCTCCATCCCAGAGGTAGTAAAGGACTCTCTGAGCTGGTGGCTTCTTCCTCAGAAGTTGCAGGTGGGTCATCTATGGACTCAGACAGACCCCCTCAGGATAACGACGGACGCAAGCTCCTGGGGTTGGGGGGCCCACTTAGGCGAACTCTGAGCCCAGGGTTCCTGGAATCAGGATCAGAGACACGCCTCCTCAAACTTCCGGGAATTATTGGCGGTCGGGGAGGCCCTAAAAGCGTTCGAGGAAAGGATCCGAGACCGGGAGGTCCAGATCCTCTCCGACAATGCGACCACGGTGGCCTTCATAAATCATCAGGGGGGAACCAGGTCTCCCTCCCTGCTGACCTTGTCTCTAGGGATTCTGGGCTGGGCAGAGCTTCGGATTGCCTCTATTACGGCAGTACACATAAAGGGAAGGTACAACATAGAGGCGGACTATCTAAGCCGTCATCGGATTCTCCAGGGGGAATGGGAGCTGAACCCAGAGGTGTTCAACCTGGTGTGCCAGCATTTTGGAAGGCCAGAAATAGACCTCTTTGCCCGCAAGGAGAACAGGAGAGTAAGAAGATTCTTTTCCCTGTCCCGGGAGTGGGGCTCAGGGGGGGTGGATGCACTGGCTCAGGTAAGGAGTTTTCACCTGGCTTATGCTTTTCCCCCTCTGAGTCTCATTCCAAGAGTCCTACAAAAACTAGGTCTCTCAGAGACCAGACTCATTCTAATTGCTCCTTGGTGGCCCAAGAGAGCCTGGTTTCCCGCTCTACAGAACGGGTCCGTAGCACCTCCCCTCCATCTACCAGTTCGGATGGACCTTCTTCGGCAGGAACCAGTCTTTCACCCAGATCTCAGCTTCTTCAAGCTGACGGCCTGGTGCTTGAGAGGCAGAACCTGCGGGAGAGGGGATGTTCCGAGAGAGTGATTAACACTCTCCTCTCAAGTAGAAAAGAAGTCGCCAGACGTATCTACAGGAAGGTGTGGGGAGTCTTCTCTCACTGGTGTCTAGTGAGAAAGGTATCCCAGCAAGAAACCTCGGTCATCCTGGACTTTCTCCAGGATGGCGCCGACTTAGGTCTCGCTACCAAGACTCTAAGAGTACAGGTAGCAGCAGCCTTATCGTATTTTTTGGACAAAAAGTTATCACTGGACCCTCTAGTTAAAAGATTTCTAATGGCCAGGGATAGATTGTCCCCGGTGCGGATCTCTAGAGTCCCGCCCTGGGACCTTACGTTAGTTTTGGAACAATTAACTAAGGCTCCGTTTGAGCCACTAGAAGATATTACAGTTAAATTACTGACATTTAAGTTTGCTTTTCTTCTGGCAATTACTACAGCCAGAAGAATAGGCGACATGCAGGCTCTGACGATTAAAGAGCCTTTCTTTAGTTTATTCGAGGACAGAGTTATTCTTAGGCAGGACCCACTGTACCTCCCTAAGGTAGTGTCAAAGTTTCATAGATCACAAGAAATTATTCTTCCTTCCTTTTGTTCAAATCCACAAAATGAAAGAGAGGCCTCCTTTCATTGTCTGGATGTCAGACGGTGTCTGCTAGCTTATCTGGATAGAGTGGGTGAATTTAGGAAATCCAGCCATTTACTAATTAATTTTTTTTGGACAGAAAAAGGGCCAACAGGCATCTAGAGCATCCATATCTAGATGGATCAGACAGACAATCTCCATAGCTTATGACCAGGCTGGTAAGATAGCCCCGAAAGTTAAAGCTCATTCTACTCGCTCTTTGGCAACCTCCTGGGCAGAAAGAGCCGGAGCTTCGGTGGAACAGATCTGTAAAGCGGCGACTTGGTCAAGCCAGAATACATTCCTAAGGCATTACAGAGTGGAGTTGCTGTCACCTCAGGACCTGTCCTTTGGTAGAAAGGTCCTGCAAGCAGTCGTCCCACCCTAAGGTAGGCCTGAAGCTACTTGCTTCTCTCTCATTGTGCCGTCCTGGAAGACGACTTGAGAAAGTAACCAGTTACACTTACCGGTAACGGTGTTTCTGGGAAGTCTTCCAGGACGGCAGGCCTACTTCCCACCGCTTTGGTTGATACATTGGTTTGTATAGAGTTATTTGGGTGTGTGTTTTCTCTCTCGTGCACTGGTGTGGGTCTGTACTTTTTCATAACTGAGGAGCACGGGGAGGGGCGGGTGCTTTAACCTCTTTGAATTGATTGCGTTTCCTGTCAGGTGGAGCCAGTCATCTCTCATTGTGCCGTCCTGGAAGACTTCCCAGAAACACCGTTACCGGTAAGTGTAACTGGTTACTTTTAACGTCCTGCCAGCGCACCGCCTCAGTGTGAGACTGCAGGGGAGCTGTTTTGCAGCCACTTTTACAGGTGCTATTTTTAGCCCAAAAGTGCCTGGAAAAACACCCCAGTGTGAAAGGGGTCCAACTGTTAGATTTTATGAGATGAAGGGAAAGAAAACGTAAAAAATCGGCCTAACATATCGGCCCAAAAAAAATCAGCATCATATATCGGCCATCGGCCGCCGCGATTTCTAAATATCGGCATCGGCCAGAGAAAAACCCATATCGGTCGACCTCTACATGACACTCCCACCACCATGCCTGACTTTAGGCAAGACAAACTTGTCTTTGTACTCCTCACCTGGTTGCCGCCACACATGCTTAGCATCATCTTAACCAAATAAGTTTATCTTAGTCTCATCAGACCACAGGACATGGTTCAAGTGATCCATGTCCTTAGTCTGCTTGTCTTCAGCAAACTGTTTGCAGGCTTTCTTGTGCATCATCTTTAAAAGAGGCTTCCTTCTGGGACGACAGCCATGCAGACCAATTTGATGCAGTGTGTGGCATATGGTCTGAGCACTAACAGTCTGACCCCCCCCCACCCCTTCAACCTCTGCAGCACTCATACCTCTATTTCCCAAAGACAACCTCCTGGATATGACGCTAAGCACGTGCACTCAACTTCTTTGGTCGACCATGGCGAGGCCTGTTCTGAGTGGAACCTGTCCTGTTAACCACTTGTCGACGGCTGGACGTCTAAAGATGTCCTGGGCTTTGTGGTGGTATATCTGGTCAGCCGCTTGATCGGTCTTACGGGCGGCGAGAGGGGACGTCCCCCCCTCCGGTGCTTCTACTGACTCACCTCTGCGATCGGTGAGTCGGAGAACGGATCCGCCGGTCCAGGATGTCCACCATAGAGATTTCCGGCGGACCAGATGGTCGCCGGAGTCTCTATGATCGCCGGAGGCCGGGCGTGATGTTATGACGTCATGCCCGGCCTTTGCACTCAGAAAACCGTTGCAGCCTTGGCTGGGAAGCCGTGATTGCTTTCTTTTTTTTTTTTTAGGCTTTCTAGCCCAGAGGTGAGATGTGGGGTCTTATTGACCCCATATCTCACTGTAAAGAGGACCTGTCATGCCATATTCCTATTACAAGGGATGTTTACATTCCTTGTAATAGGAATAAAAGTGATCAAAACAATTTTTTTTTTTTTTTAAAGTGTCAAATTAGAAAATTTTGAGTAAAAATTAACAATACATTTATTTTTTATGTTTCAATATTTTTATTCAAATTTTTTCATACAAAATGTATAAAAGTCGCAACATAACATTGTACAGTCACAATCAACATTTGGGGTAACACAATGAAGATCACTAAGTGTAGGGGTCCTTGGAGTAGTAAACAAAAAAAATAAAAAATAAATAAATAAATAAGTAGAAATAACGATTATCACTACTTAATAGCTCACATAAGTCCGAAGCTCCGTAGAGCCGTTAACCCCTATTAGCATCGCAGATCATATCTGAACCGTCCACCCAGATGAGCCGCCCCCCCATCCATCTATCGGGGGGGGGCGCAACTCAGCCGGCTGTGTGGGCAGCCCAGAGGTCCGATCAGACTGACAATGGTCCCGTAGGAGCTGAGAAAACAGGGAGCAGCACAAACCTCTAAGGTCTGGATCTGACTCCAAAAATAAACAATAAATACATTTCAAAAGAGAGGAAAGAGGACAGTGACAGAGAATAGAAGGGAGGAAACAGAGTAAGGAAAGGACAGTTGAGGAGGGGGAATGGGGGGAGGGAGGGGGGGGAGGAGCCCCGATTCAGCACCCAGACATCCCAACCTAACCCCTTAGGCTATGCTGTAAACATCCCCGGGTCATTAGTTAGGTAACGAAGCCATGGGTCCCACACTTTATGAAACAGTTTCATTTTATCTTGGGCCAGAGCGGTCAAGCGTTCGTTTAGCATCAACCAAGACAACTTGCCTTTAAGCTGATCGAATGGTAGAGCTGCCGATTTCCAGTTCCTAGCAATGGTGATTTTGGCTGAGATAAATATAAATGTCAAGAGCCTCTTGCAGGACTTGGAGGCTTCCACATCTCCTCCCCCCAGTAGTGCTTGCTTAGCTGATTTAGTTAGGTTTAGTTGGGTAAGGGAGTAAACTAAATTATACACCCTGATCCAAAACCTCCGGACCTTTGGGCATGTCCACCAAATATGATAGGTGGTGCCCACCTGGCCACATCCTCTAAAGCACAACGGGGTAGCTCCTGAAACAAAAGTTGCCTGTCTGACCGGCACCATATACCACCTCAGCAGAACCTTATAATTGGCCTCAATTATCGAAGTATTGACGAGTGAACGAGATGCTGTCTCGGCTATCCTATGCCATTCGTCCAGATCCAGGGTTTCCTGCAAGTCGGTCTCCCATTGGACCATATAATTCAGCTTTGTCGATGCACTCAGCAATATCGAATATATAGCAGATAAATGTCCTTTAATTTTATCATAATTTTTGCATAGATGTTCCATGGGAGTTTGGGTTGCTAGGTCGCTCTTGCGAGCCAGGGTTTGTACATAATGTGAGATTTGGGCGAACCTATAACCCTCCGCTGGAGGCATTTGATGCCTGTCAGCCATAGTCCGTTCGGTCAGCATACCTCTATGATCGCACAAGTCAGCAATACACTTAAAACCCTTATTAGTCCACCATTCGAACGCTAGTGGGGTGAGACCCGGGGTGAATGCTTTATTTTGAAGCAGAGGTGTCAATGGAGAATGAGGAGATTTGAATTTGTGAGATCTGGAGAGTCTGTCCCATAGTTCCAGTGACATGGATAAAGTAGGGCAAAGTATAGGAGGTCGCTCCTTGATAGGGAGCCATAAAATATAAGAAATAGGTTTGGGACGGCAGGAATAAGATTCCATAGCCATCCAAATGGCCTGTGCCTGTTGGGAGTGAAACCTTGTAAGTTGTGCTATCTGGGCAGCATAAAAATATTTTAATAAGTCTGGAAGACCAAGTCCTCCTCTCCGCTTCAACGTGTATAGAGTGCTCCTATTCACCCTGGGTCTCTTATCACCCCAAATAAACTGTATTACTTTATTCTGGAATCGTTTAAGGTCATCACGGGCCAATGAAACTGGCAAGGTACGGAAGAAATACAATAATCGAGGTAGAACATTCATTTTAATTGAGTGAAGTCTGCCAAACCACGATGGCGGGTGAACCTGCCACTTAGCCATGTCAGCTGTTAGCCGTTTGAAAAGGGCTGGATAATTCTCTTTGTACAACTCACCAATAGATGAGGTCAGCTGTATGCCTAAATAAGGGAGAGCTGTGGATTCCCATCGGAATTGAAATGATTTTTCAAGCGTAGCCTGAGTGGAGCTTAGCAAAGATAAGTTCAGTGCTCTTGACTTACTATGATTAATTGCCAACCCGGAAATGTTGGAAAAAGGCTGCAAAATAGCATATAAATTAGGTAGGGATGTGATCGGTGAGGTCAAGGTCAGCAACAAGTCGTCCGCAAAGAGTAAACATTTGTGTTCATAGTCTCCGCAATAAATGCCCTGTATATCTCTGCAGGCGCAAATTTTGAGCGCTAGTGGTTCAATCGCCAGGGCGAATAATAGTGGCGACAACGGGCAGCCCTGTCTAGTTCCTCTCCTGATAGGAAATGTTTGGGATGTATATCCTCTGAGCATTAGCGAGGCACTGGGGGAATCATATAATATGTGAAGGAGATCCAGAAAGCGTCTCCCAAATCCAAAGCGTGTGAGAACATCAAAAAGATAGTCCCAGGAGATAGAATCGAACGCCCTCTGGATATCCAATGAAAGTAACATTCCCCTCCTAGTCCCCTTTCCATCCCAATCAGACCGAACTGCCGAGATAAGGTTAATTATCCGGCGGGTTTGGTCTGATGCCTGTCTTGTCGGGACAAAACCTGCTTGGTCAGGATGGATATAACACTGAAGAAAAGTATTAAGTCTCTGGGCCAGTATTTTGGTTAGAATCTTAAGATCCGTATTGATCAGAGAAATTGGGCGGTAATTGGAACAGTCTGTATGGTCCTTTCCTGGTTTCGGGATAACACTTATATAGGCTACATTTTCATGGCTGGGGAGCTTGCTGCCGCTTCTCAGGTCATTAAAGTAAGTACAGAGATGTGGGGCCAGAAGATCGTGATATTTCCTATAGTAGTGACCCGGGAATCCATCTGGCCCAGGGGCCTTAGTAGGGTGTAGGGTTTTAATTGCAGCCCTGACTTCAGGCTCTGTAAGAGCACCGTCCATCAGTTCCGCATGGGCTTGTGTCAATTTAGGCAGCTGTAAGTCGCGAAAGAATGTGTTCGCTCCGGATAGATCGAACTTGTCCTGCGCTCCATACAGCTTAGCATAAAATTTGTGAAATTCTCCAATTATCCGTTCGGGGTTCTGGGAGGTTAGGCCCGTGGATAGTCGTAATTTAGGCAAAGTCGGTGTGTACGGTCGAGGAACCAGTTTTCTAGCTAACATTGTGGTAGGTTTATCACCCATCGTATAGAATCTGTGCTTAGACCAACTAATATGTTTCTCCGCTTGAGTAGTCAAGCTAAGATTTAGTGCTAGTCGAGCCTCGTCAATTTTATGCCTTATATCTACCAGGGGATTCCTGTGCTGTTCACTAAGTAAGTTATCCAAGTTTGTTTCCAGAATCTTATTTGCCTGTTCCCTATTGCGTTTAATCCTGGCTGCCACTTGTAACAATATGCCCCTAATCGCTGCTTTATGAGCTACCCAGTTAATTGCGGGGGATGTGTCCGATGCCTTATTAAGTCTAAAGTATTCCTGTATTTCCTTTTGAATCTCTAAAAAGATTGTAGGGTCATTCAGCAAGCTCACATTAAGTCTCCACGGGGAGGGCCTAGATTTAGTCCACAGCTCTGAAGTAGAGAGTTTTATCGGGGAATGATCAGACCAAGGGGTAGATAAAATCTTAACCGACTTAATAAATGGTAGCAAAGGCGTACGTACTAGAACGTGGTCTATCCTCGAGTAAGTATGATGGGCTTGTGAAAAGTGTGTAAAGTCTCTGACCGTAGGGTTATTTTCTCGCCAGGCGTCGATGAGGTCATGGAAATGAAACAGACGTGCAACCTTGCTGCTTCCAGTCGGTGGGCGTTTCAATGTTGGTTTAGAGGAGTCCGATTTATCCATAATTCTGTCCAAGGGGATATTGCTATCGCCTCCCATAATGACCTGACCCTGGACTTTGGGCATAAGAATCTTCAGCATTTTGCTAAAGAATTCCGGCTGTCCAGTATTCGGGGCATAGTATGATATAAAGGACACTTCCTGGTCATGGAGCCGCCCCACTGCCATAATATATCTACCTCTCTTGTCCTTAACAATAGTGATGGGGGTAAAGGGGGTCCGTTTCGAAAAGCAGATGGCTACACCGCCCTTCTTTTCCCGACCCCCTGCCAAGTAGAACTGTGGATACTTCCCATTAAGGTAACGGGGCGCTGAGACATTGGAGAAATGAGTTTCCTGTAATAGCAGGACTTCAGCCTTCTGTTTATGATAAAACTGGAAAGCCTTAGTTCTTTTAGTAGGGGAGTTAAATCCATGTACATTATGGCTAACTATCGAATAGTCTGTGTTATATGTGGTGGCCATCGTGGTAGGGCAGAGCACTCTTACCTTGCATAATGAATGAAGCGAGAAGGGTCCCGATAATGATGACTGTTCGGCTATGTGACCTCTCAGACCATGACATAAGGGAAGGGCGCTGAACCGAGGCTCCGAAGAAAGAGGGGGAAGGGAGAGAAGGAAAAGGCATTAGAGAAGAAGAGAAACAAGAATAAAAGCAAAAAAACATATACATAGGCCTTAGGCCCAAACAATCAATATAACTCAATCCTAGCTGATGAATGAAGGAATGGGGAATAACCCCTGCCGGAGACAACATCCGGCAAATTAGTGCAAGGGTACCATCCTTGTCGTAGGATAGGTAGTCTTGCAGTTGGGTGGCAAGCATGACCACCCCGACCCAAATATGATTAAACTCTGTACGAGCAGGCTATTCAAGGTCATATCGGAAATGACAAAATCAATCAATATAGTTGTAACATAACAGGCTGTCTATAGGAACATGCATTCCCAAGGCCAGTGGCGCCGGGGCCGGAAGGGTCCCCATCGGTCGTTCCGGCCCCCGAGCCACAGCCTAACAGGGGAACACATTGCGGTCCGACTAAGGCCCCCAGACTGCTAAAAAGCAAAAAGCAAAATTTCTTCGACCAGGTTGGGCCCGTCGGGATTGTAAAATATTCGGCTGGCAGCCAGTCCGAAGAACCAGGAACTCCAGTAACTTTGTAACCTGTGACTTTGTGACCTGTGAACGGTAACGATGGCCCCATCAGGCCCATAGTCCATCATGGGCCCAGGCCATATCTGTGCAATCAAGCACTAACAGTTCTCAAAAGGGGGGCAAAAAAAAAGCAAAAAGAGAAAAGAGCAATAATACTCAGGTATTCCGGCGAGCATTTCTGGCCTGTGAGCGTGTGCGATCCTGCCATATCGGGGAGAGGGGACGATGATCCAGACGAGTGGGAGATGAAATCGGAGTCGGAGAGTCCCGTGCAATGATGCCGAGACTAAGCAGTAGGTCTTCGCCTGCTTGGAACGTGGAAAAGGAGTGGGACTTTCCGTTTGTAAGTGAATGATAACTTAAAAGGGAACGACCATCGATACTTAATCTGTTTGGCCATAAGTTGCTGGAGTAATGGCCGTAGGTTTCTGCGTTTTTGGACCGTTGATGGCGCCAAATCTGTAAAAAGCTGTATTGGTGTTCCAAATAGCGACAGGTCCGGCCTGTTGCGAGCCGCAAGCATCATCTTTTCCTTAATGCGGTAGTGATGTGGCTTAACAATAATGTCTCGTGGTAGGCCGTCGGCCCTTGGGGCTGTCAGTGCTCGGTGAACGCGATCAACTTCCATGTGGTGGATGGCTATATCAGGGATAAGGGTTTTCATCAGGTCTTTTACAGCCCCCTCTAGATCTGTGTGAGTTTCAGGGAGGCCACGCACGTGGACATTGTACCTACGAGAACGATTCTCCAAATCTTCAATTTTTGTGAATGCCTCTTCTAATCTATCCTGGAGGTCTGTCACCATGGCTGAGTTCTGGTTGACCCTTTTGATGGCTCCATCCACTTTGGTTTCAATTGGCTCAAAACGCTCTCCCAAGCTATGGATGTCTTTTTTCAGGTCAGTGGTGATTAATGTGCAGGCCTTAGAGAGCTCCTGCTGCAGCATGGTGGAGAATCTGCCCAACAGTACAGCATCAGGGGAATAGTGTGAGATCTGGGGAATTGGCATATCCTGGCTGGATTGGCTAATGAGGACTTCTGCTAAGTCTGCCATGTTCCTATCCATGGAGGAGGCAGGGGAGGCAGGGGAGTTTGGAGAGTCATGTCTATCAGCGTATATGACTGGGGATGGGGGATGTGATAGTGACTCACCCCGCTGTCCGGTCTCCACCTCTCCCGAGGATTGTGAGGAGAATGGATCCCTAATTGGCTCCAGATTTAGCTGCCTGTCACCTCTCTGTGTAGTGCCGTCGGATCTGGCTGCTGCCGTGCTGCCTCGTGTGTCTGGCTTACCCGGCGCCATCTTGGATCGCGGCTGTGCTATAGGGGAAGGCCCTGCTCTCTTCTGGGCTGTAGTTTGCTTATCGTGCCCTTTCCGCGGCTGCCCCTGTGCCCTACGGTTCATCACCACTTCGGGGCTGGTGTGGGATCGGTCCTGGCTCATGGACCTCGGTGCCTGCGCTATCGTTAGCTCTGGTGGGCCGGGGTGCCGGGAGCTCGGTCAGCACACGTCCTTCTCCGAGTCCCCGCGCATGCGCACTCCAATACATTTATTTTTATTTTTTAAAGTGCCCCTGTCCCTGTGTGCTCACACGCAGAAGGGAACGCATACGTAAGTCACGCCCACATATGAAAACGGTGTTGAAACCACACATGTGAGGTATCGCTGCGAACTTTCGAGCAAGAGCAATAATTCTAGACCTCCTCTGTAACTTAAAACATGTAACCAGTAAAAAAAATTAAAGCGTCGCCTATGGGGATTTTTAAGTACCGAAGTTTGGCGCCATTCCACGAGCGTGTGCAATTTTGAAGCGTGACATGTTAGGTATCTATTTACTCGGTGCATCTTCATCTTTCACATTATGCGAAACAATTTGGCTAACTTTACTGTTTTTTTTTTAAAGCGTTAAACTGTTTTTTGTTTTTTTTTTCCCAATGAAAATCGTTTAAAAAATTGCTGCGCAAATACCGTGCGATAAAAAGTTGCACTGACCGCCGTTGTATTCTCTAGGGTCTCTGCTAAAAAAAATATATATAATGTTTGGGGGTTCTATGTAATTTTCTAGCAAAAAAATGATGATTTTTACATGTAGGAGAGAAATGTCAGAATTGGCCTGGTGGACAAGTGGTTAAACCACTGTATGGTCTTGGCCACTGTGCTGCAGCTCAGTTTCAGGGTCTTGGCAATCTTCTTATAGCCTATGTCATCTTTATGTAGAGCCACAATCCTTTTTTTGATCCTCAGAGAGTCCTTTGCCATGAGGTGCCATGTTGAACTTCCAGTGACCAGTATTGATTTTTATTATTTGTAAAGCGCCAAATACAATTCAAGAACTGCGCCTAAGTGCTAGATAGACCAAATGCATATATACTGACCTTCAAAGATAAACATAACAGATGACACATACAGGATAAATTAATAATAAATAACAACAGAGGGAAAAATTAAAAAAGTAAGAGAAGCAGAATAACATTCCACATTTAGGTAAGCAGCAACAAGTCAGGGCGGGCTAATCAGCTGGTTAGTAGTAAGTTAGCAGACGTCCCTTATCCATTGGAAAGTAAGTGAGTCTTTAGTACCTTGCGAAAGTGAATTAGCGAGTTGATATTTTGCATATTTTCAGGAAGATTATTCCATAAAAATACACCAAAGACTAGGAGAGTTTTTCCACCAGCTGCTGCACAATTATATAGTTTAGGCATAAGGCGGTTTTGATTCGCCGAGCGTAAAGATCTTGTGGGAGTATAGTGGGAAACTATACTAGATAAATAAATTGGACCTTGACTCCAGTATGCCTTAAAAACAAGGCAGAGGGCCTTGAATTCTGCCCTTTTAGCAATGGGTAGCCAGTGAAGCTCTCGAAGAGAGCTTGTGACGTGTTCTCTGTAATTTAGTCCTTTAATCAGGCGAGCGGCCTGGTTTTGAACTAGCTGCAGCTTAGCAATCCATTTCTTTGGGAGATTTAATAAGAAAACATTCGAGTAATCCAACCTGGAAAGTATAAATGCTTGTACTAGTTTTTTCCAATTCAATTTGGTAAACAGATTTTTCAGCTTTCGAAGAAAATGTAGATAGTAGCTTGCATTTTTCGCGATATCTAAGACATGTGGAATAAATGTGAGTTCCGAGTCGAACCAGACCCCTAAGTTCTTAATCTTTTTGGCAGGCGTTGTAGTAGGGCCAAATAGAAATTGGTGATATAGATGTAATTTTACCAATTAAAAGAACTTCAGTCTTAGCAGTGTTTAATACCAAGTCTACTGGTAAGCATCCATTGATGTATTTCAGCTAAACAGAGTTGGAGTTTTAGTTGCACATCTGTACCGCTAGCCATATCTACCAGTATTTGTGTCATCCGTGTATATTTGAGCCTCCAAGCCATATTTCGTTATAATGTCTGGCAGTGGCCGCATGTAACAGTTAAAGGCCAGTGGTGAAATGGCACTGCCCTGAGGAACTCCACAGTGTAGATGGCGAGGGAGAGATCTATAATCTCCTAAGCGAACTACATGTGTGCGATTTGAGAGAAAGGACTTTAGCCAATTCAGTACTTTGCCTTTATTCCGAACAGGAATTCCATGCGATTCGTCAGGATGTCGTGGTCGATCGTATTGAACGCCGCCGAAAGGTCTAATAACACTAATGCGGCTGATCCTCCGGCGTCCTTAATCAAAAGGAGTCTTTCACGCATGGCTAATGCACATACTTCTGTGCCTCGACCTGGCCTAAATCCCGATTGGGTGTCGCGGAAAAGATTGTTTATTTCTATATGATGTTGTAGCTGATCAAAGACCACACGCTCAAGGATCTTGGCCAGGAATGGTATTGAGGTTATAGGTCTAAAGTTATTTAAGTTGGCAGGATCTAGGCCTGCCTTTTTCAGCAGCGTTGAAATGATGGCATATTTCCATTGAGTAGGCATAAGGCCAATTGCAAGGCATTTATTAACTAACATTGTGATATCAGCCGCCAAGGTCACGGCATGTTTTTTATAAAACCATGCTGGGCATGTATCGTCTAAATATGTGGAGGCTTTTAGGCTGTTCATGATCTTTAAAATGTCTAGTATAGATACAAGTTAAAATTTGTCCAATAATGGCATATTAATATTGGTAGAATCATATAATGGTTGATAACTAGATGAGGCTGATATATCACGAATTTTATCAATTTTTCCAATAAATGTTTCATGTAAGTCTGTACAAAGTTTTAACGAGGCCGATATGGACGGTACACACTGACTAGGCGTTGTAATGGAGCGTACAATTTTAAACAATGCACTGTCTTTGTTAGGTGCATTGTTAATTAGATGGTTATAGTATGTCCGTTTACATAATTTTATCTGCTTTGAGTACCCATGACAAAAAATTCTATATAGTTTCTTGTCGGAGTCGAGTTTAGTCTTTAGCCACCTGCATTCTAATTGTCTTCTTTTTGTTTTTAGAGACTAAAGTTTTCCTGTATGCCAAGGGCGAGATTTTGTCAGGCGTGGTCGATTATTTGATGTTTGTAGTGGGGCAACACTATTAAGGCTTCGTTTTATTTTTAAATCAAATTGATTCAGGGCTTCCTCCACTTGCAAAATCTCAGTTTCTGGATTGTCTAGTTGTTGATGAGTACTAGAAAACGCAGCTATTTGTGAAGATGTTAGTTGATGTACTGTATTGAAATTTTCCAAGGTGACATCCTTTAATTTTCTATATGGATTAGATATAGTCGTAGGGTGTCCAATTGCTGCTTTTCGAGTTGCAAAATCTGGGAGGGTAAAGTGATCCGTCCAAATAACCTCTGTTGCTCGGATATTGTCAGTAAACTGATGTATTAGTGAGTAAAATATCAAGTGTATGTCCTTTTTGATGTGTGGGTACCTTTTTAAGGTGTTGGACAAAATTTGCATTTGGATATGTCATTTAGAATTCCTCATTGAATGATGCATTATGGCCTGGCGGACGATAGTTCAATAAAACAAAAAGTGTGGATGTAGGATTGATGCAGCATTTTACCAGCATAGATTCAAAATGTGTGGTCTCTTGTATATGTAGTTTAGAGCATTTTAGTGAATCATCATATATAAAACCTAAGCCCCCCCCCCTTTTTTTATGAAGGCGGTTTTAGAAAATTAATTTTATAATTATCAGGGACTAAATCTATGAGGCAAGCCTCAAAGCCAGGTTGAAACCATGTCTCGGATAACCCTAAAAAATGGAGGTCCGTACGGGTGATAGTATCAGCGATTTCCAAAGCAGGTTTTATTGCTGATTGTGCATTGATGTAGCCACATTTCAAGACTTCCATTGTTCCAAGAAATACCTTTCTGCTGGGGAGAGTTAACATTCCCCAATAGAGAGGGTATAGTAGTGTCTGACAGGTGGTTAGCTATCTGTAGTAAATCACATAATGTACAGGTAGCTTGTGGTACATGGCCTTTCTTGTTAAATAGTTGCAAAAGCATATCTTTCGAATAACAAAAAGACTCACGGTTTAAAGTCCAGCTCAGTCTGATTAGTGTTCGGGTACAAATCCTCAGAAGTAAGGGTCTGTAGATGTACTGTTTGCAGACCAGCAGAGTCACATGCCCCGGGCCCAGATGGGCTTGCCTCTGGCGCGCATCCGGCACGCCGGGTGCTGCCGCCATGTAAATACTTCCTGGATGGTCAGGTGATCGCTAGGCTCCTCCCCCGCTCAGCGCGCTCTCACAGCGTCAGGCGGAGTTGATCAACAGGCGTCACAGATGGAAGTCGCTGAGGAGAGCAATCAGGCAGTCCACACAGAGCAGGTCAGCAGACAGGTGAGTGGAGGCACAGGTTTTAAAAGCACAGTGAAAAGTAAATGTCTTATGAGAGAGCGAGAGCGATGACACCAAATTTAACACACCTGCTCCCCATTCACACCTGATACTTTGTAACGCTAACGAGTCGCATGACTCCGTGGCGGGAAAATGGCTAATTGGGCCAAATTTGGACATTTTCACTTAGGGGTGTACTCACTTTTGTTGCCAGTGGTTTAGACATTAATGGCTGGGTGTTGAGTTATTTTGAGGGGACAGAAAATGTACACTGTTATACAAGCTGTACACTCACTACTTTACATTGTAGCAAAGTGTAATTTCTTCAGCGTTGTCACATGAAAAGATATAATAAAATATTTACAAAAATGTGAGGGGTGTACTCACTTTTGTGAGATACTGTACTTATTTTAAATGTTTTACATAACTATACCGGCAAAAGGGGCCAGCCTGACGTGATCTAGCAGGACTTTTTCAGGAATATTCTTACTAAAGTTCCACTTTAACTGCATGATTTTTCGCGTAAACAAATGCCAAGTCTTTGCTGCCTTCTGGGAGCCCTTTAAAGCGAAACTAAACACATCAATTTAACCGTTTCAAATAAGTTCCATCCCCGAAACGTGCTGAAAATTTAACTGTCACATTGGTTGTTCTCTCAACCAAACTGTCAAACCATCAAATGCCTTGAGTCATAACTGATCACATGTGCAGCATCATCATCATCAGTTGAAGATCAGAGGCCCAGATAGCAGCATGCTTGGCTAAAAACAATAGGATGGTTTAGTTCAGTTTTAAGTGGGTGTTAATGGTAGAGCTGGCTTCCCAACCACATAATCGGTGTGTTTGACAGTCGCAGTGGTCACATGATCAGTAGCCCATCCCAATCAGACAGTGTCTGAGAGCTGTCAGTGAGCGCTCACTCAGTGTGCTGCAAGTATGGTCAGTACAGAACATCGGAGCTGCATGGACACAAATGTGCTGGCAGCTTGACGCTAAAGCTCACCTCGCCTGCCATCACGTATATGCATGATGCCAGGGGGGACGAGGAAGGAATGAAATGCTATATACACATTTTCATTCATAATTTTTTACATTTTAGTGCTGTTGATATCCCTCAGCCTCTTTCAACCACTTCCATTTTATACTGTCATTGCTTTATCCTGCCTTTCTGATAGTAACAACCATAGAACATGCCTGTGCAATGTATGTCAGCAAGGCCATCTATATTCTCTGTTAGAAGTGATGGCACAGGGGCATAGTTGTGTGACAGTTGTCACCCTGACAAGAAAGTTCCTGTGCAAGGACCTTTGTGTCAAAAACGCTGGGAATTTTAATTAGATTTAAAACCTCTTGGAAATCGCATTACGGTAAGAGATTTAAAAAACCGTCTTTACATATACTTTAACCTCTTGCCAACTGCGTACTGCAAATATACAGAGGCAAGAAAGGTGGGCTTTATTGCCCTTCCTCCACACATGTGCCCACAGTGGCATGAGGTTTGTGTTGGGGGAGCGCACTCACTGATCAAGCTGTCACAGAAAGCTCTCCTTTAAGGCCTCTGATTGGGAGCCAACAGGAAGGGCTCCCAATCATGTGACCGCTGTGTGAGCCAATCACCCTGATCGCATGATACAGAAGGGTTAACCGCTGAACCCGAGGAAAATAAAGAATTCTACCATTGCACCCTTTACGCACTGCTTGTTTGATTCTGGTCATACTTGCATAATTCTGCGCTCTGGTGTCTTGGGTTGTGGGTGCTTTCCTCTGGGGACCTCACTTAAGACGGCCATACATGGATCAAAATACAACTGGTTCAGCAGGGACCAGCCAAATTTCTATCCATGTCAGGTTTTTCTGGATCAGTGCCACCGGCTATAACCGGCAGCGCTGATTAGTATATTCTCACGCAGGGAAGTCTCCCCAATGTTAGAATGCAATTATTCGGTGGGATTGATTGCCCTATACACATGGAGTGTGTGTATGGGGGTTACGGGGTTATTTATTTATTTTTGTTTAACCCTCTATTTGAATGAAATAAAGAACATTTATGGGCTGCCTTACAATGCAGGCTCTGCTAATACAAGAGAACTGGAGAACTGCAACCAGTTTGGGCAGCGAAGAGGAGCATGTTTAGGGGCCCATTCTTCTTTACAGTACAGAGGAAGCCTGCGGGAGTGACGATCGGAGTAACAGTATCATCCTATTCATCATCCTCTAGGCAGAACAAGCCATTCAATTTTTTTCACCATGTTTCAGGTTACACCCATATTTAGTTATTAACATTAAACATTGTCACAGTCTGCTACCACGTGGAACAGCACATCAGCTGCCGCATCATGCTGGCAGCATCACTTGTGCCTCATTTGTACCCAAAATGCTGGTATTTTTTAGAGCGCTAGTATGGCTTATTGTTAGACTGGACCTTGGAAAGTGTCACTGACAGATGTGTTGATGTTCCCAGTTACCTATCAATCACACATTAAAAATTTAAAGGATCTTCTGCTTTTCCCATTTATGACATGATTACCATCACTTTTCTTGCCATACGTTTGCAAACAGCATTTCATTTATTTCTGCTGGTCTCAGGTAACTTCATTAGTGGTGGTAATGTGGAATTTAAGTAGATTATTTTGATGCCAAACTTCTGTTCTCTATCTCGGGTTTCCTAGTACTGTATTCTGTTAAAGACAAAATGAATTAAAGTTGGGATTGTTTGGAAGCAGGCTGTACATTCTGTTTTTTGTGCTTCGCCAAAGAACCCTCCCTGAGCTGCAGCTGATTACACTGCAATATAGTTTTTTATTGCTAATTCACTTGATGGACCCCAGAGATCAGCAACCTTTTCTGAAATATCCTATTGTCATGGTTTTAGCTTTCCCTTTTTTTTTTTCTCCTTTGCATGATCAAGTCTGTGAAATGTTGGCACTTAATGTCAAGCCTACTCCAGCACTTAACTGTATTTCAGCACTGGGGGACTGGACAGAGTGGGAGTTTTCAATTGACGGCTTCCAGTACAGAGAACATTAATGCGCCATCTGATTGGCTGGATCCCATGGAATTGTGTCATTTTAGAGGAAGGCAATTGTTTATAATCTGTACTATTATACATATGCAACCAACATTTACAGTTCTGGGGATATATAGTCGTATATGTGATGATGTATAAGGTGTAAGGAAATGTATGCAATATAGTGATTGAGAAATTGAAGTAAATATATTGCAGTAAAGGTGCACATTTTTATTGTAGCCGTCCTTTTAACTGTGTCTTTAAATATGATGTCTCTTTTTCGGTATTATATGTATTCATATTACTGTAAGTTCCCTTACAGAAAGGAAAGATTACGTAGCAGGGAATGCAGCAGGTCAGCATTGCCAAATGTAGAACAGCTTAAGTTATGAACATTCTAAACACGGTATGTCAGTATTTTTTAAAGTGAGCTTTACACAAAAATATCACCTTGCAGAATTCTAATCCTCCCCTGCCCCAATCTTAAAAATAATAAAGATGAATAAAGTAATTTTTCTATTATATTTGCTGCACTATGCCTCCATATACACCTAGGTGAGAATGACATAAAACCTCCACACACAGTCTTCTGGGTTACCAACATCAGCTCATGAAGATTTACAGGACCACATAATTGGGGGACTGGTGCCAAGAACTGGGAAGAATCAGCCGGCCCCCAATGACAAAGAACAAAGATGGGGGTGTCAGGCTATATGTGAAGCCGAAGAGCAGTGAGGAAGCAAAGGACAGTGCAGGATTTGCAGGGCTTGTGAGTATGTTTTTGTGGATGAAAGGTTAAAGTGATTGTAAACGATCACCTTGTAAAACAACCCATTCAGTATAAATTGCAACTAAAGGCAAAACATTTGTGTATAGATATTTCCCTTTTTTGTAAGTGATCACATTCCCTCTGTTCTCGGCTGCATAAGAGCTGAGGGGAGGAGAAGCAGCAGCACACTGAGCTTCCCAGTGAATAGCTGTGCAGGGTGGGGGGGGCGTGTGTCAAGACAAGTCTGATGATTGGAGGAGAGCAGGCTGAGTTCCCAGCATAGCTAGAGAACTGACCATTTTGTGCTCTCTGCTTAGTGTAGTCAGTTTTTAAAAGGGAAGCAGAGGGCCTGGCAGGTACATCGGGGATTTCACACAAGGGAAGCAATACAAAGAGAATAGGAAGAGGTGGGCATTTGTTTGGGGGGGGGGGATGAAGCCCAGCATTTTAATATATTGGGAACAGTATAGTACATGGAGACCTTTTCGGGAAACATATGTAAAGGTGAACTTGCACTGCCATGAACGTCTTGTACATTTGTACAGGCTCATCTCTATTGAAATTGCTTACTCTGATTTCACTGCACACTGAATTTATCCCATTCCCTAGAATTCAGATCATCTTTAGAACTCTGCTGGTCTTCCACAATACAGTTGTCTGTGCTTGCCACAGATTTATGTACCTGTTGGAGACCATACTGAACACTCCAGCAGTTCAGTAATGCTGAGTTCACTCCCCGGGCACTGCTCATGTCACACACAGGTGCAGCGGCTGAGGAGTTTAATAGTCTCTATGAAATCAGCTCATTGCCATCCGCTGTCCATCAGAGGCTAAGCGGACCTGATGGAGAACTAATCTCTCATTACCCATCTGGCTTGTGCTCTTTAATTATTGGGTTAGCAGAGCCTGCTGGGAAACTCTGAGACTTGTTCACCGTCAGGTTCGCCTAACGCTGTACAACCTAATGGCAGCTATGGATCCCGCCCACTGACATTCGCTGTCAAGCACAAGTAAGGTGGACCTGATAAGGGGGGGACTAGTTTCTCAGCTACCCCAGCAGACTCTACCCACTGCCATTGTTCAGTCAATGTCATTGGTTTCTATGGTGCTGGCGGCTTGCCTCCTAACAACCAGTGACATAGTTACAAAACACAAATGCAGTAATAAAGTTAAACACACAACGCCTTCCCCGACCCGTAGCCAAAACGTGCTGCTGTTAATGGCACTCTCACGAATTGGAAAACACGGAGCGTTTTCAGGTGCGCATAACTGCACGGTGCTGCAGCACTATGCCGTTCTCTGCACCCGCATTTTTGAAAGGACCGGAGACTTTTTTTTTCCCTACGTTCCTGCAGGTACAGCACCCCATTCAAATGAATAGGCTGCTGTACAACCTAATAGGCTGCTGAAAGTGTTCAGCCCCCCTTAAACTTTTCACTCTTTGTTTTATATTGCAGCCATTTGCTAAAATCGTGTAAGTTCATTTTTTTTTCCTCATTAATGTACACACCGCACCCCATATTTACAGGAAAACACAGAATTGTTGACATTTTTGCAGATTTATTAAAAAAGAAAAACTGAAATATCACATGGTCCTAAGTATTCAGACCCTTTGCTCAGTATTTAGTAGAAGCACCCTTTTGATCTAATACAGCCATGAGTCTTTTTGGGAAAGATGCAACAAGTTTTTCACACCTGGATTTGGGGATCCTCTGCCATTCCTCCTTGCAGATCCTCTCCAGTTCTGTCAGTTCGGATGGTAAACGTTGGTGGACAGCCATTTTTAGGTCTCTCCAGAGATGCTCAATTGGGTTTAAGTCAGGGCTCTGGCTGGGCCATTCAAGAACAGTCACGGAGTTGTTGTGAAGCCACTCCTTCGTTATTTTAGCTGTGTGCTTGGGGTCATTGTCTTGTTGGAAGGTAAACCTTCGGCCCAGTATGAGATCCTGAGCACTCTGGAGAAGGTTTTCGTCCAGGATATCCCTGTACTTGGCCGCATTCATCTTTCCCTCAATTGCAACCAGTCGTCCTGTCCCTGCAGCTGAAAAAAAAAACACAGCATGATGCTGCCACCACCATGCTTCACTGTTGGGACTGTATTGGACAGGTGACGAGCAGTGCCCGGTCTTCTCCACACATACCGCTTAGAATTAGGGCCAAAAAGTTCTATCTTGGTCTCATCAGACCAGAGAATCTTATTTCTCACCATCTTGGAGTCCTTCAGATGTTTTTTTAGCAAACTCTATGCGGGCTTTAATGTCTCTTGCACTGAGGAGAGGCTTCTGTCGGGCCACTCTGCCATAAAGCCCCGACTGGTGGAGGGCTGCAGTGATGGTTGACTTTCTACAACTTTCTCCCATCTCCCGACTGCATCTCTGGAGCTCAGCCACAGTGATCTTTGGGTTCTTCTTTACCTCTCTCACCAAGGCTCCCCCCCCCCCCCCATAGCTCAGTTTGGCCGGACGGCCAGCTCTAGGAAGGGTTCTGGTCGTCCCAAACGTCTTCAATTTAAGAAATATGGAGGCCACTGTGCTCTTAGGAACCATAAAGTGCAGCATACATTTTTTTTTTGTAACCTTGGCCAGATCCGTGCCTTGCCACAATTCTGTCTCTGAGCTCTTCAGGCAGTTCCTTTGACCTCATGATTCTCATTTGCTCTGACATGCACTGCGAGCTGTAAGGTCTTGTATAGACAGGTGTGTGGCTTTCCTAATCAAGTCCAATCAGTATAATCAAACACAGCTGGACTCAAATAAAGGTGTAGAACCATCTCAAGGATGATCAGAAGAAATGGACAGCACCTGAGTTAAATATATGAGTGTCACAGCAAAGGGTCTGAATACTTGGGACCATGTGATATTTCAGTTTTTCTTTTTTAATTTGCAAAACATTCAACAATTCAGTTTTTCTGTCTATGGGGTGCTGTGTGTACATTGAGGGAAAAAAAAATGAACTTAAATGATTTTAGCAAATGGCTGCAATATAACAGTGAAAACTTTAAGGGGGTCTGAATACTTTCCGTACACGTGTGTGTGTGTGTGTGTATGTATATGTATGTATGTATATATATATGTATGTATATATATATATATATATATATATAATATATATATATTTTTTTATAAATACAGCAAATACTTCCCCTATTATTGCACTACAAACTGTTTTTTTTTTTTTTCAATTTAATCAGTTTAGATTTTTTTTTTTTTTTTTTTTATTGCATGAGATCAACTACTCCAGTACTACCATCCCTAAAAAAAAAAAAAAAATGATAAACACAGATTACATCATTATCCCCTTAATCTCCTTTTTCAAGCTTGCAAGAGACTACATCAAACATCTGTTAAACTGTCTTCAAAATGTATTTTTCTTTTCCAGTGGATTGATGCATTGGTGTGTGTGTGTGTGTGTGTGTGTGTAATACATATATACAGTGCCTTGAAAAAGTATTCGTACCCCTTGAAATTTTCCATATTTTGTCATGTTACAACCAAAAGCGTATTTTATTGGGATTTTATGTGAAAAGTGGCACATAATTGTGAAGTGAAAGGAAAACGATAAATTGTTTTTCAAAGTTTTTAACAAATAAGTATCTGAAAAGAGTGGCGTGCATTTGTATTCAGCCCCCTTTACTCTGATACCCTAACTAAAATCTAGTGCAGGGATATGCAATTAGCAGACCTCCAGCTGTTGCAAAACTACAAGTCCCATCATGCCTCTGCCTCTGGGTGTCATGCTTGTGGTTGTCAGAGTCTTGCTCTGCCTCATGGGAATTGTAGTTCTGCAACAGCTGGAGGTCCGCTAATTGCATATCCCTGATCTAGTGGATCAATTGCCTTCAGAAGTCACCTAATTAGTAAATAGAGTCCACCTGTGTGTAATTTAATCTCAGTATAAATACAGCTGTTGTATGAAGCCCTGAGGCTGCTGGGTTCACACTGGTACGACATACGCGTCGAGTTTGCGAACACATGTCGTATGTAAATCAACGATTCCCTATGAGAACCGTCTTAACTGATTCGACACAAGTCGGTCCGACTTTGAAAATGGTTCCTGCACTACTTTGGTCCTACTTCAGCCTATTGAATATCATTGAAGTCGGATCAAAGTTGTATCCTGTTCCTTACCATCCGACTTGTGACATCCGACATGGTGATTACAGCAGCGGTAAAATAAAATTTATCTCACCCTGGGATTGTTTTGATTGGTCAAAGGACAAGTGAAACTATCTCAAAGTTGGAGCAAAATCTTATCTTGTTCATTCAAGTTGGATGGAAATAGGACTGAAGTAGGACCCATGTCACGGGGCAAAGTAGGATGACCGTCATACAACAGTCGTGTAGTACCAATGTGAACCCAGCTTTAGAGTTTCTTGGAGAACCTTAGTGAACAAACCGCATCATGAAGGCCAAGTAACACACCAGACAGGTCAGGGATAAGGTTATGGAGAAGTTTAAAGCAGGGTTAGGTTATCCCGGATGCATGAATCTGGCTTTTTGAATAGGCTGATGTATGATCCACGGACGGACCCCCTTTCCTTTTCTTTTCCCTTTCTGATTTCCTCCATAGATTTCTTGATTCAGGCCAGCATTGGCTTCATGTTCTCTTAGTCCAAATTTTATTCCACCCCCCCCCTCTTTTTATGCTCTTTTTATGTTTCTCTATTTTTTTTCTTATTCAAGATAGTGATGTTAACATTCGGGGAGTCAAAGCCCCTCTTGCAAGACTGTGGTGTAGTGGGTAGCACTCTCGCCTAGCAGTAAAAAGGGTCGCTGGTTCGAATCCCAACCACGGCACTACCTGCCTGGAGTTTGCATGTTCTCCCTTTGCCTGCGTGGGTTTCCTCCGGGTTCTCCGGTTTCCTCCCACACTCCAAAGACATGTTGGTAGGTTAATTGGCTTCTGTCCAAAATTGGCCCTAGTATATGAATGTGAGTTGGGGACCTTGGATTGTGGGCTCCTTGAGGGTAGGGACAGATGTGAGTGTGCGATGTATGTGTGGAGCGCTGCGTAAATTTGACAGCGCTATATGGGTACCTTTTTTAAATAATAATATAATAGATGAGCATGTACAGGGATAGGGAGAATTGTAAACACGCACCCACACTCAGGTTGAACTGGATGGACTTGTGTCTTTATTCAACCTTACTAACTATGTAATAATGCTTGGTAACGAGTGATCCTTGGTGGACCGTGATCTCTGGGGATGGGCTTCTCTACAGGGGGCCTACTACTGGAGATTGATATTTATGGAATTCTTGACCTCAAAATCACGGGTTTATCGACCCACATTATGACTCGGGGGGGGGGGGTGTCATTGTGTGGGGACCACCCCACAGTATTTATAAGGTTCTGGTCGTTTCTACATCCATGTTATAGCAGAAAACATATTACCGTATATACTCAAGTATAAGCCGACCTGAATATAAGCCGAGGCACCTAATTTTACCACAAAAAACTGGGAAAACTTATTGACTCGAGTATAAGCCTAGGGTGTCCATCTGCATGCCTCACTGTGCCCATGCCTCACTGTGCTCATGCCTCACTGTGCTTTGAAAAATCGGTGCTACCCGGCCGTAGGTCCCCCAGACAAAAAACTTTGCACACTTCTAGAGAAGAAATGGTGCTACATGTGTGCCAATTTTCGGGTTCAGGGGACCTACGACCGGCCGGTACCGGTTCCCCAAAATCACTGGAGAAATGACCGTTTAACATGGGAGTCTATGGAAGGGGTGCCCGGGTATGAAAAATCGGTGCTCCTCGGCTATAGGTCCCCCGGACAACAAACTTTGCACACTTGTAGAGGAAGAGTGAGGATACATGTGTGCCAAGTTTGGGGTCCAGGAAATCTACGGCTGGC
Source organism: Rana muscosa (assembly GCA_029206835.1). Taxonomy (NCBI): domain Eukaryota; kingdom Metazoa; phylum Chordata; class Amphibia; order Anura; family Ranidae; genus Rana; species Rana muscosa. The sequence continues at coordinate 420,821,571 of CM055116.1, read as the reverse complement.
TGGTACCGGGTCCCCAAAGTCTGGGAGATCAGGTGCAAAAAGGTGACTCGAGTATAAGCTGAGGGGGGCATTTTCAGCACAAAAAAGTGCTTAAAAACTAGGCTTATACTTGAGTATATATGGTATTCCTGCTTTTAATAGTTGGTGACTAAGTGCTCACATGTGAGATTAGAGAAGACATCACTCAATTGCTGAGAGATTCTGTAACCTTGTTTTCCCCCCTACTCGTGTACCATCTCTTCCAGTTATATAGAACACGCAAGGATTGTTTGCTGCTCTGCACAATGTTCATATTGCTTATATTCTTTAAAATTTTCAATAAAAAACGATTGAAACAAAAAAAATGTATCCCAAGCTTTGAACATCTAATGGAGCACTGTTCAATCCATCATCGGAAAAATGGAATGAGTATGGCATGACTGCAAGGAGAGCATTCATCAGAAAAGCAGCCTAGAGGGCCATGGTAACTCTGGAGGAGCTGAAGAGATCCCACAGCTCATGTGGGAGCAGGGCTGTTTGAAGGAATTTGGGGGCCCCAAGCAAAATGGACTTGGAGGCCCCCCCCCCCCCCCCCGCAAAGCCTACAGGAACCACAGCATAGCGATACAGTTTATCCTGGCAGGAGAGGACACACAAACACATCCTAGCAGGGCAGGGAGGGTTCATGCTGGGACTGGAAATCATGTGACCCCCCCCCCAAAAGTGAGGAACTACAGGTCCCAGCATGAACCCCTCAGAGCTGACTACTGCTCCAGTCCTGCCCAGTGCCCACATAAGGGTGGTCACTGGGCAGGACTGGAGCAGGAGTCAGCTCTGAGGGGTTCATGCTGGGACCTGTAGTTCTTCATTTTTGGGGGGTCACATGATTTTAAGTCCCAGCATGAACCCTCCCTGCTCTGCTAGGATGTGTTTGTGTGTCCTGAGGGGTTCAGCTGGGACCTGTAGTTCTTCACTTTTGGGGGGGGTCACATGATTTCAAGCCCCACAATGAACCCTCCCTGCCCTGCTAGGATGTGTTTGTGTGTCCTATCCTGGCAGGGCAGGGAGGGTTCATGCTGGGACTGGAAATCATGTGACCCCCTCCCCAAAAGTGAAGAACTACAGGTCCCAGCATGAACCCCTCAGAGCTGACTACTGCTCCAGTCCTGCCCAGTGCAGTGCCCCCCCTTATGATGTGTTGGTCAGTGCTGTGCTGACAATGGTGAGTAGGCAATGCTTACTTAACTGCTTTCTACAGCTGGCTGAAATCTGTCTCACTCTGTCACGTCTTTCTGTGTTCTTCAGACTTCAGCACAGCAGCATGCCGCTGCCTGAGTGGCTGGACAGTGCCTCGAGGACAGAGCGGGAGGAGGAGGGTGGACTCGGAGGCGGAGCTAGCTAGAAGATCTTTCCTCCGCTGCCTGTGATAGGCACAACTCTGCCTCTCTCCTGCTCTGCTAGTGACGTCACTGGTTGCTTCAAGCCAAGCGGGCTTCACGTAGCAACCAGCAGAGACAGTGCCAGCTAGCTAGGCTAGGGGGGTCCACAGCCACTGTCAGATCGATCGTGCATTTGATTTAGATCGACCCAGGGCGGCATTGGAAATTCAGGACAGGCAGCAGGCAGGCATCCTAGGCTGGGGCCCCAGGCAATTGCTTGTTTTGCCTGTCCTGTTCCGACGGCCCTGTGTGGGAGAATCTGTCCACATACTCATACACTACACAAATCTGGCCTTTATGAGTGGCAAGAAGAAAGCCACTGTTTGAAAGAAAACCATAAGAAGCCATGGGGGGAACACTGCAAACATGTGGAAGAAGGTGCTCTGGCAGATAAGACCAAAATAGAAAATTTTGGCCTAAAAGCAAAACGCTATGTGTGTGGCAGAAAACTAACACTGCACATCACCCTGAACACACCATCCCCACCGTGAAACATGGTGGTGGTAGCATCATGTTGTGGGGATGCTTTAATTTAGGATAGACAGGGAATCTGGTCAGAATTGATGGGAAGATGAATAGAGCCAAATACAGGGCAATCTTAGAAGAAAACCTGTTAGAGACTGCAATAGACTTGAGACTGGGGAGGAGTTTCACCTTCCAGCATAACGACCCTAAACATACAGCCAGAGCTACAATGGAATGGTTTAGATCACAGCATATTCATGGGTTAGAATAGCCCAGTCAAAGTCGAGACCTAAATCTAATAGAGTATCTGGCAAGACTTGAAAATTGCTGTTTAGACGCTCTCCATCCATTCTGATAGAGCTTAAGCGATCTTGTAAAGAAGAATGGGCAAAAATTCATTTAGCAGAGTGTGCAGGAGCTGAGCAATCGCAATACAGCCTACGTGGATCAGAGTTGTAATGAAAACATAAGAAGTATGTGCTGGGTTTCATAAAGCTCACCATACACTATAAAATCGGATTGTACAATCTTCTTTAGATCTACCGTCAACTATGCAGTGCAAGAGTCTGCCTGATTGGAAAGATAGTGTGTTCTCCTCCTTTTTTTTATTTTTTATATGGTTTTGGGAAATCCTAAAGGAGATTGTATAGTGTATGGCCACCTTTTATACACCTAAAATTAACTATTTGCGCTTTCTGTGCCATTAATAGTTAATGGCACACCAAACTCATAAGCAAACATTTTGGTGGGGAAAAAAAACAAGTGTGACAAACGCAGAAAAACAATACGCCAAAATGTTTCATGAGCTACTTTGCCATGCGTAGGACAGCCTATTGAAATCTACGGGCTACCCCATGCATGTCGCAGGAAAAAGGAGCCAAAAAACATGCACTATGCTAGGTGTGAGTTGGGTCTGAAATGGAGCTGCACAATTAATTGGGGGAGGGAGGGGGGGGGGGGTTAGATACACTAACAGATTTAAGCCAAACCTCTGCAAATACTTTATAAGCAGAGCAACAGTTTTTTCTTTTCCCTTTTGAGATAAAGATCTTGCATCAATATAAGCTGAGCATTGTAAGCTCTCCTGTCAGTGTTTAAATGGTTTGTCTCATCCCCGTAACTACGAGAGAGCTTGTTCTTTTGAGGGACAACAGACTTGCTTGCCAGACCATCAGATGAAAATAGAAGATAGCGAGCAAAAAAAAGAAAACAAATGCAGCCATTACATCTCAGAATTGGTAAGCTGCAAAAGCACACAGTACACATACTAAACATTGTAGGCACGAAGGGGGGGGTCGAGGACATCTGCGGGGGCTTCGATCTAAAGTATGTAATTCATAATGAGCTAGTATGCTATGCACAGGGCTCAAAATTTCAAGTCCTGAGCCACTAGCCAGGCCTTAAGAGTTACTCGCCACCAGTTGCCCCACCCAACCTCTCCCCTGCCCCACCCCTAAACACGCCCTTGTAAATTATCTCATGAAATTACACTATTAAATGTTTTCAGCAGAATTAAGTTCCAAAACTAAATAACAACAACTTTAACACTATTAACATAAAGCATATCAGTACCCATCAAATGCAGCCTCACTGTGCCCATCAAATGCAGCCTCACTGTGCCCATCAATGCACTCTCACTGTGCCCATCATTGCAGCCTCACTGTGCCCGTAACTGCAGCCTCATTGTGCCCGCAGCCATGTGCCCTTTACAGTTTACAAATTTAGAGTTAGAGGAGGTCTAGCACTAGAATTATTGCTCTGTTTGATTTTCGCAGCGTGACCTACATGTGCATTTGCTTCTGCATGCAAACATGATGGGGCAAGTGCGCTTTAAAAATTTATATACATTTTTATATATTTTTCCTCCCGCTGCCTGTAAAGGCAATCCAGTGGCTAATAAGCCGCTAGGATGGCTTTTACATTGCAGGGAATTGCTGGCTGAAAAAGGATATCTAGATGATACCTTAAGCTGCAAGCATCATCCAGATATCTCCACTCAAAGTCCACGATGTCACATGACGTCATGCAGGCGCGAAGTGATTAAATGACAGGACCTCTTAAATGTAAGATCTGGGGTCAAAAAGACCCCAGATCCCATATTTTACACTTAAATGCAATAAAATAAAAAAATCCCCTTTAAGACCATTGGGCAGAAGTGACATTTGACGTTGCTCCCACCATTCAATGTTATGGAGCCGAGCGGGGGCTATCTTTCCCTCACTCGGCTCCAGGCCTGTCAGGGGGAAGGACGCGATCGTCTCGGCCGCTACCGAGGGCTCCGGTAAGCCGCGGAGACGACCGGAACGTGGCAGGGGTGTCCTTCTCCCACCCCCGATTAAAAGGGATCTTGCGGCGAATCCGCCATGGAGACCACTTTTCACATAAAGTGCACTGCCCGCCGTTTCAGAAAATAGCGGGGTTATGGCAGCTAGCTGTTGTCATAACAACGGTATTTAGCGTCAAAGTACCGACGTACAATGATGGCGATTTGTGCTAAGTGGTTAAATAGTGTTTGTGGTGCTCAGATGAAGTGAAGATCCGCTTTAAAGTGATTGTAAAGTCTCATATTTTTTATTTATTTTTTATACTTACCTGCTCTGTGCAGTGCAGTGCACAGAACATTCCCTTACCTTTTTTGTGTCCCATGCTGGCACTCTCAGTAAGGTTGAAGACATTTCGGAGCTCATCCAAACCTGCAGTGTTTCGAAGAAAGGGCTTCAACAATACAGAACAAGCCCAGTTTAATGTGACTTATACTACCTGTACTATGGCCTGGATACATGAGAACCTTTACAGAATTGAGAAGTCTTCTTAAGAACGTTCATAAGGCTACACAGGCAATTTCTTTGCTGCCGCCAGAATTATCTAGTTTGAGACTATCCTCATCTGCAGCACATAGAAATCAATGTCATGGTAATGAGCTAACTGCCAACAAGCAGTAAAATCTCTCAGTAGCACAAAGATTTATTCACCTGTCTAACCTTAGGCTGTGAAGGTCATGTGTGACAGATTCTGTGTTTGTCTTATGACCGGTATACTTTTATTGTGTTGGCAACCAAGCTGCATTTTCATATAGCAAGCAGTCAAATTCAGTTCTGTGCTAGGACATGTTAAGGCTCGATTTACATATATGCGAAGCGGATGCGTTTTGATGCACATCAGATTCGCATAACATGTGAACCAAATTGGCTTGCAATGGAGCCAGTTCACACATGTCCGGGGCGGCCACGGCCCATTTTTGAAAAAAGTCCTGTGCGATTTTTAGATCAGGTTCAAACTTCAAACCGCACCCAGACATGTGTGAACCTAGCCTCATGCTGCGTACACACGACCGTTTTTAATGACGAGAAAAATGCAATTTTTTAAAATGGTCATTAAAAATGATCGTGTGTGGGCTTCAGAGCATTTTTCACGACGTGAAAAATGGCCATGAAAAAATTGGAACATGCTCTAATTTTTCTCGTCGTTTCTCACCTTGTTGTTTTTCTCGTCATAAAAAACGGCCGTGTGTAGGCTTTAACGACGTGAAAAAAAAATGCGCATGCTCAGAATCAAGTATGAGACGGGAGCGCTCGTTCTGGTAAAACTAGCGTTCGTAATGGAGATGGCACATTCGTCACGCTGTAACGGACTGAAAAGCATGAGGCTGAAAAGCGCGAATCGTCTTAACAAACTTTACTAACATGAAGGGTGGCACCATCCGAATGGAACTTCCCCTTTATAGTGCCGTCGTACGTGTTGTACGTCACCGCGCTTTACTCGAGCATTTTTTCCCACGATGGTGTGTAGGCAAGGCAGGCTTGAGAAGAATCACGTTGAGAAAAATTCAGTTTTTTTCAATGACATTAAAAACGGTCGTGTGTAAGTGAAAATGTCATTCTTGATGGCATCCCAATGCACACCTTGCGTTGCAAAAATGGTATGTGTCCAATTTTTATTGTGGCTTGCTGCATTGCCAGCCTATTCAAATGACCGGTCTGCCTGAACACAATATACTAAATCGGGGTCCCCAATCTTTTCAGTACGAGAGCCACATTGTATATTTTACAAATATTCTTGTGCCCAAAAATCTGTTTTTATAAAGGAATGATTAACATTTAAAGGAATGTGAATATACACACTTCAATAAAAAAACTTAACATTAGAGTTCCCCTCTTGTCACATCAAAAATCGCCTCCCCCCCCCCCCCCCCACCCATTTAAATCTGAGTCCCCCTTTCACATCAGATCTCACTTATAAATCAATCACATCAGAGTAGCTGCGGGCTGGGTAAAATTTTGTAATTGGCCATCAGTCGGAGAACTCTTTACCAGTGTAGATTGGGTCTTTATACTGTATAAGGTATTCTGAAAAGAGGGACATTAAAGCCTGGTACACACAATGAGATTATCGGACAAATGATAGTCCCGTGTTTGTTTGTTTTGTTTTTTTTTTGTTTTTTGCATGCTAGTCTCATATACAAAATGAGGAAGGTTACTCAACTTATGAAAATTCTGGTACGACAGAATAAAACTTCGGAAGTGATGTAATGTGTTGAATTTTGTAATGTTTCCGAGCATGCATGGTCTACTGTACAAATTAAACCAAAATTGGAGGTTGTGTTCACTTTCGATGAAAACATTTCTAGCCTGCACCTTCAGGTTTTGTTGTCCAAAATGTCGGAATCGGCTGTCGAAAAGCACTATTTTAACAATCAGTTAATCGGCCGAATGTTCGTTGTGCAAATTTTTTTTTAAAACGTACATAAGACAAATAATTTGAAATACTAGAACTAGTATCGGATATCCATCAAAGCGGCACTCCTGTCAATAATTCAAATGACTGGCTAGCGTATGTACATCAACATATGCGAACAAACAAATAAACAAATTTAGGGATAGAGGGGGGCGTGTCCGGATGTGAGCGGCGGCGGACGTGTTTGAGAGGAGCTCCGGATATCCTTAACACAATCCTTTGCCATCCATGCATCCACTGGCCTACACAGCTCAAGCCGCCTTGCCTACCTGTTCCTCCCTGTTGGGCCCTGACCAAGTATTGAGTGGGGATCCAGTCGTGGACGCCCGGGAAGCCATCCAGTACTCTGCCTGCAGCCGCCGCCATCTTGCTGGCCTGTATCCGACCTGTGGGAGTTGATCCTTGCCTAACAGTGGGGTAAGAAACCATCCTACATCCCCTGGACTGTTCTCCTTCCTCCTGCCTACCCCCTCCACTGCCTGGTGTGTTCTGATGGCCTGCTGAGCCGCGGGGAGCGCTCGCGGCGGCTGCGGCCTAGTGGAGCCTGACGGACACCGCTGTTTCCTGAGCGGCTACCCCGCGGTAGTGCGCCGACCGGATCGCGGACGCGGATCCCGCGGCCCTGTGACTCATCCTCCTCCCTGTGGGGCCCTGCTGTGCTGATCTGTGGGGACCAATCTGTGTGGGCTGCTGGAGGTGCCCAGGGGCCTAGTGATTCTGCCTGTGTCCCCCTGTTCTGACCATGTCTTAAGTGCACTCTCTGCCTGCCAACCTGATCACTGTGTGCTGGGGGGCTGTATGCTCTTGCTGTATGCTCCTGCTGACTGTTAGCCTGGACTGGGCTCTCCCGGGACACTCTCCCATTACCCATCTGTGCCACCCTCTGCTGCCTACGGGACATTGATCTTGGAGTTTGCTGCTCCTCTGTTGGGGCCCCCCTTTTAGTGACCCACCAGATTTCCCCCTCTTCCAAGAAGGGGAAAAAATCCTCCGGGGCAGTTGGGGTGGGCTTGTCCCCCCGGCAGCCTCATCCCCCCTCATTGCAGCCAGACCCAATACTGCTTGGACAACTCCGGGCCCTGTTGACTGACTTGGAGATGGGTCCCGGTGAGGTTCCGGCGGCGGAGCGGACCCCGCCATCGCAGGATAGTACGGCCACAATCCTTGCTGCGATCGAGCAGAGCAAGACCTCACTGCTTGTGCGCATCGACCACCTTGCTGAGGAGTGCAATCTTATCAGAAATTACCTCGAAAAAATTAGGGGGGGGATAACTCAAACTGAGACCAGGATATCCGCTACCGAAGATCTTACTGCCACTCATGCCTCGTCCATTGCTGAACTGCAGCGCACGGTACAGTCCCTTGTCGCAAAATCTGATGACGCTGAGAACAGACTCAGACACAATGTCAGAGTCCTGGGGCTACCTGAGGGGGAGGAGGGGGACCGCCCGGCAGAATTCGCGGAGGGGTTCTTTAAGGATCTACTGGGCTTCACAGATGTTTCTCCTACCTATGTGGTTGAAAGAGCTCATCGGGTGCCCACCGGCCGCGCCATCCCGGGAAATCTCCCCCGGCCCTTCTTGATACGCTTCCTTAATTATCGAGACAGAGACAGGATTCTCTCTGAGGCCCGCAAACATCCCACTCTCAAATACGGCAACGCCTCTGTTTTTCTTTTCCCCGATTTTTCGGCTGATCTGCAGCGGTAAAGGAAGACTTTCAACGATGTCCGTAGACGGCTCAGGGAGAAGAACATAAAATATGGCATGCTTTACCCCAGCCGCCTGCGAGTCCAACACGATGGAACAATCCGATTCTTTGACAACCCAGCGGATGCTGATGACTGGCTGACCACCTTACGTTGAAGACCCATTCCCTGTTCTACTACGTGGATTTCCTGCGCCCTGATATCCTACTAAACTGTCCTGTGAGTACATACTTGCCTGATGCACGGATCTTCCATATCCTTGCTTGATTCATCCTACAAACATTCGGCAATTACCGGAGCAAACACGAACGCACTTTTACACGTGACTTGCACTTGACCCTCACGGTTTAGTGTTGTGTGAGTTGAGATAGGCCTGGTGCCCTCCACTCTCTCTTGGAGGTACCAAATAGCTGGAGGAACGACAACCCACCCCCCTCTGGATTGCTCAGCCCTTCTCGCTGTATTGGGATTCACGTCCCTCACCCTTGCCCACTGTTCTATCAAGTCGCTGACTTTGGTGCCACTGATTTTTGGGATCAATATCCCCCGTCCCTCTGCTCCCTGTTATTACAAGACGGAAGAGACAATACCTGTCAGCAGAGTGGGTGGACTGGCACCGGTAGTGTAGTGCCCCCAGTTGAGGGGTTCACTGCGACCTGTAGTTTAAAGTTCTTTTCTGGGTAAAAACTATTCCCAGACCTTCCCCCCTGTTTGGAGGAAGGCTGGGATATAGTAGGATAGGCACTCGTGCCTGGGAAGTTTGATTAAGGATCTAGTTGTTCCTTGCTCTTATGTTGTTGTTGTTTTTTTTTTTGTTTTTTTTTTCTCTGTTTTTTTTTTTTCTCTGTTTTGTTGTGTTTTGTGGTATGCTTAAGTACTGTCAGTATTATTTGCACTGTGACCGAGATCTTGCTGCTCGTGGGGTGCACTGGTACATGCCCTCTAGTGTATCTCCTCAATTATTTCTCCCCATTGCCCGATGGCTAGTCAACTAGCTGACTCCTTTACCGTCCTTTCCTGGAATGTCAGAGGTCTTAACTCAAAATTCAAGCGAGCCCTTTTATTTCAATACTTAAAATCTCACTCCCCCCAGCTTATTCTCCTTCAGGAGACTCACCTCATGGGCAGTAAGATTTTGACTCTCTTTGGATAAAAAAAAAAAAAAGGAACTTTATTTTGAAGGAAAAACACATACAGTTCAAGTGACCACATTCAAATGCATCATTTACAATGGAAAGCCCCTACTCCTCCATCTCACCCTCTCAGCATATAGTTATACAAACATTGTTACAATCTCCTGTCCCCGACCCGCCTCTTCCCTCCTAACCAACTGCCTTCTCCCCCCTCAATACCATGAGCGCATTTCTGTAGTCTTATTCAGAATTTCCGTCAACTACGGAGTACATTTTCATCACACCGAATGTAACACTTCTTTAGCAATATTCCCATAATCAGATTATACCTAATAGCCTGTCCATGACCATATCGCCCGGTGCCAAGCCCGGAGTATCTAACCACGGTCCCCAGAGCTTCTCAAATTTCTGCGAACAGCCTCTATGTTGATATATAATTTTTTCCATTCGGAGCGTAGCTCCTAATTTGGTAACCCATTCAGTCTGAGTAGGTGGCAACTCAGACTTCCAATGCAACATTATCAGTTTACGTGCCATAAACAGGGCCCTGGAGAGGGCCTCCCTTACGTGAGGTTCCCATTCCATTGCATCCAACAGGTTCAGAATGCAGTATCTGGGGTCACACGGGACCGACACCTGGAACACCGCGTTCAGGGTGTCAATCACCCCCCTCCAATACACGTGGAGTTTGGGACACCGCCAGAGCATGTGTATCAAGTCTCCATGGTCTCTTTTGCATCTAGTGCAGCTAGGGTCAGACAGTATACCCATTTTATGTAGCCTATGAGGTGTATAGTAAACTCTCAGTATGGTATATAATTGTGTAAGTCTTTGTGTCACATTCAGTGAGCAAATGGCCACTGACTGCAGCACCTCCTCCCATTGCTCACCGTCCAGAGGCCCTACATCTAGTTCCCACTTACTTCGAGCAGTCAGAGGATGCCCAGCTACGAATTTGTTCAGTAGTGTTGTGTAGCTCTGCGAGATGAAGCCCTTAGAGACTTCTGCTGCCTTGAGCTGGGAGAGGAGGGGCATGTCATCCATTGGCCACTCCGAGACCCTTGATTGGGTCCCGAATGCATGCTTAAGTTGCAAGTAGTAGAAGTACATGTGCGCTGGCAGCCGATATCTCTCTCTCAGGGTATCAAAGGGCAAAAGTTTACCATTGCTGATTATCTGCGTCAGGTAGAACACGCCACTCCTCTGCCACCTCCTCCCATGCTGTAACTTAGCCAGTTCAGGATAGGACTCATTTGCCCATATAGGGCTATATTCACTAAAACCTGTCGCCCCCTGAAGGTACTTGGTCTTATTCCACACTTTTTGTATGAGGCTGTACGTAGGAAATCGTTTCTGGGGCTTTGCAAAGGCCAATGCTTCCAGCGCGGTAGGAATGGAATTTCCCCCCACGGTGTGGAGCATTATGCTCTCCGAGGCGCTTGGGACTCTGTCCCCCTGCTCACCCTCCGGGGCCATGGTACCTATTAGATGCTGCAGTTGTGATGCTAGATAATACAGCCAGGGATTCGGCAGAGCTAATCCGCCATCCTCCCTGGAGCGTTGTAAATGCTCTAGTTTTATTCTGGGGGAGCGAGATTTCCATATTTAATTCTCTAAATATAGTATTGATAATTCTAAAGGTCTTGAGTGGGATCATCACCGGGGAATTGTGTAGCATGTATAGCAGTTGGGGCATAAGAATCATTTTTATGAGATTTACTTTGCCAGCAACTGACATACATAGGGAGTTCCGTGCCTTAACCCTTTGGCGGAATCTAGTTAGCAGTGGAGCTATGTTAAGTATGCCATAGTCTCTAATCTGTGGGGTCACCTGGATCCCCAGATACTTAAAGGAAAGCGCAAGAGGTATCCCTCCCACCCGTGTGTCCTGCTGAGGTGGAGGTTCATCTAAGGGCATAAGTGCAGACTTGGACCAGTTAATCCTAAGTCCCGAGAACTCACCAAATCGGACCACTGCCTCCATCGTATTGCGCAGAGACTGCTCCATATCCCCCAACAGGACCATAGTATCATCCGCATAGAGCATCACCTTCTCCTGTCTGTTGCCATAGCAGAAGCCGGTGATGCCCCGGTGGTCTCTAATTCTAATAGCCAGTGGCTCTATAGCCAGGGCAAACAGCAGGGGGGACAAAGGGCACCCCTGCCACGTGCCCCGGCCCAGTTCAAAAGGCAAGGAGAGCCTGCCAGCCTCCCGAATGGATGCCTTCGGGCAATGATACATCAACCTCACCCAGGAGATATAGCCGTCCCCAAAGCCAAATCGTCTTAGTGTCTCCCAGAGATATCCCCACTCCACACTATCAAACGCCTTCATAGCATCTAGTGACAAGAGGGCCCTCTTGCCTACATTGTCAGCCCGTGATTGCATGTTAAGGAAGAGCCTCCTAATGTTTATTGCCGTCGACTTGTTTGGCATAAAGCCCGCCTGATCCGCATGGACAATTGACGTAACCACGGCATTCAGTCTGAGAGCCAACACCTTTGCAAGTATCTTTATGTCAGACTGAAGCAGGGAGATCGGCCTATACGAGGCCGGATCTACTGGATCCTTGTCAGGTTTTAAAATTAAAACAATGTGGGCCTCTGACATGGACGTGGGCAGTGTACCCATTTCTCTGGCTGCATTAAATACTGCTAGTAGTTTGGGAAGTAGCACCTCAGAATAATGCTTATAGATTTCCATAGGAATCCCGTCCCCTCCCGGGGCCTTACAGTTAGGGAATTCAGCCACTGCAATCTGTAGCTCCTCCAATGTAAGAGGGGCATCTAACGCTGCTCTCTGCGCTTCCGTAAGTGTAGGAAATAGTATTTCATCTAAGTAGTTCGCCATTTCCTCTACCCCATGGGTCGAGGAAGGGCGGTATAGGTTCTGATAGTACTCTGCCAAAGTCTGAATCACCAAATCTGAGTCATGTACCAGTTGGCCTCCTGCTGTCCTTATAGATCCTATCACCGGAGCTCTCTGCTCAGAGTTAGCGATTCTAGCCAGAAGACGCCCTTTCACTTCTCCTTCCTCAAAGAAAGCAGTCTTAGAAAAGAACCGCTTCTTTTCCGCCGATGAGGCCAGCAAATGGTCTTAGGCAGACTGAGCAGCCTGCCAAGCCCCCCTTGCGGCCTCAGTGGGGTCCTGCACATAGTTTGTCTCCAGAGAGTGAACCTGCCGCTCCAGAGCTTCCCTGAGCGACTCGGACCGTCTCTTAACCTTTGTAACCTCTTTACTGAGCATTTTCCTCAGAGAGGATTTAAATACTTCCCATTCAAGGAGCACGGATGCCGAATCCGGCTGCGGGGTGAAGAAGCGAGATACGCTCCCTTCCACCTCCTCTGGAGCAGTGAGCAGCTGGAGCCAAAAGGCATTGAACTTCCATGGAGCTCTGGGGAGCGAGGACAGATGTGCAACAGTTAGTTCTACCACCATACATGAGTGATCAGATACACATCTAGGCTTATACGACACATCCGCCACCGAGGGGAGCATGGCACCGTTCCCCACCGCCAAGTCTATCCTAGATAGTGACCCGTGAGACTTTGAAAAACATGAAAACTGTATACTATACGGATTCCGCCGCCGCCAGACATCCACCCAGCCCACCTCCTGCAGCAATCTAGCCAGAGGGGTCACTGTAAGGGGATTGCACGATCCCGGTACTGGGTGTTTGTCCAGGGCAGCACTCAGCCAGCTATTGAAGTCCCCCACTATCAGCAGCGGGAGCTCCGGCCTCCCCCCCATAAATTCCAGGAGAAGCCGAAGCACCCGAACATCAAACGGTGGGGGAATGTATACACAAGCCAATATACATTGCAATATACCAATACGACAGTGTAGAAAAACAAAGCGTCCCTCAGTGTCTATTTTTGAAGCATATTCCTGGAAGTCAAGGGATCTGTGCACCACTACACTCACTCCCCGAGAAAAGGAGGTGTGGGTGGAGTGGTACGCCCAGCCTATCCATGGATACTTCAGGCACCCTCTTGTGGCGCTCGTAAAGTGCGTCTCCTGTAAACATATCACGGCAGGGAAAAACTTTTTTAAAAATGTAAATATCATTGTGCGTTTGAGGGGGGAGTTCATGCCCCTAATATTCCACGAAATTACAGCTGCAGTAGCCATCATGGGAGGGAAGGTGGTATCTTCTCCGGGCCCTTGGGCCCCTCATCTTGTGGCCAAATGCCAAAGGCAATTAAAATGGGACAGTAAGAGTCTGCTGCGTCAACAGGGCAAGGGAGGGTCATCTCTGAACATGCACTTGAACTGCAAACAGGAGTATGCTGTAACCTGCATACCAGCCCAACTGAGCCTAGAATCAAAACTTTTAACTGTGCTCGGTGTACCCAAGACCCGTGGGTGTTTCTCAAGCTATAAACGGATCTTGCGGTCTCAAGCCCGGTACGTTTCATTTCAATCTTCGCCAACATGGCCAACCTTCTCATAGCTGTATTACCAGATGGTTGAGTAACATTCCGTTTCTGCTGTATCCCGGCCGGGATACACTCTCCCTCTGGCGACATACGAGAGGGTGTTTGCATTTCAAAAAGTCACAGTTCTCTTCCTCGCTTTATAACATGGTAACATTGTTCCCCGGCAACTAGGAGAAAAGTGGGAGAGCACTTTGGTGCTCATTTTAACTATCATAACAAGATTCATCCAGTTAGTCGTGCAAATTTTCTTTTTATATTTTGTTGTTGTAGCATTTCAGTGCAGCCATGCAGTGTTCCTGCCTTGCGGATCCGGACACCCGTGCCTGTTCAGTCGCCGTCAGCTTCAGCTCGACGATGACGACGCAGGGCCTGTTCGGTATGGTCAAGCCAGGCTGTCGCTTCCCTGGCCGATTCAAAAAACTGTGCTTGACCGTCGGCAGTCACCCTCAGTTTTGCTGGGTATAGCATGGCATATGGTAGTTGCAGAGCCCTCAAACGTTTCTTCACCTCTCCGAATTTTACTCTGGCCTTCTGGACTTCAACCGAGAAGTCTGGGTAGAAAGATACACGTACACCATTGAATTCGACGTTCGCCTTTTCTCGTGCACATCTCAGGATTGCCTCTCTATCTCTGTAGTGTAGCAGCTTGGCCAGCATGGATCTGGGGGGAGCCCCCTGCGGGGGGGGGCCTGCCTGGTACTCTGTGGGCCCTTTCCACTGTGTAGAATGGGGAGAAAGGAATTTCTGCCAAAGAGTTCAACAAGCCAGGCTTCCACAAAGGTAGTGGGGTCTCTGCCCTCCGACTTTTCAGGCAGACCAACAATGCGTACATTGTTCCTGCGTAAGCGATTTTCGGTGTCCTCAGCCCTGTTATATGTATCTTGCGCCAACCGATGAGCGGCCCTGGCCTCCCGCGCTAAGGGGGGTAATTTATCTTCAATGTCGCTTACTCTGCACTCCACCGCAGCCGCCCTGTCCTCTTAATTTCTGCAGATCTTGCCTGATAAACGAGACCTCTTCTCTCATGCCCCCAAGTTGCATTTTCATGTCATTCACAGATGCTGTGCACAGCTGAACGGCTTTTAAAATAGTTGCTAGTGTAGGCTGCTCTAAGGGCTCCTCATCATCTACAGTAGGGGGGGGGGAGGGTGGATGTGCTGCATCCTCATGGCTGAGGCCTGTGCTGCTGTCTGTGTCCTGGCCCCCATCCCCCTGTGCAAACAGTTCCATCTCCTCTGCCCTCTGTATCTCCTCCACATCTAGCGCGGCCCCCTGGCCCTGCAACTTTTGCGTGTAATATAACATGTCCCGGAGCTGTTCCTTACCCTGAGACTTTAGGGTCTTCTTGCTGCTCTCTCCCTTGAGCTTATCTGCCGTCCGCGGAGTGCGCTGTGACCAGGCCGACGCTGCGGCGCCATCTTGGGCATGCGGTCCCGTCATCTCCAGCGGGCCTCAGCGGGTCTTCCCCCGGGTACAGAGGGCCGGTGGTTGATCCGGAAGGTGCTGCAGGTCGGTAGCCAGCTGGGTAGCCGAAAAAAGCAAATTTGTAGCTGCCGGGGAAGGATCAATATGTGGATCGAGCAGGAGCTGTGAGAAGTGCGTCCTCTCACATGCCGGTCTTGGCCACGCCCCCCAGATTTTGACTCTTAAAGGGCCTTGGATACAGCGAGCGATACATGCCACGTATTCCACATACGCCAGGGGTGTATCGGTCCTTATCCACAAGAGTTTCCCCTGTGTTTATTGAAGAGGTCCGGACGGATCCCCAGGGTAAATTTGTGATAGTGGTGTTTACATTATGGTCTGTAAGATATAATATTATAAATCTGTACATCCCTCCCCCGTTTTCATCTGCAATATTGTATGAGGTCCTAGAAAAGATTTTGCCCTTCTGCCCGGGGAAGGTTCTGATTATGAGAGACTTCAATGCCATTTTGTCGCCCGACCTAGATAGACCTACCCCGCCTAGGAAACAATGCATAGACCTCTCTGCCTGGGCTCAGGCGGTGGGGCTGGTAGAGGTCTGGAGGTGGAAGCACCCTACCACAAGGACTTACTCATGTTTTTCGGCATCATATAAGACTGCTTCGCGGATAGATCTGGCCTTCTCCAACCCCGCACTGTTAGGACGTCTCCAATACGTCCGCTATCTGCCCAGCGGGCTGTCTGATCATAGTCCCCTGGTGGTGGTGCTCCGCTTCCCGGAATGCTGCGCTCTGGAGGTTGGGTACACAATGGGTCTCTCATCCTGACCTTACTGACAAACTGTCGCCCCTGCTGTCTGAATTCTGGGAAAATAATAAGGAATCCTCTTCTCCCGACATTGTCTGGGATGCCTTTAAAGCTTTCACAAGGGGACAGTATATCTCTGCTATTGCCAGCATTAAAAAACAGCAGTCGGCTGCGACTCTGGCGCTGCAGAAGACTGTTGATGACCACACTGCTACATATGGTGGTGACCCCACCCCTGTTCACTTTGATCTGCTGATGGCGGCTCGGAGGGAACTTCAGTTACACCTGGCTGAGGTCACGCGACTCGACTCCTATAGGGGTAAGCAGAGGGCCTTTGAACAAGGTGATCGAAATGGCCACCTGCTGGCCATGATGACACAACATGACCGGCCCCTTACCCTTGTGTCTACCCTACAGACATCGGGGGGCGGGACGGTGTCCTCCCCTTCTGATATCTTGCAGACGTTTAACTCCTTTTATGGTGCTTTATATTCGTCCGGTCTACCCTCAGATTTTCAGCCAGAGTCGCTGATCGGCCTGCTGGATCCGTTGGCGCTTGGCTGGCTCTCTGACCATGACAGAGAGACATTGGTCCAACCATTTACGGCTCTGGAGGTCATAAAGGCTATCCGGTCCTTCCCCCCTGGCAAGGCGCCGGGGCCGGACGGGCTTCCGATGGACTTTTATAGGGCTCATGTGGAACTCTTAGCGCCCCTGTTGGCACAATTATATACTGTATGTCTAGCAAACGGTGGTCTGCCTGGTTCTATGTACCATGCCTACTTGACCCTGATATATAAGGCTCCCAAAGACCCCACTTCCTGTGCTTCTTACCGCCCTATTGCCTTACTTAACTCCGACTTTAAAATTCTGACCAAGCTTCTGGCCCTTCGGTTATATCCCATGCTACCCTCGGTGATAGACCCAGACCAGACGGGTTTCATGCCCTGTAGGTCCACAGATGTTAATCTCGGAAGGCTGTTCAGTAACATACACGCTCACCACCTCAATATGGGTTCCCGGGCAGTGGCATCTCTAGACGTAGAAAAGACCTTCGATACGGTCGAGTGGCCCTTTTTGTGGGAAACATTACGTAGGATGGGATTTTCTTTGCTGTTCATCAGGTGGCTCCAGGTGATCTACAAATGCCCCACTTCCTCGTGCGCTTGGGGGGTGGATTGTCTGTCCCCTTCGGGCTTACCAGGGGAATGAGGCAGGGCTGCCCTCTCTCTCCAGCTTTGTTTGCCCTCGCTATTGAACCGGTGGCGGAGGCACTTCGCACCTTACCGCACATTAAGGGTCTCCGACTCGGATTGCTGGAGGAGAGGGTTGCCCTGTACGCAGATGACATGCTGCTCTTCCTGAATGATGCTGGCCCGTCCTTGCAGGGAGCGCTCAGTATTCTGAACACCTTTTGCCGAGGTCACCGGTCTTAGGGTAAATTGGTCTAAGTCCCTCCTATTCCCGATTGATCCAGCGGCCAGGTCCACATCACCTCCTGATTGCCCCCTCCTGTGGGTGGACTCCTTTAAATACCTAGGGGTGCATGTCTCTGGTTCAGCCTCAGACATTATCCCTTTGAATCTTGCCCCGGTGCTTTTAGAGTCCCAGACGAAGCTTAAATCATGCAGTAACCTGCCTCTGTCTGTATGGGGGCGAGTTAACCTCATAAAATTGAAGATTATTCCCAAACTAACGTATCTTTTCCGCCACTCCCCACAATGGGTGCCCAAGTCTTTTTTTAAGAAACTGAACCGCATTTTTTTCCTCCTTCCTATGGGGCCCCTCTCCTCCCAGGTATCGACTGATGACTTTAATGAGGCCACGAACGCAGGGTGGCATGGCATTCCCGGACTGCTATAAATATTACCTCTCTGCGCAGCTGGTGACAGCAGCGTGGTGGTTACAGCCGGACAGAGCCAACTTGTCAACTGTGCTGGAAGCGGCAGTGGTCGGTTCGCTGGAAGCTCTTCAATTGTTATTTTTTAGGGGCCCTCATGCCCCTTTATCCTCTGACCCCCTCTATGTTTACCACCCTGCGGGCATGGCGGACAGGATTAGCCATTGAGAAATGTAAACAGTCTGAAATCTCCCCCAATGCCCCTATCTGGCTGAACCCTAACTTATCCCACATTTACAAAATCCCTGACCTTTACGCGTGGACAAAATACGGTATCAAACTAGTATCACACGTAGTGTCCCAAAATTCCTTGCTCCCTTTCTCGCGCCTTTCCTCCCAGTACAACCTACCTAACCATTTCCTAGTCAGATATCTTCAACTGTCCCATGCATTTGCGGCACAGTTTCCACAATCTTCATGTATTGTGGCGCAGTCGGAACTGGAGAGGACACTTAGATTTAGCTGTGCAGAAAAGCCCACCTCACATCTCTATGCGTATTTGATCCTTGTGTCTCTTCCACCCCTTGACAAACTCGGGACTAGATGGCAGACTGATATCCCCACGTTAGACAATGATGACTGGGATGATGTGTGGGACCTCCCTTTCAACACCCTAGTCTCCATGCGCGACAGGTTGGTGCAATACAAGATTGTTCATAGGGCTTATTTCAGACTCCACAAGATGGACCCTGCTCATTCCTCAGTGTTGGAGATGCGGCGCCTCACCGGGCGACTTCTCCTCCCATATCTTCTGCCATTGTTCGGGGGTTCAGCGGTATTGGGAAATGGTGCTGGATTTGATTAATAGAGTTGCCTGTGTCACTGTGCCTTTGGCAATGGAGGTGTGCCTTTTGGGGCTCATTGAGACCATCGTACCATCCTCTGCCAAACGCGCGCTGATTACCCTGCTGCTCTTCTATGCTCGTAAGAACATTGCTATGCAGTGGAAGAAGCCTGCCCCCCCCCCCTCTGAAGCAATGGAAATGCTTGGTGAACAATAGCCTTCCTTTTATACAGGGATACTTATGCCAATCGGGGCTGCCCACTGAAGTATGACAAGGTCTGGCGCACTTGGTTAGCCGAGCCTGAAACGGCTTAGTAAGTTTGGGGTGGACAGGGTCATCATATCTAGGTCATGTCTTTCTATTATACCTTGCTTTTCTTCCGATGTCTTCTTATGTGTTCTTAAGGACTAATGGGTTTATGATAATATATGCCCTTCTGGATTCTATTTGGCGGTGTTGCTGCACCCTTCCATTATTATGCTTGCATTGCAAATGGTATTATTATTTTTGTACTTGCTCCTTTTTCTGTACTGTAGGTGCTTAAGCTGTGTATGTTGTATGTGTTGAAAAACTTTAGAAAAAATAATGTTAAAAAAACCAAAAAACAAATTAGGGATAGCAGATGGTGATGAGAAAAGTCCGAAGTGGACACAGATGGTGGTCCTAGTGTT
Source organism: Rana muscosa (assembly GCA_029206835.1). Classification (NCBI taxonomy): domain Eukaryota; kingdom Metazoa; phylum Chordata; class Amphibia; order Anura; family Ranidae; genus Rana; species Rana muscosa. Next base: position 420,802,085 of record CM055116.1, on the reverse strand, counting down.
GTCTGAAATAAGTGCACCTTCCACCAGATTCCTCCAAACAGTGCGTCACACTCCCCTCTGGGGTTTAAACTCACCAAACCAAAGTGGTTTTCAGGCCTCAACATTCATCAGAATCCTGTCATCCACAATGTGAACTTGATCAGAGCCACAAACAATATCCTCAGGGTCCCGGAAATATGAGAAGAAAAAACTCCACATAGTATTGTTCCGTTTTAACCTTTTTATTGTATTCCTCCGATCGTTTAAAAATTAGTTGTATGACACTATGACAGACTCTGCATCCAAATTAATCGTATAACTTGGTGTCGGTGGTATCAATCTCACTGAGGGGCCGGGGATGATTCAATGAAGATCTCAGCAAACACGCCGGTATACACTCACTCCTTCCGGGTATCTCTCTGTCTATGGAACGCACAGCGTCATCAACGTCTCTTCCGGTCGCCGTAAGATTATGAACTGACACGTTTCATCATTATGACTTAGTCTGAGGGCGTGGTCTTACGGCGCCGCGTCCCGGAATTCATCTAGAAATTTCTCAAATTAGATTAACGCTCTGTATGGCCCCAACCGCTACATTAATAGGTGCACACTAGCGGGGGATATGATATTATACCCAGGTTATTCATCTCTTAATATCCAATTGGCAACAGCTGACACTAAGGCCTCATGCCCACTGACGTTTTTACAGCTGCGTTTTTTACAGCTTAAAAACGCCTGTCCATGTTATTGTAATTTTTTTTTTTTTTTTTTTAAATAAAAAAAAACGTTGGAGCTAAAAAACGCGACCGCGCGTTTTTGGGCGTTTTTGAGCGTTTTTTTGACGCTCGCGTTTTTTTCTGCCTAACTCCGACGCTGAGGAACGCACTGGTCCTGGGTTTTTTTACAGCTTAAAAACGTCTATGCTATTTGCAGCTCAAAAACGTCTAGGTGGGCATGAAGCTATAGACTAACATGGACAGGCGTTTTTAAGTTGTAAAAAACGCTCAAAAACGCGGCTGTAAAAACGTCCGTGGGCATGAGGCCTAAACCTTAGATCATTACAATCTTATATCGCGTGTATACAGAAATTCACAGATGGCTATTTACATTAGATTATTTCTTTATGAACATAATAAATCAATATGTAAAAAATATATATCTGGTACGATATACAGATAATAGTGTAATCCCATTTTAATTTTGAATATTGGCAATGGTAAAACTTAAACAATAAAAAGTATCTCATTGATCAACTAAATTTAAACTCCTTAGTTCCCTAAATAAATTTTTAAACTAAAATCATGACAGTACATACAGCCATCATTAAAACCCTGAAAAGGTATTATTCAACATATTATTCTAGACTTCTTATCTCAATTCCACATTAAGCAGGTAAAGTTGAATAAAGAGTGTGAGTGTGAATCCGCGCAATGGACCTAATATGCCAGTAGGAACACACACCAGGGGTGTATAAATACGTCCTGTGATAAATAAGTAAGGAGCTGCCTCTACATAATTAATCCACCTGGGTGGAGTAAATAAGTAGACTGAAGGGAGGTGTAGAATTGGCGCTAATTACAATTCATGGACTTCCTTGCTCTAGAGTGCAAGTGAATATTTTATATATAAATAGATACATAAATACCCCTATATTATACTAGTGTCATTGGTGCCATAGTGTAACTCCTAAATGCTTCACTAATATATATATGAATACGTGATAAATATAGATTGATGCGGATATAAATAATGACGAGCATAAAATAATATATATATAAAATATTGTGAACAATTAAAGGTGATAACAGTGAAAAAATTAAACCAATGTATAAAACCGTGATAGTAATAAATTAATGATGCATGCAAAAATTGATGCGATTGTCCAATGATTTGATGCTAGATGCCCAGCAACTTTGCTAGGCAAAAAGTCTTGCGACTATGCAGAAAAGTGCAAATGCAACCTCATGCGATTTGGTTGAGCGACTATGCAATAAGGTGCAAATGCAACCTCATGCGATTCGATTGAGCAATATGATTGTCCAATGATTTTGTAGTTTTTTTTCAGATGCTAGGTGCCCAGTGCCTGGTGATGTGACCTTTTTTAATCTTCAAGACTGGTGCCCACAGCAGAACGTGCTCCAATAAAGACCGCACTCACCAGATGTTCACCCCCTCTTGGGGTGAAAAACGTTCACAGTATATGCCACTGTGCAGCACTCTGGCGGTGTCTCGTCTCCCTGGTCCTTTTGTGGTAATCCCAGTATTATCTCAGAGTAAGAGGGAAAGGAAGGAATCCCAAATAGTGTAATTCCGTAATAAAAAACACTTTTATTGAATTTATAGCAATATTACTCACATTTAAGCTGTATCAAACAGGCATGTCAGGCTGGGTTCACACTAGTGCGACACGACAGCCGTCCTACTTTGGATCCGACTTTGCCCGCGACATTAAGCCGACATATGTCCGACTTTCAATGAACGGGGATCCGACTTGGATCCCCACCAATGCCAGGCACTGTGTTTGGTATGAATCTTGAGGGGGAACTCCAGGCCAAATTTTAAATAAAAAAAACGGCATGGGTTCCCCCTTCAGGAGCATACCAGGCCCTTTGGGTCTGGTCTGGATTTGAAGGGGAACCCCTACGCCGAAAAAACGGCGTGGGGGTACCCCCCAAAATCCAAACCAGACCCTTATCCGAGCACGCAACCTGGCAGGCCGCAGGGGAAGAGGGGGGGACGGGAGAGCGGCCCCCCTCCCTCCTGAACCGTACCAGGCCGCATGCCCTCAACATGGGGGGTGGGTGCTTCAGGGCGACCTGCTGCCCCCCCATCCCAAAGCACCCTGTCCCCATGTTGATGAGGACAGGGCCTCTTCCCGACAACCCTGGCCATTGGTTGGCAGGGTCTGCGGGCAGGGGGCTTATCGGAATCCGGGAGCCCCCTTTAATAAGGGGGCCCCCAGATCCTGGCCCCCCACCATATGTGAATGAGTATGGGGTACATCGTACCCCTACCCATTCACCTGGTGGAAAAAAATGGCAATAAAAACACACACACAGCTTTTTAAATTAATTTATTGCACAGCTCCGGGGGTCTCCGCGCTCTCCGGTTCTTTCTTCTGCCGGGCCTCCGCTACCTTCTTCCAGCTCTTTTGCTAGCAGGGCCCGGTCTTCTCCGTCGCCTTCTTCCGGTCTTCTCCGTCGCCTTTTTCTTCTCCCGCTCTCCGGTTCTTTCTTCCGCCGGGCCTCCGCTATCTTCTTCCAGCTCTTTTGCTAGCGGAGGCCCGGTCTTCCCGTCGTCTTGTCCGGCTCTCTGTTGTCCTTCTGCCGGCCCCTCCACTATCTTCTTCCAGCTCTTTTGCTAGTGGAGGGGCTGGTCTTCCCGTCGCCGTCTTCTTCTCTCTTCGATGTTGACACGTCGCTTCCTCCCGCTCTAATGCTGGGTGTTGCGGTGCGCGCCGATTGATATAGGCGTCTCATGACGTCACAGTCACATGCTCCGGGGCCACCGGGAGGGAGGAAGCGACGTGTCAACATCGAGGAGGAGAAGAGAGAATAAGACGGCGACGGGAAGACCGGCCCCTCCACTAGCAAAAGAGCTGGAAGAAGATAGTGGAGGGGCCGGCAGAAGGACAACAGAGAGCCGGACGAGACGACAGGAAGACCGGGCCTCCGCTAGCAAAAGAGCTGGAAGAAGATAGCGGAGAGCGGGAGAAGAACCGGAGAGCGGGAGAAGAAGGCGACGGAGAAGACCGGGCCCCGCTAGCAAAAGAGCTGGAAGAAGATAGCGGAGGCCCGGCAGAAGAAAGAACCGGAGAGCGTGGAGACCCCCGGAGCTGTGCAATAAATTAATTTAAAAAGCTGTGTTTGTGTTTTTATTGCCATTTTTTTCCACCAGGTGAATGGGTAGGGGTACGATGTACCCCATACTCATTCACATAGGGTGGGGGGCCGGGATCTGGGGGCCCCCTTATTAAAGGGGGCTCCCGGATTCTGATAAGCCCCCCGCCCACAGACCCTGACAACCAACGGCCAGGGTTGTTGGGAAGAGGCCCTGTCCTCATCAACATGGGGACAGGGTGCTTTGGGGTGGGGGGGCCGCAGGTCGCCCCCCAGCCCCGAAGCACCCACCTCCCCATGTTGAGGGCATGCGGCCTGGTACGGTTCAGTTGGGAGGGGGGCCACTCTCTCGTCCCCCCCCCTCTTCCCCTGCGGCCTGCCAGGTTGCGTGCTCGGATAAGGGTCTGGTTTGGATTTTGGGGGGGACCCCCATGCCGTTTTTTCGGCGTAGGGGTTCCCCTTCAAATCCAGACCAGACCCAAGGGCCTGGTATGCTCCTGGAGGGGGAACCCATGCCGTTTTTTTTATTTAAAATTTGGCCTGGAGTTCCCCCTCAAGAGCAGCACAGCACAAGTCGCATGCCAAAGTCGGATCATGCAAGACTGCGGTCCGACTTTGATCCGACTTCAATGATAGTCAATGGGCTGAAGTCGGATCAAAGTCGGACCGACATGTGTCGGACCAGTTAAGACGGCTCCCATAGGGAAACATTCATTTTCACACGTCATGCGACATGAGCCCCCAATGTCGGAGAGTTTGTCGCCCCAGTGTGAACCCGGCCTCAGAGACAAATGCTGACAGATCCTGGAAGTGTTTGTGACATTCAGCTTGTGCGCTCTACCGGTTTCGTCTGGTCTGACTTCATCTGGAGTGTGCTGTATAGTAGACATACATCGAATCGCATGAGGTTGCATTTGCACCTTATTGCATAGTCGCTCAACCAAATCGCATGAGGTTGCATTTGCACTTTTCTGCATAGTCGCAAGACTTTTTGCCTAGCAAAGTTGCTGGGCATCTAGCATCAAATCATTGGACAATCGCATCAATTTGCACAATTCTGCATTTTTTTGCACTTTATCGCTAGTCGTAGGACATTTTTGCATGCATCATTAATTTATTACTATCACGGTTTTATACATTGGTTTAATTTTTTCACTGTTATCACCTTTAATTGTTCACAATATTTTATTAATTTCATTATTTAATTTTTTTATATATATTATTTTATGCTCATCATTATTTATATCCGCATCAATCTATATTTATCACGTATTCATATATATTAGTGAAGCATTTAGGAGTTACACTATGGCACCAATGACACTAGTATAATATAGGGGTATTTATGTATCTATTTATATATAAAATATTCACTTGCACTCTAGAGCAAGGAAGTCCATGAATTGTAATTAGCGCCAATTCTACACCTCCCTTCAGAGTTGAATAAACCTTTACATAATTTTTAAACCCACATAATCAATATTTGCAACATTGGGTACATATACCTCCATCATTCAATAGTCTCTTTATAAAGCAAATAATATCAAGCTCTATGTTTAACCCTTTCGGGGCAAGCGTATCTGCCCAAAAAAATCCATTGAATTTTTCTTTTTGAGAGCTCTCTCACCAGATTTGAACCCCTCCATGCTGGTTTAATATGGTCTATGCCCCAGAATTTTAGACCTGAGGGGTCCTGGTTGTGATGTAATTTTAAAATGGAGTGATACATTATGATCCTTAAAACCCAATACAATATTATGGACATGTTCTGCTATTCTAATCCTCAGCGGCCTCTTGGTTCTACCTATATACATCAACCCACGGGGACATTCCAAGGCATAAACAATTTTTTTATTGTGTGTATGGGCCTTTACTTTCAGTCTTTTGTATGTATTGGACACTCTCAAGTTCCTAAATCCAGGCCTTGTAATTTTCAGTGTCTGTTGTTTGGGGGTCATTCCAATGTGTTGAGTTCATCTTGAGCTCTTAGCGATATTCATTATGGTATATCATCTCAGCAAACATTTTCATTTTAATAAATACTGAGGCTTGTGGTAGTGGTCTGATTGGAGGTTGTCATTTCTTAGGTATGTGATTAGTCTGTGGATTTCCTGTACAGTTCTTGGAATGTTCTTGTGTACAGGGTGGCCAGTTGTGTCCAGGAATTTGATCCTGAGTGTTAAGGCTCAGTTTAATGTTTGGATAAAATGTTTACATTCTCATAGAATTCACAGGCTAGTAATATTGCATTTAACTGGATATTAAAGAGGAAGTAAACCCTCCTTCTTTAAAAAAAAAAAAAACCCTGCGAGAGAGAGGCATATTGAGCTAGTATGCATAACATACTAGCTCATTATGAATGACTTACCTTAGATCAATGCCCCCGAAACGCTCCTCGTTCCCCCTCCGCCGCCATCTTGCTTTCGAGTCCCTTTCGTGTATCGGCGCTGTGACTGGCCGGAGCGGCGATGACGTGCGGGACCGGCATAATCCCAGCATGTCCCATTCAGAAAACCGGGAGGCTCAGTGCGCCTGCGTCGTTGTCTACGGCGCGCATGTGCCGTAGACATCAGTGCAGTGTCTTCTGCAAATATCTCCTTAACCATGTAGGTTAGGGAGATATTTCTTGCACCTACAGGTAAAGCTTAATCTAGGCTTACCTGTAGGTGCAAGTTGTCAGAGTGGGTTTACAACCGCTTTAAAAGGACGGTTTGAAGGTGCAATGTCTTCATCATCCATACAGCTGACATGTTTTGTGTGTGTTTTTGAAATGTCATGGGTGTGTTATACGTCTGTGTGCCGCATTAAAGCTAAACTCTAGACACAAATACTGGGCACTTTCATCCCCTTCCTTCCCAGGCCAATTTTCAGCTTTCAGTGCTCTCGCACTTTCAATGACAATTGAGCGGTCATGCAACACTGTATCCAAATTAAATTTTTATCATTTTGTTCACACTAATAGAGCTTTCTTTTGGTGGTATTTATTCATGACTCTGTTTTTAATTTTTTGCAATATAAGTGGAAAAGTGGTGATCAGTGGAGAAAATGCTGTAAAAAACAGCTCGTACTCGCTGATCACCAGCCGGCTGCAGCGATCAGCTCTCCTTTCCTCACTGACAACTTCCATGTGAGGAGAGGAGAGACGATTGCCTAGCAACCAGCTCTCTATTTACATCACATGACGGCCAATCACAGAGCCCTCCTGCCGATCAGAGATGCGCCGTGTCCGGGTGACACGAACGCATCGGGATTGCGCCGCTGCGCGGGCACGTGCGTGTGTGTGACCCCCCCTTCTTCTGAGGGATGTTCCTGAACATCCACTCGGGAGGAAGCACCCACCCGGCCGTATATGTGCAGTGGCCGTGTGGGAGGTGGTTACTAGCCACAGAGGCTATAAATCCACTTTTTTACCAAATGCCTTTTAGGCTGGCCATAGATTATGCAATTTTTTTTTCCTTCAACCTCTGGTGGAGCCAGGTGGAGAGTTGTCAGCCAAAGAGTGGCTGCAGCCGATCGGATGCAATGGCTGTTTGGATATTCGGACAGGTCCTGCGGCAGTCTAATTTTTTTTAGAATGCTACCACCAATAGAAAGCTCTATTTGTGGGAAATACGAACATACATTTTATTTGGGTACAGCATCGCACGCACGTCAGTTAAAGTAAAGTTAAAGTCAGTGCCGTATCGCAAAAAATGGCCTGGTCATGAAGGGGGGTAAACCTTCCGGAACTGAAGTGGTTAATATCACTTTAGGCCGTTTGCTTTGAGTTGAGCTTTAAACTTATACATGGAATACTGTATATGTCTTTTATAAACATCATTTTGAAAAACAAATTGCCACTGCCAGACCTGGGAATGGGGATATTAATATTAAAGTAATTGTCTCTGTTATTTTTATTGAAAAAAAAAAAAAAACATGTTATACTTGCCTCCTCTGTGCAGTTGGATTTGCACAGAGCAGCCCAGATCCTCTTCTGGGGTTCCTCTATTGTGATCCTGGCCCCTCACTCCTGTTGAGTGCCCCCACAGCAAGCAGCTTGCTATGGGGGCACCCGAGCCGAGTCACAGCTTCCTGTGTCCATTCAGACATGGAGCGGCCCCACCCCACTCCCTCCCTTTCCTGATTATCTGCCTGACTTTGACAGCAGAAGGAGCCAATGGCGCCATTGCTGTGTCTCAGCCAATCAGGAGGGAAAGTCTCGGGTGACCCAGACACTTGTGGGCATCTCTGTATAGAGATTGGGCTCAGGTAAGTATTAGGGGTGCTGGGGAGGCTGCTGCACACAGAAGGCTTTTTATCTTAATGCATAGAATGCATTAGGATTTAAAACCTTCTGACTTTACAACTCCTTTAATACATCTGAACACTAATCCAGGAGTTCTTGTAAGTGTCATAGTGATGTGCAAACGTATTTCAATGCATATATGTTTATAGAAACATGCAAACTATCATTGCATTGGACACCAGTTAAAGTGGTCGTAAAGGATCCAAGTCTTATACCTTCATGCATTCTATGCATGTAGGTAAAAACCCTCTGTGTGCAGCTCCCCCAGCCCCCCTGATACTTACTTGAATCCGATGTCGATCCAGCCATGCGTATTAGAGAGCAGCGGTTCCTCTGGGTCTCTTCTCCTCGTTGGCTGAGACAGCAGTGGGAGCCATTGGCTCCTGCTCCTTTCGATTACAGCCAGTGAGCCAATGAGGAGAGAGTGGGGACAGGCCCGAGCCACATTTTGTGTGTGAATTGACACAGAGCAGTGGTTAGGGAGCTTGCTATGGGGGGCCCTTGGCAGGAGGAAGGGGCCAGGAGCTCTGGCGGGGGACCCGAGAAGAAGAGTGTCAGGGCTTCTCTGTGCAAAACTATTACACAGAGAAGGTAAATATAACATGTTTGTTGTTTAAAAAATAAATAAATCTGCCTCTAATATCGCTTTAACCCTCTCTGGCCAACAGTTGACAACAGTTTTGTTGATCTATTCAGTTTAAATTGTGCCATCTTTGGGAAAAAATAGGTTGACCCTGTGTCCAAGCTGTCTTTTCTGCATTTACCAGCATATTTTTATCCCTGCCTTATATACAGGTCCTTCTCAAAAAATTAGCATATTGTGATAAAGTTCATTATTTTCTGTAATGTACTGATGAACATTAGACTTTCATATATTTTAGATTCATTACACACAACTGAAGTAGTTCAAGCCTTTTCTTGTTTTAATATTGATGATTTTGGCATACAGCTCATGAAAACCCAAAAATCCTATCTCAAAAAATTAGCATATTTCATCCGACCAATAAAAGAAAAGTGTTTTTAATACAAAAAAAGTCAACCTTCAAATAATTATGTTCAGTTATGCACTCAATACTTGGTCGGGAATCCTTTTGCAGAAATGACTGCTTCAATGCGGCGTGGCATGGAGGCAACCAGCCTGTGGCACTGCTGAGGTGTTATGGAGGCCCAGGATGCTTCGATAGCGGCCTTAAGCTCATCCAGAGTGTTGGGTCTTGCGTCTCTCAACTTTCTCTTCCCAATATCCCACAGATTCTCTATGGGGTTCAGGTCAGGAGAGTTGGCAGGCCAATTGAGCACAGTAATACCATGGTCAGTAAACCATTTACCAGTGGTTTTGGCACTGTGAGCAGGTGCCAGGTCGTGCTGAAAAATGAAATCTTCATCTCCATAAAGCTTTTCAGCAGATGGAAGCATGAAGTGCTCCAAAATCTCCTGATAGCTAGCTGCATTGACCCTGCCCTTGATAAAACACAGTGGACCAACACCAGCAGCTGACATGGCACCCCAGACCATCACTGACTGTGGGTACTTGACACTGGACTTCAGGCATTTTGGCATTTCCCTCTCCCCAGTCTTCCTCCAGACTCTGGCACCTTGATTTCCGAATGACATGCAAAATTTGCTTTCATCCGAAAAAAGTACTTTGGACCACTGAGCAACAGTCCAGTGCTGCTTCTCTGTAGCCCAGGTCAGGCGCTTCTGCCGCTGTTTCTGGTTCAAAAGTGGCTTGACCTGGGGAATGCGGCACCTGTAGCCCATTTCCTGCACACGCCTGTTCACGGTGGCTCTGGATGTTTCTACTCCAGACTCAGTCCACTGCTTCCGCAGGTCCTCCAAGGTCTGGAATCGGTCCTTCTCCACAATCTTCTTCAGGGTCCGGTCACCTCTTCTCGTTGTGCAGCGTTTTCTGCCACACTTTTTCCTTCCCACAGACTTCCCACTGAGGTGCCTTGATACAGCACTCTGGGAACAGCCTATTCGTTCAGAAATTTCTTTCTGTGTCTTACCCTCTTGCTTGAGGGTGTCAATGATGGCCTTCTGGACAGCAGTCAGGTCGGCAGTCTTACCCATGATTGCGGTTTTGAGTAATGAACCAGGCTGGGAGTTTTTAAAAGCCTCAGGAATCTTTTGCAAGTGTTTAGAGTTAATTAGTTGATTCAGATGATTAGGTTAATAGCTCGTTTAGAGAACCTTTTCATGATATGCTAATTTTTTGAGATAGGAATTTTGGGTTGTCATGAGCTGTATGCCAAAATCATCAATATTAAAACAAGAAAAGGCTTGAACTACTTCAGTTGTGTGTAATGAATCTAAAATATATAAAAGTCTAATGTTTATCAGTACATTACAGAAAATAATGAACTTTATCACAATATGCTAATTTTTTGAGAAGGACCTGTACACATTTATTTTTTCTGTAATGCATGTAATCTCTTCAGTGGATATGTGTTATTGAAGGATTACAGTGGCTAGACCACTCTAATTCTAAGAGTTTGTATTTGTGTTTCTCAGTTTATAGTAGACAATAAATGGTGGTAAGAGGTTGTAGTATCAGCAACTCCCATAGTGCAGGATGCCTACTATTGGGGATCTCTTGCCCTCACCGTGTGTGCAGGGCTCAGAATCTCTATGAGCATTTATGCTTACTAATGTCAGAAAGTACTGGGGGTAATGAGGACTGTTTGGTAAAGACATCTAGACAGGACGACGGCAGTGTAGTAGAATGGTAATATGGTTGCTCCTCAAACATTGCAGAGGTCATAGTGGTAGCACGCTACTGACCAAGCTTGGGGATGCTGTCTGTTATTGGTCATAAGTGGTATCTCAGAGCTTCTATATTGGGGGTTTAGAGTGCTTAGCGTAGGAGTGCCCAACCAGTGGCCCGCAATCTGCTCTGGGATGGCAAGCCCAGATCGCAGGTTGCCAACCCGCCTTCCCAGAGCATCCGTGTTGTGAATGGAGCCAGCAGTAGAGGAAGCAAGTGGCTACAGAGCATAGCCGCATAAGCCAATGCTTCCTGTATAGTGCTGGCTCCTGTCACAAGCAGAGTGATACCAAATGCGCTCTTCCTGGGACAGCAACAGCCGGTGATACCTAAATGGAAGAATGTTATTAAAAGTAAGTTTGTTACTAAAATCACAGTGTGGGCATATCTGTTCTGCAGAGGTTACTGGGCTGCCTTCAAACTGATCTGCAGGTTTAGCTGCACTGTGCCATAGGCTTCTGTTGCTACCTGTGGGTTTGGTGTGCTTTCAGAAAGTGCAAAACACCTGCAGGATATAATGGAGGTCTATGACAAAGTGCAGCTAACTCGCAGGAATGCTGCAGGTACACTGCACTGCACCAACGGTGTGGGTAAACCACAGTGCATCAGTGTGAAAGCAGCCTTGGGCCCCTTTCACACAATTGGTCTGACCCAATCGGACCCTCCATTCACCTCCTATGGAGCAGCAGATGTAAATGGACTTGTGTTCATTTACACCCGTCTCCCTCTAATCCAATCCGCTAAGAAAAAAAACAGAAGAGGATCTGTCCCTTTCTGTCTGATGAGGAGGGCCCATAGAGTAGAGTGGGCGGTGTCCATGTCTGCTCTGCATATGCATTGTGGCCCACGACCGGTTACCAAGTCCCTTAAGTGGCCCTCGCTCTTCAAAAGGTTAGAGAATACCAAAAATGTGTACTTTTGTTTTGTTTTTTCAGCATATACTATGCAAATATGTCATTGATGTTTTGAAAACTACTCTGCATGTTATCTTTGGTGCCTGCAATCCTTTATAGGACTTGGTTTCAACTTTGAATGACGTCTAGTGTAGAAGGCTATGATGGGGTTAAAGTGGAACTCTAAAAACTCACCCCACCGCACTGCAATGCACGCGATTGCGGCATGGCCCTATTCAGTTGAATGGGTCGCATTCAGTGGTCGGTACTGCCACTAAGCACGACAGTGGGGATAAATTGTGCCACGCAGTGATATTTTGCGATGCTGGCATATGTACACTCCCGTCTGCTGTTTTTGAAGCTTAAGGGGGATCGGTTGGGGGGGGGGGGGGTGGTGGTAAAAACACTGCTGTGTTTTTAACTGCTTCCTGACCTCTTAACATCGCCACTCGCTGTTTTTATATTTAAGTGGATGGGTTGTGCACACAGGTTAGTGTTGTTTTGCATCACGACAAGGCAGAAATAGTGCAGATTGAGCAGCTGCACTTTCAGGGGTTCATGCCTTCTTCTCTATTCAAGTCTTATACTCTCCTATCTCCGATAAAGTAAAACCCTGAGGAGGTGAGACCAAAGAGGTCAGCTGTTTCTCAAAATCTTCTCTGCCCAGCCCACACGTTTTCATCACTTTTTCCTGTAAATCCGATGTAGAGTTTATAATCCATACTCTTACTAGACAGGAAGTCCACAGAATTGCATGGAGACTGCAGCACACACCAAAGAGACCACAGCCAAGATCTCACTAACTTGGCAACAGGTATTTTAAGACTTTGAGGGGGCCGGGGACGCACCCATTAAGTGTAATTCCACCAAAAGTTCAGTTCCACTTTAGGTGATCCCGCACGCTCATTTTGGACATCCATATGTAGCAGGTAGGTACCTTTTCAGTATGCTGATTCGGGTGGAGACATCAGTGATGTTCAGTTCCCTGCGGCCCAGCAGGTGGTGCTGTCACTTTGGGCCGGGGTTGAACCATCACTGGAGTGCCGTACCCTTTTTGGTCTCTCGCGGCTGTTGTGCGGCAGGCGAGGAACCCGCTGTGCTGGCTGGGAGAGGCTATAAAAGGGGCGGACATCTTCGCCACGAGGTCCGAGTCCCAGGCACCTTTAGCCTGAGGGCTGCTGTCCAGCGGTCGGTGTCCAGATGGCCTAGGCCTGGACACGTGGAGTTCGGGAGTCACCCCAGACACCCTCAGTCTGGGGTGAGGTGCATTATTCAGGCCTGGGGCCCAGCTTCTTCCACTGGGATCCGCCCGGGAGGAATCGTCCTAAGGCACCCACAGAATCGGGTGTCTGAATCCAGGCGTAAGGCACCGCGCAGGTGACCTTCCCGTAGATCTGGTGCAGCAGATTGCCAGTGCCGGGACAGGGCCTCCGGAGACCGTCGGGATGGATGTCCTCGCCAAACAGGGGCCATATTTACATAGAAGGTGGTCCATGTTCTAAGGTCGGTGGCAGAGACCGCTACTCCGGTCAGTGGCAAAGACAGTTACTCAGGCCTGTGGCAGGGGCCCCAACTAGTTCACCCGGTAGGTGGCAGCTACCAACTTCACGGTCTGTGGCAGAGACCGTGTGTCAGGCCTATCCGCACGAGAAAGGGATAGGAGAGTTCATTGTGCCTGGGCCTACTCGTATCCACACCCCTGTCTGTCTGTTATGGAAGTTCAACTGAGTATGTTCATTCTGGTATTGAAGAAATAAAGGAGTGTTGAACTTTTGAATGGTGTGGGGCTCTATTACTGGCAGATACACCTCCACGGAAGAAGCGGAGGCTCCATATGCAGAATGCAGACCCGAAGGTAATCTAAAGAGACTTTGCTCAAACCTCATATACATGTAAGGTGAGAGCTGGGCGTAGTGTCCTGCACTCTCTCCTCCAGAGTACCCCTAGACAACAGCCAAGAACAACCGATACAAGAGAGAGAGTGAGGCCGCTACATATGTAAACCATGATTACACAAAAAATATTAGGCATATTCAAGCACGCCAGAGGTAGAAGAATCACTTTAGGGCCATCATTTAGATTTTTACTCTGTTATAAGCCTTAATTTTTTTTTTTTTCCGTCGCCCACTTGCATGTTTTTGTACAGTAAGTAGGCGATTTTCATTTATTGGAATCCTTTCTTCTTCACACAGTCTTGTGTTTTGCATGTAAAATTCAGATCATGTTGTGCACATAAAATAATTTTTGCTGTAAATATAGATTTTTATTAATGTTAAAGCGGTGTTCCGGCCAAAATTCTAATTTTTGGATTAAAATACCCCTTCAATACTCATGCTTGGTGTATTACAGTAAAGCTATGCTTTACTCCATCAAAAAAAAAAAAAATGCCAATTCGTTACAGTTTAGTGAGGAGTAAAAAATGTGGGTGGAACTCCACTTTAACCACTTCAATACAGGGCAATTCCCCCCCTTCTTGCCCAGGACAATTTTCATCTTTCATGCAACACTGCACCCAAACTACATTTTTATAATTTTTTCGTCCTACAAATAGAGCTTCCTTTTGGTGGTATTTGATCACCACTGGGGTTTTTATTTTTTTCTAAACAAACTAAAAAATAACAATAAAAAATAAATAAAAAATCTTCTATTCTGTTATTAAATGTAGTTTTCTCCTTCACATGACGGGCACTGATAAGTTGGCACTAATATGTAGAATTGATGGGCACCGATAGGGGGGCGCTGATGATGAGGTACTGACAGGCATTGCTGGCAGCTGATGGGCAGTGATTTGCAGATGTGGTGGGCACCTCTGATGGGGACTGAGCTGATAATCAATGAGCTGATGATCAGCGCAGACCCCCCCCCCCCCTCTCTGACAGGAGAGCCGCTGGTCGGCTGTCATCGTGAACTGAGGAAAGCCATTTACCAGGACTTCCTGGTTACACGCTGTGATTGGTCACAGCTGATCACATGGTAAAAAGCCTCCTACGTCATAGGCTCTTTACCACGATCGGAGTTGCGGTGTGTCAGAATGACACACCACCGTTCGCTACGCGCCCCCGGCTTAACCTGCTGGACATCAAGTGGCGTCCAGTCAGGATAACGTAACCACTTTGCACACGTCATTCGGTTAAAACACTGCTATTATGTAGCAAATTAACTTGTTCTGGGTCATTGACTCTGACTTTAAAAATGGATTTTAAAACAATCTGCTTCATGCTCAGGCAACTAAAAGGAGAGAAAGGCAACAGACATATTTCCCTTATAGCAAAAGAAAAAAAAAAATCTGCATTAGTGCAGTACTATTCTCCTAAGTTTATACAAATTAAAAACTAAAGCTGGCCTTACACTAGTAGATATTTGAACGAATATTCATAATTAAATTCTCATTAGTACATTTGATGACATGGTGATTGTCGTTCAAAAGTAATTCAAAACATTTCTGCTTTTAAAGCGGAGTTCTGCCCGAGTTTTTTTTTAAAAGTCAGCAGCTACAAATACTGCAGCTGCTGACTTTTAATATTAGGACACTTACCTGTCCAGGGCACCCACGATGTCCTCACCTGAAGCCAATCCGTCCCTTGGCTGGCTCCTGGGGTGCAGGCGCCGGCATCTTCAGTAAGATGAGGGGGGGTGGGCGGCGACGGAGGAGGGGCCGGACATGGCGTAAATCACTGCAAAATCTGCGGCAATCTATCGCAGGAAGTGGGAACAAATGCCTGTATTATACCTCTGAAAGGTGCCAATTGTGACACCGGAAGGGGGGTGGGGGGGACCGGAAAAGCGGAAGTTTCATTTTGGAGTAAAGTGGACTTTCTGTAACAAAAACCACATTTACTGTTAGAAATTCCAGAATTTTTTATACTGCTCCTTTGAAGTGCACTACGGTCAAGAACGAACATCGAGAACGGGCGTTCCTAAAAAAAATAATTTCTCTTATCGTCCATGGACTGACACAGCTCTCTTACTGTTTACGTGTGGGTATATGTCCCTGCTCGCAGGAGAAGATGTAGGCAGAATGTTAGATGTTAGAAACATACATTCTAGAACAAAACCAGAGCTGAACAGCTCCGCCCAGGGGGGCGGTCCCTCCGGACATAACCCTCCTACCTGCAGCTAGCAGCCTCAGTTGTTTTCTGCCTAGCAGAAGAAGACGTGGCTCTCTCAGGAGCCAGTCTCCTGGAAGATTTTACTTTTAAATTGTATTCCTTTGGGAATTTTATTTTATTTTTGAGACCTTCAATCAACTGTCGGCTGGGCAACAGGTTGGGTACAATGGTATCCTCGTAGTCTTCCCTGTCCGACCATCGAGCGTGCTGATCCTCGCCTTGCGTGCGTGAGACTCAGTTCACGACATGCCCCATGACTCCAGGGGTGGCCGGGTTGCTTTTATGCTCTTGCGGTCCTCTCAATATTGAACAGTACCTGTCTGTATCTTTCGCGGTGGACCGGGCCAGCAGCTACGCAGTACTGCTCTGTGATAGGTCTGTCTGAAACAAGCCAGTGGGTCCCTCTGGGATGGGCAAGTAGTCTCTCCTGCTGCAGGTGAGTACATGTTGGCTGTGTTTCTTTATATGGGGGGTTTCTCCCTGTCTCCCCCCTGTTATGCTGCTTTCTGCACCCTGTACTGGTGCTGTGTGGGGGTGCTTGGGGGTCACTCTGGCCTGACTGGGGACACTCATATCTGTGTAGTGGAAAGGAGCAGTGTTCTGGGAAAAAAGTGAGTGAGTGTGGGGACTTCATTGCGTGCGCCATTAGCGCTGTGTGGTGAATTTGAAAAATGCGCTCAGCGGCCATCTTGCCGTGGTTTAATGGCGCAGTAATATATGCGGCCGGTAGCCATTTTCTTGAAGCCGCTGCGCTTTCACTTCGGTTTCGGCCTCTAGCGGCGCTGCTGTGGCGCAAATCTCCTCACACTCTCCTCAGGCTTCACTCGCGCTGCAGCGCGGTTCATACAGCGGAACTGAGCGGCCCTTAAGGGTTGGTGATACCTCTGGGTATCCCTTCCTCAGCGCAGCCAGTGGGTGGACTGTACTATTCACTATAATAAGTGTATAGGGTCTCAGAGGCAGGCAGTATGGAGTCTGATGCACCTGCTTCTCCACACTTGTCAGAGGCAACAAGCAGTGCTCCTGCACCTGCGGTCCCTATGGACCAGTTGTCGGCAGTCCTGGAATCATTCCTTGTCAGAATGGAAGCGGTGTGCGAGCGCAAGGGAGCTATAAAGCCCCCTCTCCCCACAAAAATCTTTAGTGAAGGAGTGCTCTGATTCAGATATGGGCCTAGCTACTGCTGCTCAGGACCCTAGCTCTGAATATTTTATTGTTTTTGAACAGGACATTCCCTTCTGAGGAAGACTCCAGTTCTGTGTCAGTAAATGACAGGGCGCTTGTAAGTGAACTCATTGATGATGTGAAGAACACTCTCAAGCCGGATGCTGTGGCTGTGGTACCTCAGGCGGACGCTGTTTCCCTTGGTTCCTTCAAGCTTTTCTTTTACACAGCTTTCTCACTGTTTTCCTCACATGCTGCGTCGAGAGCAGCATGGATGATACAGTGGTACACAGTGTCGTGCTTGCACACATAGGCATGTGCAAAATGTTTATCACACATACTATAGTACCTACATGGTATGCGTATGCAGTCTGCGTGGGTTTCATCCTGGTGCTCCGGTTTCTCCCCCGCGCACCAATGGTGTGCGCATTTTCAGAGCTATGCACAGTATAAACATGTGCAATTTGTTTATTCGCAGGCCAACATTCCTACACGGTTGTGTACGCAGTCTGCGTGGCTGGTTTCCGTCCAAGCCCTGATGATGTGCGCGCCTTCGTCGCTGGCACAGTATAACCGTGTTTAATATGTTTATCCACACATACTAAACTACATACGCCGTATGTGGTTGTATTATGCTCTTTGTGGCTGAGTGGGTTTCCTCCCACACTCTATTTGCGCGTTTTGACGCAATACACAGTGTAAACTGTGTTTGTACAATCTGGATGGAGCATTGTCATAAGGATCCCTGGTATCAGGGGTACCACTTTTCACCTGCCTTCGGTGGTGATCAGAAGCGCTGGCTTGGACTGTGTTCGCCAGTCTGAGCTTAACGTTACGCCCATTAGTGGCTGCGTCTCTGAAGCTCAATGACTGGGCAAAAGCCTCTGCTTCATCTATCAGTCGACCAGCAGGTGCACTGCAACTGCTTTAGCCTTTAGGGTCTCTGTGCCCGGGGTGGGTTTGCGCCACCTGTGGAGGCTGAGTTACTGGTCCACTGACCTAGTTTCTAGGGAAGCTCTGTTATGTTGCCTTTCTTGCCCAACAGTTGAGGCAACCCCGTAAGCCGGGGGCCTCCCTTCTCCAATGCATTGCGAGGTCTCTTTGGGATTTTCATACATCTCGCTGCAGGACGGTCCTGTCGGCCATGTGCATTGCAGGGGAAGGATCCTTACATCCGGAGGTGTTTTTCACCTCCTTTACCGGAGGTGGGGCACCGGATGTGGACCTTATGGCCTCTCGACTCACTCGCAAGGTGTCAGGATTCGTGGCCAGGTCCAGGGACCCCTGGGCAGAGGCGTCAGACGCGTTGGTGGCCCGTGGGGGCAGCATCGCCTGATATATGCTTACCCTCCGCTACTGTTGTTGCTTCGCAGAGTAGGGGCCGAGGCCATTCCGGTGATCCTCATTGCTCCGGAATGGCGACAATGGTACACCGATCTACTTAGGCTAGTCGCAGACGTTCCTTGGCGACTGCCTATTGGGGTGGACCTTCTGTCTCATGATCCCATACTTCATCCTGCTTTACAGTCCTTGGCTTTAATGGCATGGCTGTTTAAAGCCAGGTGCTGAGGGACCGAGGTCTCTCGGATTCGGTCATCTCATCTGTTGTTAGCACGGAAATCTTCCTCCAGAAAGATTATATCACTGTACCTGGAAGGCTTACATCGCTATGTGCGAGGAGCTTGATTGGCGTCCACGGACGTATTCCGTTCCCAGGATTTTGCTGTTCTTACAGCGTGGTGTGACCCAAAAGCTGGCCTTGCGTACCATTGAGGGTCGGATTTCGGCCCGGGCTGTCTTTTTCAACGACCGCAGGGGGGGTTCGCCATGTGATCCCCCCTGTCAAGCCTCTTCTCCCTACTTGGGATCTGAATTTGATGCATCTCGGTTCTCCAAGAACATCCCTTTGAAATTATCAGAGAAATTTTGTCTATTGACCTTGTCCCAGAAGGTGGCCTTCTTAGTGGCCATTACTTCGGTTAGACGGGTGTCTGAGCTGGCGGCCTTGTCCTGCAAGTCGCCTTACTTGGTCCTCCATAAGGATATGGCGGTGTTGCGCCCACGACCGTCCTTCTTTTCTAAAGGTGGTCTCGGCCTTTCACCTTAAGGAGGACATTGTTCTTCCGTCCTTGTGTCCTCACCCATCGCATCCCTGAGAGTTTGCGCTTCATACATTAAGATGGGTACGAGCCTTACGGGGGTACCTGTCTGCTACAGTTTCCATTCGGAAGTCTGACTCACGGTTTGTGTCTGTCTGTCTCTGGTCCAAAACAGGGCCGAGCGGTGTCGTCTGCCACCGTCTTTAGGAGGATCAGGCAGACTGTCATACAGGCCTATGCCCTTAAGGGGCGGGCGGCTCCCTTTCCGGTAGGGGCCCATTCCACCAAGGCAATTGGTGCTTCTTGGGCTTTCCGACATCAAGCGTCGGTTGCACAAGTGTGCAAGGCGGCGACCTGGTCGTCCGTTCATACCTTTTCAAAATTCTATAAGGTTGATGTGGCTGCATCTTCGGATGCTTCCTTCGGCCGCAAAGTGTTGCAGGCCGCTGTTTAATGTTGCAACTCCCCCGGTGAGGAGCTCTGCTGGTTTTTAGTGAAGTTTTGGTTGTTCCTTTACTATTTGCTCCCACCCTTTTTCTTATACTGCTTTGGGATGTCCCACACGTAAACAGTATGAGAGCTGTGTCAGTCCATGGACGATAAAAGAAAATAGGATTTTTGTACTCACCATAAAATCCGTTTCTCTGACGTCCATGAACTGACACAGCACCCACCCTGATTTTAAGGTTTGTACTGCTTGTTACGAACTGAGGCTGCTAGCTGCAGGTAGGAGGGTTATGCCTGGAGGGACCGCCCCCTGGGCGGGGCTGTTCAGCTCTGGTTTTGTTCTAGAATGTATGTTTCTAACATCTAACATTCTGCCTAGATCTTCTCCTGCGAGCAGAGCAGGGACATATACCCACACGTAAACAGTATGAGAGCTGTGTCAGTCCATGGACATCAGAGAAACGGATTTCACGGCGAGTACAAAATTCCTATTATTATTTTTAAACAAAATTCTACTAGTGTGTGTGTGTGTGTGTGTGTGCAATTTTTTTCCAAACTTTGGAGCGCTCGCTACCTTTTAAGTAATAGACTCATTGTTACAGTAGGTATTTAAAATGTTGAAGCTGCATCATAAATTTAAAGCAAAGCTAAACTTACTTTCGATTTAGCGGTCCCGTCCCTCACTAACAGGTTGTGTCGTTCTTCCGCCATCTTTATTGACTGCTGCGGGATCATGTCACTCCTCCAGATGCCCAAGAGTCAGTCATCTCAGCACACAGAGACTGGACCAGTGCTGTAAGCTGTGCATGCGCAGCTCAGTTTACATGCCGAAGAAGATGGCAAGCAGGCAGGAAGGTGTATCTTATTGCAGAAGAGTTATTACATCCTTCTTGTCTCGGGTACCCTGCCAGTGCTCCTGGCCCTTCCCTCCTGCTGACAGCCCCCATAGCAAGCCGCTTGTTCTCAAACCGCTGCGCTGTGTCCATTTACACACAAAGTCCGGCTTGGCCCCGCCCCTGCTATTTTTGTTTTGGCTCACTGGCTGTTTTTGAAAGTAGCAGTCACACACAAAAAACAACAAATTGATATTTACATATGAATAGAACTCCCCCACAGATCATGCATGGGTCTGTTGGTTGGTAGCTTATATATCATGTACTATTACAGTGCAAGAAAAGGACTTGGGTTGACTTAAAGGGGTTGTAAAGGTTCGGGGTTTAAAAATAAAAAAACATATCCTACTTGCCTCCACTTTGCAGTTGGTTTTGCACAGAACGGCCCTGATCCTCCTCTTCTGGGGTCCCTCAGTGGCGCTCCTGGCTCCTCCTCTTGAGTGCACTGTCCAAAAAGCGCTCTTCTTCGTGGACACCCGTGCGGGCACGCTCCCGTGTTCTTCTGCGTCTATTGAAAGCAGGACTCGGCCCCGCCCCCTGGCGCCCGCATCATTGGATTTGATTGACAGCAGCGGGAGCCAATGGCTGCGCTGCTATCAATCTATCCAATCAGGACACGAGACAACGACCGGAGCTGGTGTGCTCGTCCTCGGTATAACGGGGCTCAGGTAAGTATAAGGGGGGCTTGGGGGCGCTGCTGTAGCACAGGTGGTTTTTCACCTTCATGCATAGAATGCATGAAGGTGAAAAACGGCAAGGGTCTACAACGCCTTTAAATTTCAGGTATGGACATTATGGCATGGGCGTCATTCACAGAACACATTGTATTTTCTCATTGAAAACTTTCTTTGATTGGATGGGGTGGAGAGGAGGGACAGTGACATTGCAATCTCCACCTTGTCCAATCAGAGATCACTTTGCGTTCATTGAAAAAATGTAATGCGTTCTTGGAATGGCACCTGCGATTGAGCAAGACATCCAGCCTTCAGTAGACAACAAGGCAGTTGTTTGGCATGGGACAGGGAAGCTAGTGGAGATCACTGTATTAGCAGTGGCAAGCTCAATGTAATGTAGATCAATGCAACTATAAAAAAAAAAACATACTGGGAATTCATCTTTAAATTGTTTCTTCTTGTGTCTGCCCTAATTCTGCATGAAGGCCCCACTCACACCTCAGCGTTTTGTAGCTTGAAGCTCCAAGCTCCAAAACGCTGGAGGAGAGAAAAAAATTATTCTCTATGGAGATGGTTCATGTAACGGCACCCCAAATATAAAGGGGTTAACGCCGTTTAAGATGTTCCCTCTCCTGGACACACATTCGCTGTCGATCCTCCACAGCCAGCCGACCACTTCCCCTAGGAATTAATCCTTCTGGAAGAACGAGACGTACTCTGTAGCTTCCAGGATCGAGTCTCTTTATTGAAGAAAACATTGTAACTTTTATACACATCTACTACTGCATTAGTTTAACATGAACAAGGGTTGGTAGACGGTCCGTCTGCCGAGTACAATACACACAGGCATAGAGTTAACTATCCCTATTCACACCAAAAGGGTCTCCAGACCCTCCTAGACTCATTTACAACGCAAGCAGGCAGGTGATTAACCTGTCTGCTGCTAGTTCCACAACCTATAATTATAGGCTTAATTCCCACAAGCCACAATAGACAATAGAATGCAAATCACCTTCACTCCTCACAGCAATGATTATACAACCCCCCCCCCCCCCCAGTCCATCCGATCTAAATACAATGTATGTGCAGCATTGAATATGGCTATCACAGACCATATTGGGGTTTTCTTTCATTCACCCTGTGTCCAAAGTGACCCCCCTGTCACAGTTCACATCTCCACTACAAGTCTCCTGAAGCCAAACACCTGAAGCTTTGTAGCTCGAATCGGACAGATTGGTATGTTTTGTTTTTTTAAGCGTTTTTTGTTTCATAGAATTGCATGTAAACGCTTGATTCGAGCAGTTTTAAGTGTTTTAGTGTGTTTTGTCGTGCGTATTTGATTGTTTTTTTGCTCAAATACAATAACTAAATGAAAATACATAATAATAATAAATACATAAATCATAAAATTAAAAAAAACAACCCTAATGGTAACCCATAACCCTAATATTAAACCCTAATCCCAACCCTAATATTAAACCCTAATCCCAACCCTAATATTAAACCCTGACCTAACAAAATAAGAAGTAATCAAATTGACCTTTAACCCCTCAGGAAAGAAAACAAAAATAATAATAAAAGCGAATGAAAAAGATGAAAAAACATTGCAACAAATTATGAAATTACGGTATATTTTTTCTGTATTTGCTAATGAAAAAATGCCAAAGCTCAAAAACACGACGCTCAGGTGTGAAGGTAGCTGTATTGTTTAATTTCTGCTGGCCATTGATGTATGTTTGGCAGTGCCATGAACTACACACCTGTCACAGGGGTCGCATATACAGTATGTATAAATCCTAATAAGACTCGGGTGATCTCTTACCGTTTGCCAAAAGAGCTTTTTAAGTCAAGTACTGGTAGATTGGTTACGTTGTAAAATTCAATGTTTTAATATACAAAGGTTAATAGAAACAGTTCTTTCATTCCATATTGTGCTGCAGATGTTATTTTTGTGTTCATATCACTAGAGCTTTGCCTATAGCTGTGCACAGACTGTACTGATGGGGTAAAGGCGCTGTCGCAACATACTGGAGCTCAGATGTGATTGTGTGTTTCTCCCCACTAAGCCTTCAAAGCAACTGCAGATCAGCCTAGCTTAATAAAATAGAACTTTGGCTCTGCAGTGCCGCTAGAGCTATATACACTTGAAAAGATTTTCTTCCTCTGCTGATTTTTTTTTTTTTTTTTTTTTTATTATGTTTTGTGTCAGCAGCATTCTCATGCCATTAGGTAAAGTATTCCCATTCTGATGTCAAGTTGAAAGCCAGCTTTCCAACCACTGGGCGTATACTTCTTTCTGATGGTTACTGTTTAATTGTGAAAGAATACGTGAGATGTCTCAACTCCAGGAAGTCTGCCCTTCATGCTTTTAGTCATGCTAGCTTTCTTTTAGTAAAGTAAAGGCAAAGGTTTTACTTTGAGGAAAAAGGAAATTCTTATAGAGGGACCTATATAAACCCTTATAATTCAACACTCCTAACAAGGATTCTCTTTTATAAGTGTGTTCTGTGGAAATCCACTATCTGGGTCAACACAGGCACATCCTCCAACCCTGACACAATGACTCTGATCACGTCTGAATTTACAGCTGTCCATGTAGCATGCAATGTCATAGAGGAACTTGGTAATACTGTCATTGGTGCCAGTCATAGAGGATAACAGTTTATCGGTCTGACTTAAAGTGGAAGTAAACTTCCATCTTTTGCTTTTACCGATAGGTAAGCCTATAATAAGGGTTACCTATAGGTAGTGTAAATATCTCCTAAACCTGCACTGTTTAGGAGATATTTAGTTTACATGCAGCCAGTAACCTCACTGGTGCATGCACTCTGTAGGAACGGCCACCCATGTCGTTTCTTCAGAGCCCCGTGCTGTGACGTCAACGTGGCTTCAGCCAGTCACAGAGCCTGAGTCCGCAAACCCAGAAGCTAGACAGGGGAAGATGAGAGCGCCTGGCACTGGAAGAGCTTTGTTTGAAGGTAAGTTTACCATAATGTGCTAGTATGTGATGCATACTAGCACATTATGCCTTTACGTTGCAGGTACAAAGAAAAATTGTCCAGTGGTTTACAATCGCTTTAACCTCTTGCCAACCAGCCGCCGTCATTATACTGCGGCAGGTTGGTACGGCTGCACAAATCACCGTAGCTGTACGTCGGCCGCTTCAAAAGCAATAGCGGGCAGGCCTGCACCGATGCGTGTGGCCGCAATGTCCGCTGGCCACCCACGATCGCTCTACAGAAAGCCAGAAAGGGGATTTGTCAATGTAAATAAACAGATCCCTATTTTAACGGGTGAGTAGAGAGAGATCTGCTGTTCCTAGTGATCAGGAACAGCAATCTCTCTCCTCCAGTCACTACATCCCCCCCCTAGTTAGAAACACCTCCCTAGGGAACACTTAACCCCTTAATCACCCCCTAGTGTTAACCCCTTCCCTGCCAGTGACATTTATACAGTAATCAGTGGCTGTTTTTAGCTCTGATCGCTGTATAATTGTCACTGGTCCCAATGTCAAAGTCCCGCTAAAAATCGCTGCGCTGCCATTACTAGTAAAAAAAATAATAATAAAAATGCCATAAATGTATCCCCTATTTTGTAGACACTATAACTTTTGCGCAAACCAATCAATATACGCTTATTGCAGTTGTTTGTTTGTTTTTTTACAAAAAAATATGTAGAATACATATTGGCCTACCTGATTGATGTTTTTTTTTTGTTTTTGTTTTTGTTTTTGTTTGTTTTTTGGATTATAGTGCAAAAAAATAAAAATGGGAGAGGCGATCAAATACCACTAAAAGAAAGCTATTTTTGGGGGAGAAAAAAAGGAAATCAATTTTGTTTGTGTACAACGTCGTGCAATTGTCAGTTAAATCTACACAGTGGTTAATTATAGTGCCCTAATTCTAATTAAAAAAAATATACAGATATATGGGACATGAGTTGGCCACATGGAATGAGGAATTTGATTCCCTATTAGGAGTGTTACCTTGTAACAGAGGAGATCCCACAGTAGCACCAACCTACAAAAGCATAGCACACACTATTTTTAACTCACTAAGGGCTTGTGTTGTGTACATGGACTTTTGTTAGATCACCCTATCCCTCCCCCCCCCATACAAGCAAGGCTGGCCATAAAGCAGTTTACAGGAAAGAAATGACACAGTGATTATTGCTAGCAGCTATAATCACATGTAAAATCTGACAGGCTGGTCGAACTATCAACTTTGAGTACATCCAGGCTGCCCATACATTGTTTGAATCTCAGCCGGTTCCTGCTGAACCGGCCGAGATTCAAACGGTCTATGGCCAGCTTAAAGTCATTGTAAATGCAAAAGCAATTTAAGATAGTTTCAAGAAACTCAAGCAATTTGATGCCCCTTCAAGCAACCCTAGTATCTCAAAGGCAAATTAAAGCAACTTGGCAGTAAGTTAAATAAATTGAAAGTAACTGAAAGCCTACTGCATTTGGGTAACTGAGTCTGATAACCGTGTACGTTAACCCAACAGGTTTTATTACATTGATTTGATGAGTTTATAGCATGTATGTTCTAATTCTTGTGTTATTTTGCCTGTTAAAGTCATTTCACAAAGGATTATAGCAGCGCTTTTGATTATTAAAAGAGAATTTCAGGAATAAAAAAAATGAACATACTCACTCACCTAGATGGCTGCAACACCGATCCCAGCTGCAGTTGTCCCCTGCCGGCTCTACACCAAGAACCGAGCAATCGGACTGCTGATCGCTCAGTTCTAAGTATTCAGTCTGCAGAGAGCCAGTCACTGTTGGTCACTGGCTCTCTACTCTGCTCCTCCATTGCTCACTGAAGTGCTGGGCTGTGGAGGGGGCAGGAGGGGCTGGCTCAGCCATTCAGCAGCTTGCTGAGAGGCTGAGCCAGATGCCAGTCCGGGTTTCTGGGTGGATCCTGACACTGAAGTTGGGATCTTTCCAGAGCCAGGACTATCTGCGTGATGTCAGCCAACAGCCACTGTTAAATAAAGATGGGTCACAGGAGTGCAGAGCTAAGTGCACTATTGTGATTCATAAGGAGAGGTACAGCCAAAATAGCTTTGGCCATCTTTCTCCTTTTTAAAACATCTCAAAATTTTGGCTGCCATCTATGGAGTATTTATGTAGGAGAGCAGAAAAAGGATATAATACAGTTTTTAAGGTAAACAAAATCATGATATAAAATTATAGATCCATAAAGCTTTTAAAGTAGGTTAAAGTGCACCTGAACTAAAAAAAAACAAAGGTTTGCTATGTTATAAGCAACCTTTTAGAATTGTTAATTTTGCCTAAGCAATATTATGAAAGATTTACATTATTGTCTAGAATTTCTCCTGGAGGAAAATAACAGAGTACTCCCTGGTATATAAGTGAGCCTACAGTCTTATGGTTGCTCATCTGTAGTGTGAGATCTAAGGCACTGCTTCTGACTGTGCAGGCTATAGACAGTTTGAACTTTGGCCGGTTCAGCAGAAACCTGCCGAGATTCGAACCATGTATGAGCAGGCTAAATGTAAACCAATTGCTGAATCAATCAACTTGGGTACAACCAGCCTTATGGATTGTACATGCGATTATTGCTAGCGGCTGTTATAGCTGCTAGAAATAATCACTGTGTTCTGGCAGGTTAATTTAGCTTTTTAAATGGGAGACAAATAGTTCACTGCTTAGAGAAAATCCTGGAGCCTTATAGCTACCGTTTGTGAAAAGCTTCAGCTGGCGTCTGTCTCTCTGATGCTTATTTTATCTTTTTTTTAAATTCAGATTAAAGGTTTGTATAGCTTTTCCATAAGTCTCCCCTTTTTTTTCTCCTCACCTAAATGATGTACTGTATGTAAACGCAGGCCTCAGATCGGACTTGCATGCTTCTAAATGCCCTGATCTGCCAGGGAGACCAGCAGGGAATTGTGTCTATGGCAATGGTGAACACATGCACACTGTGCCAGCTGCTGGGTTGAGGTTAGGACATTCAGATGTTGCAGAACTCGTATCTATAGTCTGTGTCTACATAAGTTATATTGGTAAACAAAGTGTTGCGTGAATATGAGACTTTTCTATACAAAATTACAGGTATCATTTAAAAATGGCCCTGCATACATCTTTTATTTTTGTTCAGTCTTTGGTTTTTATGGTAAATTTATTTGGAAGATCTGTTTAATTATGGAATAAATAAATATTTAAACGACCATCTAGTCTGTGTTTATGTAACTAGTGAAATGCATGTAGTGACATTAAGGCCCCTTTCACACGGAGGTCCGTTCAGCTCCGCCTGTCAGTTTTTTAGGCGGACCTGAAACGGATCCTCCATGTACCCCTATGGAGGCACGGATGTCAGCGGAGACATGTCCGCTGACATCCGCTCCGCTCCACTCCGCCAAAGTGTGACGGAGGAAAACCCTATTTTTCCTTCCGTCGGCGGAGCGGATCGGATGACAACGGACTCTACGGTCCGTCGTCATCCGATTCCCCATAGAGGAGAGCGGGGCTCTGACAGGGCGGTCCCTGCACAGTGTGCGGGGACCGCCCAGTCATCCGTCGGCTCAGCGGGGATCAACGGAGCAATCTCCGCTGAGCAAGCGGAGCTTCACGGGGCGGATCTGCACGGATCCGCCCCGTGTGAAAGGACCCTAAGGCCTCATGCCCACGGACGTTTTTACAGCCGCGTTTTTGAGCGTTTTTTACAGCTTAAAAACGCCTGTCCATGTTAGTCTATAGCTTCATGCCCACCTAGACGTTTTTGAGCTGCAAATTGCATAGACGTTTTTAAGCTGTAAAAAAAACCCAGGACCAGTGCGTTCCTCAGCGTCAGAATTAGGCAGAAAAAAACGCGAGCGTCAAAAAATGCGCAAGAACGCGCACTAACGCGCACTAACGCACGGTCGCGTTTTTAGCTCCGACGTTTTTTTTTTTTTTTTTTCAAAAAACAAAAAAAATATTTACAATAACATGGACAGGCGTTTTTAAGCTGCAAAAAACGCAGCTGTAAAAACGCCAGTGGGCATGAGGCCTCAGGATAAAATACTGTAGAAGAAAGCCTCCCCAGAATTCTGGAATATGAAGACTGGTAGTAAAAGTCGATTTGATTTCTTTGCCAAAGTGTTAGCTGGCGTTTGGCTTCAATTTGTTAGTATACCTAAATCTGCTAGTACATCTAACACTCCCCCCCCCCCCCCAGATCAACAATGCTGCTGTTCAAAGGTGCTCCTTCATCAGAGGCACTCTTAACACAGGAGGTGTGTTACTGGCCAGATCACCAGGTGAAACAGAGGGGGAAAAAAGTCTGTAAAAAAAAAAAAAATGCAGCGACCACATCTAATGATTGGTAAGCTGCGATTATATTACATTTTTGGTTTTGAGTTTAATACACTTTAAGGAGAGTTAAAGGGGTTGTAAAGTCAGAAGGTTTTTTTATGCATTAAGATGAAAAGCCTGTGTGCAGCAGCCCTCCTAATACTTACCTGAGCCCCATCTCTGTCCAGCGATTTTCACGAGTCTCGACCGACCGAGACGCTCCCTCCTGATTGGCCCGAGAAGAGGAGAACCCAAGGAGAGAAGGATTCGTGCTGCTCTGGGAAAATTCACTGCACAGAACAGGTACGTATAACATGTTTGTTATTTTAAAGAAAAAAAAACGTTACAATCACTTTAAGACACCAGTGAGTTCCCTATATACACATTAACCACTTACTGCCTGCCATATAGCAATATGATGGCGGCAAAGTGGTTCTGTTATTCTGATCAGACGTCATATGACATGACCAGGATAACAGGCCGCCGCGCGCCCCCGGGGGCGTGCATTGCGGCGATCGTTGCGGCGTGTCAATCTGACACACCGCAACTCCGATCTAGGTAAAGAGTGTCTGACGGAGACTCTTTGGACACGGCTGATCACGTGGTAAACAGGAAGAGCCGTTTATCGGCTTTTCCTCACTTTCGTCTGACAGACATGAGTAGAAGAGAGCCGATCGGCTGCTCCTCTGACGGGGGGGGGGGGGGGGGTCTGTGCTGATTGTTTATCAGCGCAGCCCCCCCTGCCACCAGGTATAGCATCTTGGGTGGCAATGTGTGCCCACACATGCCAATCAGTGCCCACCAGCAATACCTGCCAGTGCCTCAATAGCGATGTCTATCAGTGCCAACTCATCCGTGCTCATCAGTGCAGCCTCATCAGTGCCCATCAGTGAAGGAG
Source organism: Rana muscosa (assembly GCA_029206835.1). Lineage (NCBI taxonomy): Eukaryota > Metazoa > Chordata > Amphibia > Anura > Ranidae > Rana > Rana muscosa. The sequence goes on along the minus strand of CM055116.1, from coordinate 420,772,741 downwards.
AAAACGTACTTATTTACAAAATTTTATAACGGAAACCAATTTTTTTTATTTATTTTTTTAACATTTTTGGTCTTTTTTTATTTGTTTACCAAAAAATGAGAACACCAGAGGTGATCAAATGCCACCAAAATAAATCTATTTATGGGAACAAAGTGATAAAAAAAAATTGTTTGGGTACAGTGTAACATGACCGATAGCTGAAAATTGGCTTGAGCAGGAAGGGGGGAAAGTGCCCAGTGTGGAAGTGGTTAAAGTGTTACTAAAACCAGGACCCTGCATTCACTTTATCTGATCTCCCACAGTACACAGAACATGGAAATGCAATTATTTTAGTGAATATACACTGCTAAATACCTTTTTTCTCATCAGCAGTTAGAGCAGTCTTGTGACTTCTATCAGTGTCTGGTTAAAGCTTGTAGGAGGAGTTTTCATTCTGCTCTCACTGTCCTATAAAACTGCAGGACCCTCTGTCTGGACAGTGGTGATTGGCCCTGTGCTGATCAACATGCACTCTCCCCAAGAAAAAAATCCTCTAGCAATACACACCAAACTGAGCGTGTGCAGCTTGTTGCCTGGCCTCTATAATATCCGGAGATGAGATTGAGACGGTGAAAGGTGAGGATCAGAGGAAACGGGATCAAACATCCTTTTTACACAATGCAGAGGATTAACCGCTTGGGTTCCACAGTGAGTATAACAAGCATGTCTGCATATACAGACCTATTTAACTGTTGTGGGCTTAGAAACACTTTAAATATCCCCCCCCCTTTTTTTAACACAAGTTTACTTTAGGTTCAGAATAAATAGGAAATCAGCTGTGGTTATGTATTTTTTCATTTTAACACATCTTGCTAATGAGGAGGAAAGTGTGTCTGGATTTACAGCTTTCTGAAGCTGTGCTCATTTTATTCCTCCTACATACAAAAATTTAGATTCTTGTATGTAGACAAAACATTACATTGCATAATTGGAATTGCATGGCAAAACTCATTTATCAAAGTGTCTTTAAGATAAACTGTAATTCCCATAATAATTAATCTGACTCCACTTTTTATAACCTTTCAAGAAAATGTGCTTCGGCATCCCTGAACGTAAGGCATTAAACATGCAGATATCGACAAGCCAGCTACAAACTCATTGCTCTGGCTTTCCCCCTGCAATTTGTGCTTGTCTGTTGGTTAGGAAGGCAACATACATTGCAATGAGGGATGAGATAGGCGTGACAGAGCGAACTCCTGGAAGCTACTGCTATGTGCAGGTTCCTCTAGAAGAGCCCCTCAACATTTTAACCACAGAATATCACTTAAAATATTTTTTTTTAGTCTCCAGCAACCTTTGCTACAAATTATCTACAATTCATGCTGCAATAGCATAATCGGTAAGTTGTAGATATAATAATTTTATTATTTATTTATTACAGGTACTTATATAGCGACGTCAATTTACGCAGCGCTTTACATATATTTTATTTATAAATCCTAAAAGAAAGAGGGATGTGGCATACCTAGCATAATTGACATCCAGAACACATCATTTTAAACACCTTGGAACAATCTAACAAAATGATTTTCTGTGATAATAAAATGAAATTAATATTACCAAGGAAGGAAATGCAGAAGGACAAAATTGGTGGTTAGTGAAGTGTCTTCTAACATTGGTGGTGATTGGGAAAATGCCCCTTATGGTGCCCATACACTAGTTGAAAAATCATTTGAAAATCTATCATTTGGACATTTCGTTTTTTGTCCAGTTGATGGGCACAGATCGAAAATTGTGACTTTTTTGAGCAAAAAAAACGAAGGACGATAAAGTAAAAGGTTAATGCATTTCTCAGCCGTTTGAACTGTTGGTACTGCGCATATGTGACCCAGAAGCGAAACATTTCATTTATGTCCATTCAATGATTTATCATTCGAAATTCGGTTATTACATGTATCGTTTCCTCTTAAGACCGTGTGTTAGTTTATCGAAAGTGCGGTTGAACGTTTTTTCGACTGGTGTATGGCTAGCATTACTCTTGTGGTCAATGGAAATGTGTTCTCATTCATTAGGAGTCAGTGTAGTGATCTCTTACATTGGTGGTCAATGGGAAAGGTGTCCCTTTCACATGAGTGATCAGTGGAAAAAGGATCTCTTACATGGGTGGTCAGGGGAAGAAGAAACCCATTATGTTGGTTATCAGGGGAAGAATGCCCCTTTTAGAGACATTAAATATTATAAGTATTTTTTGGGTAGCTTAGAATCTCTGTTCAATTTCCTTATCACCAGACCCTAAGATGACACATCTTTTCTGAGGACCTTATACCACCGACGTCCAGGGTAATGCTAATATGCATATTCTTTCTTGCTTGCAAACTTACAGCCCAAAAGTAGTTGTCTCCATGTTCTCCTCATTTTCTCAATGGCAGAGTGCAGTCAATGGTATTCTGGAAAAAGAGAAATTAACCTATTCGCACAGGGGCTGCCCGAAAAAATTTCAAAAAGTATGGTCCCCTTGGTTAGCCTCGACTTTGTTGGACTCCTTCTTTGGTTCCCTCTCCATTACTCCCCACCTGAATTGATGACCCGGCATAGTGTCGTCCTGTACAACACATCGTGATTCTTTTCAGTTACGTTGTCTCCATATGCCTGAACACTTACCCTTCAGGGACAGTATTGTAATACTTTAATAAATATGATGAGTATTAGGCCCCTTTCACAGGGGCGGATAGAATTCAGATTTTAGCTGCGGATAGATGAAGTTATCTACTGCACTTAAACTCACACAATGCTTTCCTATGGCCCCATTCACACACTGCGTTTAGCAATGGTTTTGTTGCATGGGGTTTTGTGCTGTTAGAGAAAAAATATTTTGACTGCGTCCAGGAGCGATTTAGCGCAGCTATCTGCACATAACCGCGGGTAATCGCAGTGTACTATTTCAGCTGCGGATAGCAGCGGCAACGAGGAAAGGATAACAGGAAGCACATCAGAAATGGCAAGAATGTTCCACCGTAGCTAAGCGCAACCACACGTAAACGCTGCTAATCGCAATGCATAACTGCAAGTGATCGCTGTGCCTGGAGTCTTGGAATTTCAAAATAACAAAACATGCTTTTAACAGTGGCAGAACAGCCGCCCGTGTGAAAGAGGCCTAACAATAAGGATAGTCTCAACTTTGCACTGACAGTCTGTTATTTGTGTGTATTATACTGCATATACTCATTGCTTATATCCACAATCTAGCAAGTGTATTAGTGATACTCAGATTGTATTGCATTAATGCTGTACTTTTTTGCTTTGATTTTTGTGTTTTTTTGTTTTTTTTGTTTTATGTATGTATTACAAAATCTTTAATAGAAAAAGTTACCTGATTTAATATATAAAGATTAGTGTCAGTGGTTAGTTACTGAAAGAAAACAAGAGATGGTTCACTACTACTATGCCACTGGCTGTTCCATGTGGCGTGGTGCCAGAACTGTGTATATTCCCTTATGCTAGAGATCAATCTGTAACTGTTCAAGGACTCCCTAGCAATCAAGGGTTATCGAAGATCTCCATCTGAGACTGCTTTTAGATGTTTGCATTTTTGAGCATTAATTGGTTTAAGCAAGAGGCAGGTTTGCTTTAAAATATAAGTGTGGGAATCAAAAAACATAAACATACTCTCCTAGATGTCCCCCGCCTGCTCTGCACCAAAAACTGCATGTTCAACGACCACTGATCACTCAGTTCTCAGGTCTGCTGTGAGCACAGAGCGGTGACTGTCGGTCACCGCTCTGCTCTCCACATTCAGCGTTCACTGGAGAGCTGGACTGTGGAGGGGGCAAGAGCAGCTGGCCCAGGGTCTCAGCAATGTACTGAGAGTCTGAGCCAGCTGCCAGTCAAGCATCTGGGCAGATCCCAATGTTACTGTCTGGATCCCTGCAGAGCCTGGACCGGCTCTGTGACGTCAGCCAATAATGGTCTTTAGCCCACTGTCTTCTGAATCTGAGTCAGGAGTGCAGAACAAACAAGCTTCGGCCATACTTCTCCTTTAAAGCAACAGGGCATACTCCACTGTCTTAATGACTGTTTGGTATTGCTTTCTGCATAATGGGTCAACTTCTATAGTTGGCTTTGAGTGTATAGCTGGCCATAAACTACTGTATAAGCCAACCCGAGTATAAGCCGAGGTACCTAATATTACCCCCGATAAACTGGGAAAACGTATTGACTCTAGTATAAGCCTAGGGGGGGAAATGTGCCAATTGCCCAACCTTACTGTGCCCATTGCCAGCTTACTGTGCCCAACCTCACTGTGTCCATTGCAGCCTCCCTGTGCCCGAGTCGGTGTACCTGAAAATCTTCTTATACTGCGGCCGGCGTCCATTGTTTAAATATCGCGGCTTTCTCCTGGTCCCTTTCCTAGATAGGCATTTCAAGCAAACACTGTGAGTGTTCCGCCTATCACAGAGAGCCTCTCGTTCTCGGACTCCGTTTCCCAGCAGGCACTGTGTTCAGTGTTCCGCCAATCACGGACGTCTTTTCATCCTCGGACAAGAGAACGTCCATGATAGGCGGAACACTGAACACCGTGTCAGCTGGGAAACGGAGTCCGAGAATGAGAGGACCTCCGTGATAGGCAGAACACTCAACAAAGTGTTTGCTTGAAACGCCTATCACGGAAGGGACCAGGAGAAAGCCGCGATATTTAAACAATAGACATCGGCCGCAGTATAAGAAGATTTTCAGGTACTGACTCGAGTATAAGCCGAGGGGTGTACTTTTAGCCCTAAAAAAAGGGCTGAAAAACTTGGCTTATACTCGAGTATATACGGTAGTTACATTTTCGACCACAGTAGCAAGAAAATTTTAAGGAGTAGAACGGAATTTATTTTCTTGAACAAATTTTTCACAATGAATGTGATTTTTATTTGGAAAAAGTATGAAAATTTAATGTTTTTAAAGCAATTTTTTTTTTTTAAGTACTTTGGAATGACGTTCGTCAAGTCATTAAATGTACTGATTGAGAACTTATGTATACATTTTCAAATGAATGTTCATATGAACATTCATTCAAAAATGTACTATTGTATGGCCAGCTTAAAGTGGTTGTAAACTTTTGTGTTTTTTCACCTTAATGCATCCTATGCATCAAGGTGGAAAAATACCCTGCACTCTCCGCCCCCCGCCGAGCCCCCGTTTTACTTACCTGAGCTCCGAATCTCCGTGGGCACGATCCCGCGTTGCTTTCCCCAGGTCTTGTCGGCTCTTCATTGGATAGATTGATAGCAGCACAGCCATTGGCTCCCGCTGCTGTCAATCAAATCCAATGACGCAGCTGCCGGGGGGCGGAACCGGGTCATACACTCGGCGTCTATGGACGCCGACTGTATCGCATGGGAGTGCGCCCCCGCAAGCTAAACCCCTCGAGAGAGAGAGCTTCCCAGAGGGGGTTAGCTATTGCGGGGAGGAGCCGAGTCAGCCACCAAGGGACCCCAGAACAGGAGAATCGGGGCCACTCTGTGCAAAACGAACTGCACAGTGAAGGTAATTATTACATGTTTGTTATTTTAAAAAAAATATAAAAATAAACCTTTACAACCCCTTTTAAGCCTGTACAATTCCAGCCATTTGTTTTAGCTTTACCCACACATGAAGATGAAAGGAAGGTCATTTAAAAAATGTATGTGACAAGACATTGCAATCCCTTTCAGAAATTAAGTGAGCAGCTTGCTGACTCTGGGCTAGTCTGTATAGATGATTTTAATATCAAGCTATCAATGCTGAGTAATTCAACGTTATGCTTGCAATTGTTAGCAGAGGGGGTGTGGAGATTTCCAGCAAAGGGTAAAAAAACTGTTACTATGATTAGGGTAAAATGAACCAGTTGCTACAGGGTGAAAGCAAAAGCAAGTACAGCCTGTAAAAGAAGATGATTTTATTTTATCGTACATCACCGGACACAGAGCAGCCATAATAATTACTATGTGGGTCATATGCCACCTATAGGTAAATGGACACTGGCAGATCAATGAAACAGGAAGTCCTCCCATATACAACCGATACCTTGTTTTTTTTACTAGTGTCTGTAAGGTGAAGAGATCTATCTGTCTGGTCTTCTCTCAGTGGCCACTGGGGGCAGTGTGCTGTTTAATCATGCTCTGTGTACTTCTTAGTAAAGTGAGCTGCTGTTTCTCCTCCAGCCACTTGAGGGTGCAGCCTCGCTCAGTATGGCCTATTTCTATATAGGCAGGAAGTGGAGGGGCGGCCATGTATACCATGTGGACAGTAGGTTCAGCAGGGCCTCTTGAGACATAACAGCAGCCCATGGATACTAATGAAGTGTGTTTTTACTATGGGAGAAATGTGTGGCCAGACAAGTCTAGATTATATACTGCATACTTACTGCTTAATCCGGGGGGCCTGTAAAACTGTAAGTCGATACACCCCTATATGGGTATCGGTGCACTGTAAGGTGTTGTGTCTCCAGAATAATGTGCATTTGGTCTGCAGGAGATTACTTTTAGGCTGCTCTGAAGCAGAAAAAAAGGCTGCATGGGATGCATATGTGCTTGGCTAATCCTGCAAAACTAGTATGGGGCCAGGTGCAGTTGTGTGGGTGCAGCATCGTATTCATGCTTGCATACTTGTTGCCTAAACGCATGTTTGAATAAACACATGTTTTGTATAGATGTTGCATAGATACATGTGGCATAAGCACATGTTTGAAAGAACATGGGCATCATTGCACTTTAAGGAATTGTGTCTCCAGAATAGCATGCATTTGGTCTGCAGGAGCTTAGTTTCAGACTGTTGAAGCCGCATAATCCTGCAAAACTAGTATGGACGCAGGTGCAGCATAGTATACATGTTTCATAATGCTTGCATAGACACATGCTTGCTTGAATAAACACAAGCTTGCATAGGCACATGTTTGCAGAGGGCCCCGGCCCACCTGCCCGTGGCCCCCGCCTGGCATGCAGCCCCCCAAGGCTGGCCGCGGCGGCGCGTGTTTGCGTAGACGCAGGTTTTCATAGGCATGTGTTTGCATAGTGTGTGCGTAAATGTGTATGCATGTTGCATAGATATACGTGTTTGCATGGATACATGTTTGCGTAAACGCATGTATACAAGGACACATGTTTCTGTAACCACATGTTTAAATGTGCATAAACCTATGTTGCAAAAACGCCTGTTTGCGTAGATACATGTTTTCGTAAACACATGTTGCAGACACAGGTTTGTATAGATAAGTGTTACATAAACACGTTTCATAAACGCATGCTTGCTTTTTGCGTAAATGCATGTTTCCATGGGCATGTGTTGCATAAGCACATGTTTGCATAGACACGTCTTTTCATGTTTTGCCTAAACGCATATTTGCATAAGCACATACTTGCATACATTTTGCGTAAATGCATGCTGCCATGTTTTCATTTGAACTGCATACATATGTTCTTATTTACATTCAACTCTATACATATGTGCTTATTTGCCTTGGGATACATACATATGTGCTTATTTGCCTTGGGATACATACATATGTGCTTATTTGCCTTGGGATACATACATATGTGCTTATTTGCCTTGGGATACATACATATGTGCTTATTTGCCTTGGGATACATACATATGTGCTTATTTGCCATGGGATACATACATATGTGCTTATTTGTCTTGAACTGCATACGTAAATGCATGAACAGCAAAAATTCTTGTATACCTGCATACTTGCATACCTAAGGGGTTGCATAGCGGTAAACCAATGTTGTTTTAGGCCTTCATTCTTGGGGGACTGTGTATTAGGTAGTTGCTACGTTATTTTCCTGTTATACCAGTTAAATGGTTCCAGAAAAGAGAGGCAGCCGGGGGATCTCAGGTTCAGTGATCTGACAGTGTTCACATCTCCCGATGGACAGTGGTGTCGGGTACATCTGAGCCACTGTGGTATTTGGCATTGCAGTGTTTCCTGACGCATTCATTTTTCATCAGATGGACTGCGGCCGCATCACCTTGATCATGCCTGATCTCTTTGGATCGAAGCCTAAGCAGGATCAAGCTTGATTAGTATATGTATGGGAGACTGCCCGGGAATACCAGATGCTGTAAGCTTTTCCCCACCTGTGTGAGGGAGGCATCTTAGGCTGCTGTGTTTTGAGAGTATCTCAAGGCAGTAGCTCATAGGGCAGTCTCTGAGGTGGTTTGCTCAATCTTTAGCTGGCAGAAGCTTGGTAGGTTAGATACGCCTCCTTGGGCCTTCTGGGACTGCCACAGCGTCGTCAGTCTTTTGCCTTGCATTTGACTCTTGGGGCAGAAGGTATAGGTTCATTATTAAAAAAGGAAAAGGAAAAAAAAAACTCAACCGGTAGCGTTCCCAAAACCAAATGGGGACTTAAGGTCTAGCTTAGATCTTAAGCCGCTGGATATCCTTCTGTTTCAGATAGACTCTGTCAATTTATTGTTGATCTCTCAGTGAGAGGTAGATTTCGGGTCCATAGTCAATGACCCATATCTTCACGTGCCTCTTTTTACCAGGCTCATCCAGGGTTTTTGCAATTGCAGTGCAAAGTCATCTTTTTTATTTTTGTGACTCTGCTCTTCGGGCTGGCCACAGCTCAGAGGGTTCACAAAGCTCCCAGCCCCGGTGCTTGACTTCCTGAAAATGAAGGGGGTGCCAATCTCAGTATACCTCAATAATCTTTGTTCAGGAAGCAGTCGGTTCCAGTTTTCCTTCGATACATTTCTACATATAGTCCTACTCCAGGTCTTTTGAAGATGAACATTCTCTCTGTCTGGAACATGAGGATCCAAGCATTGGGTTGCCGGAGGGCTCAAATTGGTGGTTGATGGTTCGGAATCTGGAAAAGGTGAAATTCTTCCTTTCAGGAGTTTGGAAGATAACCACTAGTTCTAGTCTCCCCAGTTGGTTTGAAGGTGACTACAGTTCAGTGGACTTGGTTTCCACAGGAGAGAATACTGCCCTGCAATATCTTGAAACTTTTGGCCAGTACACCTGGCTCCAGATTATTGAACGAATCGGTTGTAGATTCAATCCAACAATGCCTTTTACAGTGGCATATATTGACTACCAGGGCAGCACCAGGAGTTGTGCGACTCAGGAAGGTGGGCAGAACAACAGGTGCTGTCTCTGTCACCAGTACATATTCCAGGTATAAAGAAATGACCGGGTTTTCCAGTCATCAGCAACTAATGCTGGGACTACGCGATCTCTGCTTCCTGATTCATTTTTTGGCAATCTGACAATGTTGGGAAACTCTACAGGTGGATCTACTAGATTCCCAAGTTCTACATCAAGTTGGACAGATTGTGCCCGGGACGAGAGTCCCACTGGCAATAGGGGTAGATGCACTGGTAACACCTTAAGGACCCAATTCTCACTAATTGACGCCTTCCCTCTGTTTCAACCACTGCAGCATCTTTGAATCCGGGAGGTGGTAACAACAATAATCATGTTAGCCAAATAAGCCCAGGAGGGCTTGGAACACTGACATAGCCTTGGATACTTCCAGTCCAGCTGGACCTAATGGTCTTGGGTCCTGTTGTCTCCGTACTGTTGAGCGCCTGGAAGCCGGCTTCAGGGAGCTTCAATTACAGGACTTGGAAATTATTAATGCCTGAGGTATAACCAGGTAGCGGCACCTGCAGATATGTGAGTGGGAGTCTTTTTCCTTTCTCCAATCGGTAGGGGAAAGGAGATTGGCCTTAAGTACCATTAGGGGTCAGATTGTGTCAGAGCTGATGGCTCTCTCATGCAAGGAGCCATTCTTGGTCTTACATCATGATAAGGTGATGTTGCATCCTCATCCATCTTTATTGCCTAGAGTGGTTCTAGTTTTCACTTGAATCAGGACAGCGTCTTGCTTTCTTTTCTAATCCTCAGTTGGCAGGAGTAAGACTGGAGGTAGTTCAGGCTGTCGGGCTTTACTTGAATTGTCAGCGCAGGTCAGGAATCCTGGTTTGTGCTGCCAGCAAAGGCCAGAAAGGGCATTTTTGTATTGGATCTGCCAGTTAAATCAAGCCTATGGCTTGAAACGCCAAGGTCCCCACCCCTTTTTGGTGAGAGCACTCGCTACCAGGTTTGTGATGGCATCTTGGGCGATCCGCCATCAGGGGTCAGTGGCTCCTGTTTTTTAAGGCCAATACATGGTCTTTGGTACATACATTCACAGGATTTTACCTGATGGATATCAAAGCCACAGAGGATACTGCTTTGGCCACAGTATGTTACAGGTGGCAGAATAAGTCCTCCTTAGGTTTTTGTGATTGTCTCCCTCCCCTCAGGGGCATTGCTTTAGGACATCCTACTTAGTAATTCTTATGGCTGCTCCGTGTCCCGTGATGTACGATAAAAAAAAAAAAAAAAAAGTTTTTTTCCTACAGCTTACCTGTAAAATCCATTTCTTGGAGTACATCACAGGACACAGAGGTCCCTCCCCACTTTTTTTGGGATGTTCACTGCTTTGCTACAAAACTGAGGTACTTCCTGTGTAGGAGGGGTTATATAGGGGAGGACTTCCTGTTTCATTGATCTACCAGTGTCCATTTACCTATAGGTGGCGAATAACCCACATAGTAATTATGGCTGCTCGGTGCCCCGTATCACTCCAAGAAAAGGATTTTAGGGGTAAGCTGTAGGAAGAATCCAAATATTCTGTATTCTTGCATTTCTGGGGCCCATGTGTTAAAACTTCAGCAGGTCCTTTTTTCAACCAGTGCAGGTATTCTAAACTTCCAGGATTTTAACAAGTTCAACACTGGGTACTTTTACGCTCTTCCTGCCCAGGCTAGTTTTCAGCTTTCAGTGCTGTCGCACTTTGAATGACAATTGCAACGCTGTAACCAAATGAAATTTGTATTCTCTTTTGCAAATAAGTATTACTCTTTTGTTCATGGACGAACACAGCTTCCTATTGACAAGTGGGTATTATCATTCATTTAGGAGTGACTAGGCAGAAAACTTGTAGAAAGTGTTAACACACCACACCCTCTACAGCGCACCACTCAGGGGGCGGACCCTCTGGGTATAATCCCTCTCTCTGCACCTCGCAGATCAGTTTTTTTTCTGCCTAGTAAGGAGAAGGACATGGCTCCCTTCGGGCCCATTGGTCCGGGGGGATTTTTTTCTACATTTTTTTTTTTTTTTTTGTTCCTGCGATCTTCGATCAACTGCCGACTGGGTGACAGGCTGGATCCTTGTCCCCCCAGTTTCGGCCATCGAGCGTGTGCCGACCCTAGCTACGTGCTGGGTTTTCCACGACATGCTCGTTGCGCCACAGGTGGCCAGTGAGCTTCGCGCTCCAGGGCATGCATATGATCATTCCTTAGGGCTCAATCACAGCATGACTGGCCGACAGTCACATCCGTGCGCGGATGATGATCTGTCCGGAATGTCTTCCAGCATGATCCACGCAGGAAGGGTAAGTAGCTCCCCTTCTTCGGCAGGGGGACTTGGCTGGACATTCCTGGAGAGATCAAGTAAGTGGTTTTACCCTTTCTTTCCTTTCTCCCTGCCTTTCCTCCTCCCTGGGCTCTGAGCTAGGCTGGTTGCTGGATGCTGGGGGTCACCTAGGGGGCTCCATCTGGAGCGGGGCTGCGCTGTACTGACGTTTAAAAAATGTCATCACAGACTGCAACCGGTCGGACAGGGAGAATGTCTCCAATTCCAGGTCAGCACGAAAAGAGGGCTTTGGTATATGACCTTATCACTTCAAAGTTGGAGAATGCTGCAGAAGCAGCAAGGACACCGGTCCCCTTTTTTGGGTTCCATAAACCTGTCCGCACTGCCAGGGTGTTTCCTTGTGTGTCTTATCTTGATACGTTTTTTGTACAAGGAGTGGGAAGACCCACTGAAGGTTTTTTTTTTGCACCCCCAAAAGATTTTTTTTTTTTTTTTGCGGTTCTCCTTTGAGGAGAGTTCTTGAAAAAATGGACCTCTCGGTGGACATAGTCCTAGGCAGTGACTCTAAGAAGCTGATTTCACAGATATACGCTTATCTCTTGCTACCCTCGGCCACCAGCACCGCTCAACAGCTGAAATCCCGCTGGGAGCCAGAATTGGGTGTTGTTTTAAATGAGGACTGGGACGAGGCCCTTGCCAACTGCAGACTAGTCTCCCCTAGACTCTCCGACCGTCTCACACACTTATACTGTACATCCTCCACCGCTCCTACCTGACGCCCCACCGCATCTCTAAGTACAGACCTGGACACAGTCCAGACTGCCCTGGCTGTGGCTATCCCAACGCATCCTTCTATCATCTCCTCTGGGCTTGCCCCCGCGTTCAGGGATTCTGGGCCCAGGTGGTCCGGTTCCTTCATGACCGCATGGGCGAGTTACCCTCTGCCCCGTCAGTGCTTGTTGGGACTCCTTTCGCTCACTGAGGCCGAAAAGTATCTAAACACACTGCTGCAAGAAACATTATTCCTCGCCAGGCTTCATATAGCCAAGACTTGGTTGAGGCCCCCCCCCCACCTTGCAACTATGGATCAGAGCAGTCAACATCACCCTACCATACAAGAAACTGCTGTACTTGCACAGAGGTTGCCCTGATAAATATCACAAAGTTTGGGATAGATGGTTGAGAGATGCCTCCACTTGTGATGCAGAGGGTTAGACGCACTGCCATCTAGCCGCCACATGTGCCTACTATGAGCCTCCTCTCTCCCTCCCTCTCCTTCTAGCTGACCCCGGGATGCTATGCTGTTCATCTAGTAAAATGCTGCACACACTTCTACAGCTATTTTGCCATGTTATATTGTACATCAAATGCGATGCTACGTAATTGTAGTACCTGTTGCACTGTTTACCCGTATGTCAATGTTATACCTATGTTATACCTATGCTCAATAAACATCGTTCTGATTTAAAAAATGGACCTCTCCCCCAATAGTGCACCCCCCCTGTGTCCAGACTTAAGTTACCACGATTCCAGTGGAGGGGGCTCCTGTCTTCAAGGATACTCGCTACCTATACACAGTGGGGGGCTCAGCGGTGCGTCCAGCATGGCTGGGGTTTTCTGATGCCTCAGTCACTTACCGAGTATGCAATGAGGCTACTCTAGGGGTTAAAAACACGTGAGACTCCGAACGAGGTAGCTCTGGCCGACCAGTTGGTACAGGGCCTTAAGTCTGTCTGCGAGTCAGACATGGATACTATCCCCTTGCTGTCTTGGGCTTCCGTTTATGCGGTGGCGTTACGCCGCCTGATCTGGCTAGGTGCTTGGCTGCGGACCAATCTTCCTAGAGGGCCCTGTTGGATCTGCCCCTTTAGGCGACAGATTTTTTTTGGGGCCTCTCTGGATGACATAATTTAAGATGTCACAGGAGGTAAGAGCACGTTGCTTCCGCAATCCAAAAAGGGGGGTAAGGGCCATGCCATAGGCTAGGGCCCTCCTTCACCGCGCACAAGCGGTTCTTTCGTCCGCCTAGTGCGGCAAGTAAACGACCCCAGGCCGATAAAGCATCTTCTGAGGGACAGAAGCGTCCCTGGGTTCGCAAGCCCAATCTTGCTTGCCTACCAAACTGTTTGTTTGTTTTCCCTCTTAACCGCCAGCTTCAGCCGACTTGTCAGGAAGCCCTACATCTCAGGCCCTCAACTGCTTTTTGAGGTACAAAGATTCCGGAAAGGAGTTGGCTCGCTCTGTTGTCGCTGCTCTCCATCCGGGGGATTTTCCAGCATCCTTGATTATCAAGGACGCATGCTTGCATGTCTCCAGATGCACCAGGCATCAGAGATGTCTGCATTGGCGGCCGGGGAAGACCACTACAAATGGTGGCTCTCCCCTTGGCCTGGCATCGGCACCAAGGGTGTTCACCAAGGTGCTTGCCCCGATTCTGGCCCTACTACTAAGACAGCATGGCATCGCTATCATGGGCAACTTGTACGATCTCCTTCTGAGGGTCACTTCAAACTTAAATATAGAAGTGAGCATTTCTATAACCTGTCAGACCCTCCGATACTTGGTAGGGTGCTGAACACTCAGAAGTCGGTATTGGTACCGCCCCAACTCCTAGGGTGTCTAGGGTTGATTCTGGACTCAGAGGCGTAGGTTTTTTCTCCCTAGGGGAAAATTGCAGACCCTTCGGGCTGCGGTGCGGCAGTTGACATCCCCAAGGATGGGTTGTCGCGCCACTTTTTGCAGGCGAGTCCTGGGCCTCATGGTAGCCTCCTTCAAGGTGGTACCATAGGCACTATTTCACACGCAAGTGTTACAGAAGGTAACTCTGTCCTGAAGGGTCAAGTGCCCTTCATCCCTGGATTATCAAGATCCGGGTGAACCACCTAATCAGGACCTCCCTAGTTGGTGGCCGGCATTCTGTCTGGGAAGTTGTTCTTTCCTTTTTACTGGAGGGTGGTCACGGCGGACGCCTGTCTTCCCGGTTGCAGAGGAGTCTGAGGAGCTCAGTCAACCTGGGTCGATGGACTCCGGAGGAATCCCATTTGCAGATCATTGGCCTGAAATCCAGGCGATCTGGCTTTGCCTCTCCACATGGTCTCAGAGGCTACAAGGGCATCCAGTCAGAATCCAGTCGGACAAACACCACATCGGTGGCGTAGGTCAATCATCAAGGAGGAACAAGCAGCTCTGCTGCAGCATCGGAGGTCGCTCACCTCCTAAGGGGGCTCCCTTACTAGAGGGGAAGCACGCCAGTCATATATCTCCTGGCTTCTCGACTCAATCGGAAGGTATTGAGGTTTGTGGCCAGGTCAAGAGACCCATGGGCTAACACGACAGATGCGTTGATGGCACTGTGGAGTCAGTACCGACTAATCTATGCCCTTTCTCCTCGGAAGCTCCTTCCTCATCTGCTTTGCAGACTGGAGGCAGAGAGGATTACAATGATCCCAATTGCTCTGAATTGGCCTTGGCGTCCTTGGTACGCCGATCTAGTGCGTCTGGTAGCAGACGCCTTTTGCATCTACCGCTAAGAAAGAACCTGCTGTCACAAGGTCCCATACGCCATCCTGTTTTTTACAGTCACTGGCTTAACGGCATGGCTCGAGAGCCAGGTGCTAAGAGACCGGGGCCTGTCAGACTCGGTGGTCTCTACCATGAGGAGTGCTCGGAAATCATCCCCTAGGAAGATTACTATCACACTTGGAAGACCGGCATATCCAATTGTGAGGAAATGAGGTGGCATCCGCGTACTTATTGGTTCCAGATTCCTGCTGTTCTTCAGTAGGGAACGGGCCAAAATTTTTACTTTAGGTACAATTAGGGGGCAGGTTTCTGCCCTGGCTTTCTTTTTCAACGACCCTTGGTGGCTCACTCTCTAGTGAGAACGTTTGTACAGTGGGTTCGGCAGGCGGCCCCTCCTGTCCACCCTCCACTACCTTTTGTGGGGCTTGTGTAGCAGACGTCCTTTTGGTGTCTACCACTACGAGAGGACCTGCTGTCGCAGGGTCCCATATGCCATCCTGCTTGCAGTCGAGGGCTTTAACGGCATGGCCTCTAAGTGCCTCAGAAACCACCGTTTGAGAACATCAGGGAAATTCCCTTGTTGACACTTTCTCAGAAAGTGGTCCTTTTGGTGGCTGTTATGCCAGTTAAGACGGGTTTCTGAGCAGGCAGCCTTGTCATGCAAGCCTCCCTATCTGATCTTCCACAAGGATAAGGTGGTGCTGCTTCCGCTGCCTTCTTTACTTCCTAAGGTCGTGTTTCGACCTTCCATCTCAAGGAAGACCCTGTACTGCCATCCTTGTGTCCTCATCCGTCAAATCCTAAGGAGACGACGTTGCATTCCTTGGACGTTGTCCAAACACTGAGAGAATGCTTGCCTGGTACTGCTACGTTCCAGAGTCCAGACTCACTGTTTGTTCGGTGGCTGGTCCCAAGTAGAGCCCAGCGGTCTCGTCGGCCACCATCTCTAGGTGGATCTGACAGATCGTGATCAGGCTTACGCCATGAAGGGTCAGGCGCCTCCCTTTCCCGGCGCATTCGACCAGGGCAAGAGGGGCCTCTTGGTTTACGTCAGTTAAGACGGTTTTCTGAGCCGGCAGCCTTGTCATGCAAGGCTCCTTATCTGATCTTCCACAAGGATAGGTGGTGCTGCGTCCGCAGCCTTCTTTTCTTCCTAAGGTCGTTTTGACTTTCCATCTCAAGGAAGACCTTGTTCTGCCATCCTTGTGTCCTCATCCGTTGAATCCTAGGAGACGACGTTGTATTTTTTTTGGACACTGTCCGAGCTCTGAGAGCATCAAGCGTCTGTTTCACCAGGTGTGTAAGGTGGCGACCTGGTCGTCCGTTCACACTTTCACTAAACTTTACAAGTTGATGTGTGTACATCTTCAGATGCTTCTTTCTGACGCAAGGTATTCCAGGCGGCTGTTTAGAGTTGCTTTGGGACGTCCCACTTGTCAATGGGAAGCTGTGTCCGTCCATGAACGAAAGAGTAAATAGGATTTTTTACTCACCGTAAAATCCTTTTCTCTGAGTTCATGGACGGACACAGCACCCACCCCTCGTTTTAAGTTTGTACTGCTTTTTGACGAACTGATCTGCGAGGTGCATAGAGAGTGATTATACCCAGAGGGTCCGCCCCCTGGGCGCTGCTGTAGAGGGTGTGGCGTGTTAACACTTTCTACACATTTTCTGCCTAGTCACTCCTAAATGAAGGATAATACCCACTTGTTAATAGGAAGCTGTGTCCGTCCATGAACTCAGAGAAAAGGATTTTACGGTGAGTAAAAAATCCTATTTTTTTTCTTCTGCACTGATGGGGCTACACTGATGGGCGCTGATGAGGCGGCACTGATGAAGCAGCACTACTGCATTAAATTCAGGCAACATAATTGTCTTGTTTTTTTTTGTTTTTTTATCAGGGAATCCGTATTAAAAACCTGGAGTTATTTTGCAAATTTCACTAGTTGAAAGATGTAAGGATCATTTGATTGCTTTTGGGGAAGATACTCAAATTCTTGGTGCTGACTCTAGGATATCTCAAACCTGAAAATAATTGGATTTCCTAGTCGGTGAGTGGGCCCATAATCTGGTTCCCAGGGACACAATCATTTTTCTTGAGCATAGTGCCGGATCGAGCTGCTGTCACGGATAACCTAGTTCAATACAAGCGTGAGCGGCGCTATTATAATGCTGCGTTGTTTTCTGCAGTGTTTACCTACAGTGGAATTCATCCCTGAAAGTGCCTTCAAAAAGCACTCCGTTTCTAGGACGCATTAGAAGAGAGACGCTGACAGAGGCTACAAGCCTTACATGCGCTAAATAATCCCAATCTCATAACGGGTCTGGTGTATGAAAAGCACACTGAGGCCTCGTACACACGACCGAGTTTCTTGGCAAGAACCAGCAAGAAACTTGCTGGCAGAGATGTCTTGCCGAGAAATTTGTTCGTGTGTATGGTTTCTCGTCGAGAAAACCGACAAGTAACCTCGACGAGAAAATGGAAAACCTGCTCTCTATTTTCTCTTCGAGATTCTCGTCAGCCTGTTTCTCGACGAGAAAAGTGAGTGTGTGTACACTTACCTGTCCGCCGGGAAGCCCGCGCATGTTTGAAATGAATTTGACACATGCGCGGTAGCTTCCTAGGCATAGATAGGGTATACCAAGATGGCGGCGATGGCATCGACTGTGACGAGCGCATGCTCATCGTAGTCGATGACGTCACCGCGTACGCTCCATTCAAAGAACCGCGGGTTCGGCCGTGTGTACGAGGCCTCAGAAGAGAAAAATTACTTGTCTGTAGCATGCATTCATTTTCCAACTGCTATTTTTAAATTTCAGGTTAGGCAATAAGACTTTCTAATGGCTTGCTGTAGGTTACAGAGAATTTGTTTTTAAACCTTCTTCTTGTATATCAGAATCATGTGATTGGAGTTCTCGTTGATCCTCTGGTAGAAGTAGTATTGGTTTAGGAAGAGCACAAGTGTATTTTTTTTTCTTAAGATCATCTGGCAAATGCAAGTAATGTATAATGTAGGAAAATCCCTGCGTGCAAAGCCTCAGGTACATTGTCTCTTAGTGAAGCTGTATGGGTTCAGCTTTACTGCTTTGCAACTAGTGTACAGCACAGGAGTCATAGAAAATTACCTTTTTTCTTTGACAGATTTTCCCTAGGCCCATTCATACCTGAGCACTTTGCAGCTCGAAGCTACAAAATGCTAAGAATTAAAAATGTCATTGTTTCCTGCTCACACAAGATACCTTTTGCTAGTAAAAGTACAAGAACTTCTTTTCAGGCAGACTGGAGCATTTTTGGCCCAAAGGATATCAGTGGGAGCACCTGAAAAAGCGAAAATGTTTTGTTACATGTCTATGGAGCCAAAAACACACAATAATGACCCTAAAAAGCTCCAGTATAGCACATCACTCCTAATGCAGGTAAAACAACCTGCAGAAAAGCCTTTAAAATCAACCTAAATTTGCTCGCTCAAGTGTGAATGTAAACTTAAAGCCAAAATCCAGGACAATGAAAATATCTACCCTTGTAGTGGGGCCTCTGCACTCAGCGGTAAAGAAGAGTTAAATCTCCATCCTTTTTTTTTTTTTTTTCGGGACACTGAAGCTTTTAGTCATAATCTGCATAACATATATCACATAATGGCAGACTTACCTGGCAAGCGATCCCCTCCAGCGCTATTCTGACAGAGCTCCTGTTGGTCACAGGCGCTGCCATCTTCTCCTTGTTTTCCTTTAAGGCTTACGATTCTTTAGCTGTTTGCTGTCGGATCTAAATAGGAAAAACCGCGCTCCAAAATAAGTGTAAAACAACAAAATAACAGTGAAAAGCAGCGACTTAACCATGTGATATCGGCACAGTAAAACAAATATAAATCAACAAAGTCGTGCTACGTATAAATTATTTAAAAGATGCAATATAATGAATAGAGTCTACATGAAATAGTGACAAAATATTAAAACAATCTTCCTTTAAAAGTTCATTCAGAGCTCCAGCACCCCAAGTGAAAAAGACTACTTATGTGAATACCTTATCTCTGATAATAAGGGCGCTTACCAGATCTCATTGACCTATCTCTAGAAAGGCCAAGCGAGCAATAATCACAACCGCCGGTGAGATGTTGTATGCTTCACTATGGACCTTGAACTGTCTCCAACTCCAGACCAGCCACATCAATTCACATGGACGAATGTGTAAAAGGAAAGAGATGCTCCAATAGTGTAAAATCGTTTACTAGTATAAAACAACTAAAAGTTGAATTTGCATCAAATAAGAGGGATATACGCCAACTGTACAGTCTTTCTTGCTGGCAAAACCATACACCTGCGCTTCTGGGATCAGTGTAAATGCAATGACATCAGCACGCAGCACCTCCCACTGGTCTGGCATTGAGGAGAGACAGTCCAAGGCCCGTAGAGGGGCATACAACATCTCACCGATGGTTGTGACTATTGCTTGCTTGACCTTTCGAGAGATAGGTCAATAAGATCTGGTAAGCGCCCCTATTATCAGAGATGGTGGTATTCACATAAGTAGTCATTTTCACTTGGGGTGCTGGAGCTCTGAATGAACTTTTAAGGAAGATTGTTTTAATATTTCGTCACCATTCCATGTAGACTCTATTAGTTTTATATTGCATTTTTTTTAATAATTTTTATGTAGCTTGACTTTGTTGGTTTAGTTTGCTGTGTCATGGTGTGGCACCAGTGTCGGATCATCATGGCACGAAGCAGTGCCATTAACGTACGATGAGCTGTGCATGTGTAGATTAGCGTACATAAACACTGACAGGCAGGGCAACGGTTTATAACAGAAAAATTATTTGTTGGTTTAAAAAAAAAAAAATTTTTAGTTTTAAACTTTAAAAGCTCGTAATAATTAGGAGAGTTTTTGAGTGGCTCTATCACTTGCCTTATACCCCGCTCCAGGGCTCTCCTCCTCCACCTGATGCTCTGGTCTGTGGGTGAAGATTCAAGATCCTCACGTATAATACAGGAACCTTAACCCCTTAATGGTATGTTGAGCAGGGTGCAGTATGACCAGAGAGGTTCACAGCTTACAGAGAAGACTGCTGGGGTGTGATCGCAGTGCTGGAGTGATCCTGCTGAAACAAGGAGTATGGAAAGTAATGTTCGTCATGTTACAACCAAAAACATAAATGTATTTTATTAGGATTTTATGTGATCGACCGACACAAAGTTGCACATAATTTTGAAGTGGAAGGAAAATGATAAATAGTTTTCAAAATGTTTTACAAATATCTGAAAAGTGTGGCGTGCATTTGTATTCAGCCCCCTTTAGAGCCCGTTCACACAGGGGCGACTCGTCAGGCGACTTAGCCGCCTGACAAGTCGCGCTCCGCACAATGGAACCGTTCTAATAGGAGCAACTTAGAAAAAGGTTCCTGTACTACTTTGAGACGACTTCAGGGCGACTTGCATTGACTTCAATACAAAAGTAATTTTGCAAGTCGCCTCTGAAGTCGTGTGGAGATCGCCCGGCAGAGTCGCGCAGCAAGTCGTGCCGCCCCTGTGTGAACCGGGTCTTACTCTGGTATCCTTAACTAAAATATATTGGAACCAATTGCCTTCAAAAGTCACCTAATTGGGAAATGGTCCACCTATGTAATTTAATCTCAGTTTAAATGCAGCTGTTCTGTAAAGCCCTCAGATGTTTGTTAGAGAACCTTAGTGAACAAACGGCATCATTAAGGCCAAAGAACACACCAGACAGGTCAGGATAAAGATGTGGAGAATTTTAAAGCAGGGTTAGGTAATACAAAAATATCCCAAGCTTTTAACGTCCCACGGAGCACTGTTCAATCCATCATTCAAAAATGAAAAGAGCTTGGCACCACTGCAAACATAGCAAGACATGGCCGTCCACTTAAACTGACAGGCCGGGCAAGGAGAATATTAATCAGAGAAGCAGCAAAGAGGCCCATGGTAACTCTGGAGGAGCTGCAGAGATCCACAGCTCAGGTGGAAGAATCTGTCCACCGGACAACTATTAGTCGTGCACTCCACAAATCTTGCCTTTATGGAAGAGTGGCAAGAAGAAAGTCATTATTGAAAGAAAGCCATAAGAAGTCCCATTTGCAGTTTGTGAGAAGCCATGTGGGGGACACAGCAAACGTGGAAGAAGGTGCTATAGTCAGATGAGACCAAAATTTAACGTTTGGCCTAAAAGCAAAATGCTATGTGTGGCGGAAAACTAAAACTGCACATCACCCTGAACACACCTTTTCTTCAGCAGGGACAGGGAAGCTGGTCACAGTTGATGGTTGGAGCCAAATACAGGGCAATTTTAGAGGAAAACTTGTTAGTCTGTAAAAGACTCAAGACTGGGGCAGATGTTCACCTTACAACCAGAGCTACAATGGAATGGTTTAGATCAAAGCATAGTCATGTGTTAGAATGGCCCAGTCAAAGTCCAGACCTAAACCCAATTGAGAATCTGACTTGAAAATTGCTGTTCACATACACTCTTCATTCAATCTGACAGAGCTTGAGCTATTTTGCAAAGCAGAATGGGCAAACATTTCACTCTAGATGTACAAAGCTGGTAGAGACATCCCCAAAAAGACTTGCAGCTGTAATTGCAGTGAAAGGTGGTTCTACAAAGTATTGATTCAGGTGGGGGTGAATACAAATTTCAGCCACACTTTTCACATATTTATTTGTAAAACATTTTGAAAACCATTTATCGTTTTCCTTCCACTTCACAATTTTATGTGCCACTTTGTGTTGGTGTATCACATGAAATCCCAATAAAATAAATTTACGTTTTTGGTTGTAACATGACAAAGTGTGGAACGTTTCAAGGGGTATGAATACTTTTTAAAGGTACTGTACTCAATACTCTGCCCTTACCTTAGACTGAACAAACAATTAACCCTTGCAGTGGGGCCTGGAGTTGGGCTTTAAGCTGGCCATAAATGTATCGAAATTTGTCTGGTTGAGCATGAACTGGCTGAATTTCGATCCACCTATGACCTTTCTTGCTAGAGAGAAGTAAATTAACGATCAGCTTTTCTCGAATGGGAATGTTGAAAGTGTTTCACTTGATCAGCGCATGCAGACAAACCAGCTGAT
Organism: Rana muscosa; assembly: GCA_029206835.1. Lineage (NCBI taxonomy): Eukaryota > Metazoa > Chordata > Amphibia > Anura > Ranidae > Rana > Rana muscosa. The sequence continues at coordinate 420,750,747 of CM055116.1, read as the reverse complement.
CAGTGTATTCTGACAGTGCAGAAATCCCACTGTCCGAATACAATAGCGCAACGGGGATGATTCCTCCATCCACCTTGATTATGGAGATGGGGAAATCTGTTTGTTCCATCCATGGACAGTCTTAATGTAGAGCTCGGTAGACTGTTTCATCTAGATTTAAGATGTGTCCTCCCCTGTGTGGGACGCCCATTTGGAGTTCGTAACCTTTTTTTTTTTTTTTTGCAAATAAAAAAAATGATTTCTAAAATAAAAAAAATAGAAAACTATCCAACATTCATGCACCATCTTATATTTTTAGTGGCATTGATTATCTGGCTTCTTGGGTTTGTCCCGTATTGGCTTGATATTCTGCCATGTCTGGTCTTGAATATATTGATTGGGCAGTCTAGAAATGTGGTAACCACTTTGGCATGTGCATGGTGTCACTGTTCAGACAGAACGGTGCCTATTGCAATCAAGTTGCTCTGTCAAGCAGAAAATGTGACTGTTTTGTGTGTAGCCAGCTTTAGAATTAGTGTGAAGTGGCTTTTTCAAGGCAGGGAGCGATCAGATGAGAAATGTTTTGTACGGAAGGCCTCATCGCTTTTTCTTAGAAAATGTACTGCCTAGCATATAAATGAGATGGAAAGTGCCAACAAAGAGACAAGGTTGTTTTATCAAGCATTTATTCTGCAGAAATGTAGACAATGAGGAGCAGGTTACTTTCATCCTATTTAGGCATTGCCTGATTAAACGTGTTTTATTCATTTTTGTCTTTTCATTGTTGATGTCCCAAAGTTGTATTTCTATTACAAAAGCAAATTTACATAATGAAAAGTTTTTTTTTCTTTCTTTTATTTCTTCAGCGGCCATGCAATAAAACCGTAACTTTATGGTATGATGTCCACTAGTATACACTCTGAGAGATTCAGACATCCCATAAGACGGTAGTCTAAAATTATATTTAATGCCTAAACCGCTTTTCTTGATTTTCAAAAAGTATGGAGTGTTTAAAACCCATGTCCGTTTTTTTTGCCATCTCTGTTCTGTTGGAGAAATTTCTCTTTACGTGCTCTCTTGTAGACACTACAGGAAACAAGAGAACATTTCTCCAAAGTGAGGGAAATCCACAGGCACCGCAACAGCTATACCTACTGGAAGATTTCTTCTCTAATCCTTTTCTGGGGAAAATTCAAAATGTTTCCCTCTCTTTCAGTCCCACTGACAGTGGTCACCAAAATAGATGGGGTAATCCCTCCAGTGGAGACACAGATCGTGATCAAATCTTGAAAGGACTTGCATCTGTTTTGGTCCAAAGTATGCTGCTTTTCTGAGAACATTTCTGGCCATGATCTTTCTTTCCATCCGGCTTTGTTTCTCTTGCACCATATAACCATGTCGCCCCTTACATACAATCACGCTCTTCCATTGCATTGAATTAATGCTACAAAACAGTCATACTGAAAAATTACTAAAGTACCAGACATAAAGGAAGGTTTCAACAGATGGATCAGATAGCAGAGCTGGAAGAATTAAGAGAAGTTGGGGATTTAAACAAAAAACTATTATACTCACCCAGATAAATGCAGCATCGATCTGATGCTGCACCAGTCCCCCACCAGCTCTGTACTGAGAACTGAGCTATCAAAGACTGCTGTTTGCTCAGTTCTCCCCCTCCGCTCTGAGCAGAGAGCAGTGATGGTCAGTCAGCGACACTCTACTCTCCCCTCCAGCACTCACTGGAGCGCTGGGCTGTGGAGGGGGCAGGAGAGGCTGGCTCAGGCTCCCAGCGGATCGCTCAATAGAGGCTGCTGAAGTTTTTTTGGACAACGAGCTTCACACAATGCGGTTTGCTGCTTGCGTTACGATCGCGGCAGAACCGCACTGCGTTTTTAGGTGTCATTCAAATGAATGGCATCTGAAATTCACTTTGTGAGATTTGTCATTCACACCTGGGCATTTAAAAATCACAGGGCAGAATCACGGCAAATCTGCCCGCGATTTAAAACGCCCAGGTGTGAATGCAGCCATAGAGGGAGAGAATAACAATCTTTAGCGATGTTGCTTGTATCAGAAAGGTGGTTCTTTCTTGTATGTATGTATGTATGTATGTATGTATGTATAGTTTTTTAGTTCTATCCGTTTTGCAAGAACAATCATTTCACGTTTTTATATAT